>JAMPIV010010779.1:0-340000 GCA_024509875.1 Oreohelix idahoensis | reverse complement strand
TATATCTATTTTTTTTTTTAAATGAGTCATACGAGTGCAGACATAAAATTCACCAAGGAACTGATTAAGTCAACTCTAGATTTATATGTACATATAAAATAGATTTAATAGGGAGTTTTTTTTAGTAACAGAATAAAATGAATAGAATTGATTTTAGTAAAAGGGGAAAAAAAACGATTAACTTTTATCATCATAGGAGGATACAGGTGGTTATAAAATTAAGTTCATGCACTGTGCCAGAATTTTACTTAACTGGTTGTGTGGGGTTAACTGGATTCTGGTTCCGTCACTGCTAGTCCAAGGAGGTGTTTTGATTGTTCCTTCTCTTCAAGAGTCGAATATTTTGGCAGCAGCACACCTCTTGCAGCAAGGCCGGGGTAACTACTCAGGCTGCTTCGTCGCGTGTCCTTCGTCGACTTCTACCAGCTGGTACCGAAAACTCAGAGTAAATAAATGCCTTTGTTAAGTATCGAAATTGTCACTGGATTTCCTCCCCTTGCTCTGCAGTGACAGATTGTTAGCAATATTCGGTCCACGCAACCACGTTGCTACTATATGACAAGGCCTCAATCAGAAATGTTGTATTTTAACATCTCAAATGCAAAACCAGTAGCATTTAACGTGCTTATTTTGGTAGGGTATATCCCCACTACCTTCTCTAGAAAATTCTCGCGTGACACATAAAGTGTGATTTTTTTCACAAGTAACTCTCATATGAGGTATTTTCTCTCCCGTTGATAGTGATCACGTTTACAACCCACCGCTTCATAGATCTATCACAGATAACATCTTCCTAGATGGACAACTTATCGTCACTACTGCCTACAACAAATCTGCCCGTAAATGATTATATTCTTTACCTGCTCCAAATCCCATGAGTTATCTTAAGTGCATGTCTATAATATGTCACCAGATTGATATTGTCCGACACATTCCTGTGCAAACAAACACTATCAAGCCACAAACTGGCCACACAGAAAATATTATCAGTGAAAAGACAACTGACTGTGGCCATCTCTGCGGTTTTACGTACTAATCGGGCGCTCCCAGTCACTGTCTGATTGGTAATGTGTTATGAACTCGTAAACAACCTTTCACTTTACAGATCCAGGAGCCAATATGGGTTAAAACTAAAGTTAGTGATTACAATAATCAGTAAGGATCAATGAAGCCCAGACATGACAAGAATTGAAGGAAGCAATATATGGCACCCGTTATTTAGTACGCAAAATGAAAGGTAGATCAATATATCGGATAAAAGAGGAAGGCGAGGAAAAGAGAACCGACAATTCTGTCAGAGATATAAACAACAGGGCACCTCCGCTTCCCTCCACCATTTCATCTTCCTCAGAATTTTGCCCGATACCCATGAACATTAAATCTAAGCCGATCGAGTCAGATGAAATTGCTTTAGGAGAGCGGAAGGCGGGAAAAATAATCTATACATGTATAATTTACATAGACAACTTAATTAAAAAGGAAGGGATAAATAACATATACTCCATGATATTATCATCATGAACTCTCCCTGTTACCTATGAGCCTAGGCCTACCTCCGCTATTGGTTCCTTGTGAGGAAACCCACACAAAACAGTTACAAGCTCTTGCAGTGGTGGTTTATTTGGTAGTTCTTTTATTTGATGTGGCTGCCAGGATCATGAACAACTGTACACCCACAAGCAATTTATACCTCAAATACAAATATGAAAGAAAAATGCAAACGTTACAATGTACCCCAGATTGGGTTTAGAATTAGTACACAAACATGGTGCACAGAAATCCGTAATATGTCGAGCAACTGTTTTAACATGCTTTAATCCTTCGGGGGGTTTAGTTTTCTAATTTAGTACACTTAAGTAAGGTTCCTCGGACTCGGGGCGTTAAGTATTAACAGGAGGTAGGCAACTAATATGAGGTTGAGCCTGGGGCTGGCAACCTCATCAATTTAAATAAATTGTTACAGACATAAATGCTACAAGAACATTTCAACTGTTTGGTGCAGGTTTCCTGGGATCAGCTGTAATGGAGGTACAATGAAGCACTAAGGAAAGTGATACTGATGATGATAATTATGATGATGATGATGATAATGATGAGGATGATGATAACGATGATAATGATGAGGATAATGATTATGATAATGATGAGGGTGATGATGATAATAATGATTATAATGAGGATGATGATGATTAAGATGATAATGAACAGAATGATAATAATGAAGAGGATGATAATGATGAGGATGATGATAAGGTTGAAGATGATTCTTATGATGATAATGGTGTGGATGATGATTATGATGATAATGTTGAGGATAATTTCTTATTATGATAATGATGAGAGTGATAATGATGATGATATTGAATAGAATAATGATTATAATGATAATGATGAGGATGATAATTATGATGTGAATAATGAGAATGATAATAATGATGAGGATAATAATCATGAGGATGATGATTATGATGAGGATGATGATTATGATTATAATGATGAGGATAATTATTATAATCACAATGTTGAGGATAATGATTATGATGATAACGATGAGGGTGATGATGATGATAATAATGATAAAATAATCATTATGATGATAATAATAAGGATGACGATTATTACGAGAATGATGAGAATGATGAGGATGATGGTTAAGATGATAATGATAAGGATGATGATTATGATGATAATAATGAGGTTGATTATAATGATGATAATGGGGAGGGAGATTATGATAATGAACTGAATAGTGATTATGATTTTAGCAATGAGGATGATAATTATGATGATAATGAGGATTATTCTAATCGTTGTAGTGATGAGATTGATGGGAATGATGATGAAGATGATAAGGATGAAGACGATGATAATAATTATGATGATAATAATACGGATGATGATAATGATGATACGGGTGAGGACGGTGATTATGATGTTAATAATAAAGATGATGATTACGATGAAAAAGATGAGGATAATGATTATGTAAATAATGATGAGAATGATGATTATGATGATAATAAAGATGATGATAATAATAATGAGGATGATGATAATGATAACAATGATGAGATAATGATTATGATGATGATGATGATTATGATAATGATGCGGATAGTGATTATTTGTGATAATGATGAGGATGATTATAATGACGATGATGATGATTATGATGATGATTATTGTGAAGTTGATGATTATGATGATAATGATTAGGATGATGATTATGATGATAATGATGAGGATAATGATAATAGTGAGGGTGATAATAATGAGAAGGATAGTAATAATGATGATGATTATGATAATGATGAGAGTAATGATTATGGTGGTAATGGTGAGGATGATGATTATTGTTATAATGATGAGGATGATAATAATGATGAGGTTACTGAGTATTATTATAATTCTGGTGAGGATGATGATAAGGATGATAATGATGAGTGTGATGATTATGATGATAATAATGAGGATGATGATTATGATGGTAATTATGATAATATAATTATGATGATAATAATAATGATGATGATTATGATGATGATGGGGATAATGATGATAATAATGAGGAAGATTATAATAGAGAATGATGATAATGATGAACCTGTCAAAAAATAACGAGAACGAATTATGGTTTGCTCTTTCTGCAGCATTGTATGAATACGGCTCTCTCTGTGACTCTCTCTGTCTTACTCTGTCTCTGTCTCTCTCTATGTTTCTCTCTATGTCTCTCTCTATGTCTCTCTCTGTCTCTCTGTCTCTCTCTATGTCTCTCTCTATGTCTCTCTCGGTCTATCTCTGTCTTTGTCTCGGTCTCTCTTTTCTTGCTCTGACTCTCTGTCTCTCTCTCTGTCTCGGTCTCTCTGTCTATGTCTCTCTATGTCCCTCTCTGTCTCTCTGTCTCTCTCTTTCTCTTTCTCTCTATGTCTCTCTCTATGTCTCTCTCTATGTCTCTCTCTGTGTCTCTCTCTATGTCTCTCTCTGTGTCTCTTTCTATGTTTCTCTATATCTCTCTCTTTGTCTCTCTCTATGTCTCTCTCTATGTCTCTGCCAGTCTCTGTCTGTATCTGTCTCGGTCTCTTTCTATGTCTCAATCTGTCTCTCTCTCTGTCTCGGTCTCTCTCTGTCTCTGTCTCTCTGTCTCTCTCTGTCTCTCTCTGTCTTTGTCTGTCTCTCTCTGTGTCTCTCTATGTCTCTCTATGTCTCTCTCGGTCTCTCTATGTCTCTCTCTGTCTCTCTCTATGTCTCTCTCTATGTCTCTCTCTATGTCTCTCTCTGTCTCTCTCTGTCTATCTCTATGTCTGTCTCTGTCTCTGTCTCTTACTATGTCTCTTTCTGTCTCTCTATGTATCTCTCTATGTCTCTCTCTATGTCTCTCTCTATTTCTCTCTCTATGTCTCTCGTGGTCTCTCTCTGTCTCTATCTATGTCTCTGTTTTTCTCTCTGTCTCTGTCTCTCTCTATGTCTCTCTCTTTGTCTCTCTCTTTGTCTCTCTCGGTCTCTCTCTGTCTCTCTCTATGTCTTTCTCTGTCTCTCTCTATGTCTCTCTCTCTATCTCTCTGTCTCTATTTCTTTCTCTGTCTCTATATCTTTGTCTCTCTCTATGTCTCTCTCTGTCTCTCTCTGTCTCACTCTATCTGTCTCTGTCTCTCTCTATTTCTTTCTCTGTCTCTCTCTATGTCTTTCTCTGTCTCTCTCTATCTCTCTCTGTCTCTCTCTGTCTCTCTCTGTCTCTTTCTATCTCTCTCTGTCTCTCTCTATTTATTTCTCTGTCTCTTTCTATGTCTCTCTATCTCTCTATGTCTCTCTCTCTATTTCTTTCTCTGTCTCTCTCTATGTCTTTCTCTGTCTCTATCTCTCTCTATCTCTCTATGTCTCTCTCTGTCTCTCTCTGTTTCTCTCTCTATCTCTCTCTGTCCCTCTCTATGTCTCTCTCTGTCTCTCTCTATCTCTCTCTGTCTCCATGTCTCTCTCTGTCTCTCTCTACTTCTTTCTCTGTCTCTCTATTTCTTTCTCTGTCTCTCTCTATTTCTTTCTCTGTCTCTCTGTCTCTCTGTCTCTCTATCTCTCTGTCTCTCTCTGTCTCTCTCTGTCTCTCTTTGTCTCTCTCTGTCTCTATCTATGTCTCTGTTTCTGTCTCTGTCTCTCTGTCTCTGTTTCTGTCTCTCTCTGTCTATGTCTCTCTGTCTCTCTCTGTCTCTGTCTCTCTCTGTCCCTGTCTCTGTCTCTCTCTATGTCTCAGTTTAAAAGACGAGAGAAAGGAAGGGTAGAATGTAAGACGGGCCTGGGTGACCGGTTCTCAACCTTTTGAAAATAAAGTTCGTTCGTTCGTTTGTTCTCTCTGTCTCTCTTATGATCATGTTATTCCTTTCCACTCCATGTCACCTTACTTGGATCTTTATAGTCACAGACACACACACATACACACACGCACACACACACACACCCATACACACACAAACACACACACACACACAACAAAGTTCTGAATAAATCATCGTGGCGTATCGACGTGGGCGACTAAACCGGCCGATGTATCAATAATGATTTGGGTAAAGTGGGATCTATGTCCCCCTAATTTTCCTTTCAAATTCCTAACACCATTAATTGTGATCTTTTCTTACTACAGCATTGTATGTTGTATTGTAAAGTTCCTTGTGGCTACACATTTTATGTTCATTCACACCTGTCATGTCTCTCTTTATGTCTCTCTCTATGTCTCTCTGTCTCTGTCTCTCTGTCTCTCTCTGTGTCTCTCTATGTTTCTGTCTATGTCTCTCTCTGTCTCTCTCTATGTCTCTCTCTGTGTCTCTCTCTGTGTCTCTCTATCTCTCTCGATGTCTCTCTCTGTGTCTCTCTCTGTGTCTCTCTATCTCTCTCGATGTCTCTCTCTATGTCTCTCTTTTTGTCTCTCTATGTCTCTCTCTATGTCTCTCTCGGTCTCTCTCGGTCTCTCTCTGTCTCTCTCTGTCTCTCTGTCTTTTTCTGTCTCTCTGTCTCTCTGTCTCTGTCTCTCTCTGTGTCTCTGTCTCTCTGTGTCTCTCTCTGTCTCTCTCTGTCTCTCTCTATGTCTCTCTGTCTCTGTCTTTCTCTCTGTCTCTGTGTCTATCTCTCTCTATGTCTCTCTTTATGTCTGTCTCTGTCTCTCTCTGTCTCGGTCTGTCTCAGTCTCTGTCTCTCTCTCTGTCTCTGTCTCTCTCTATGTCTCTCACTTTGTCTCTCTCTATGTCTCTGTCTCTGTCTCTTTATCTGCCTCTGTCTCTGTGTCTCTCTGTCTCTGTCTGTCTCTATGTCTCTATGTCTCTCTCGATCTCTATCTCTCTCTGTTTTTCTATATGTCTCTCTCTATGTCTCTCTCTCTATATATATGTATCTCTCTATATGTCTCTATGTCTCTCTCTGTCTCTGTCTCTGTATATGTCTCTCTCTATGTCTCTCTGTCTCTCTCTGTCTCTCTATATGTCTTTCTCTATGTCTCTCTCTGTCTCTCTCCGTCTCTGTCTCTCTATGTCTCTCTCTGTCTCTCTCTGTCTCACTAAGTCTCTATGTCTCTCTCTGTCTCTGTCTCTCTCTATCTCTGTCTCTCTCTGTCTCTCTCTCTATATCTCTCTCTGTCTCTGTCTCTCTCTATGTCTCTCTGTCTCTGTCTCTCTCTATGTCTCTCTCTGTCTCTGTCTCTCTCTGTCTCTCTCTGTCTCTCTTTGTCTCTGTCTCTCTCTGTCTCACTCTGTCTCTGTCTCTGTCTCTCTATATGTCTCTCTCTATGTCTCTTTCTGTCTCTGTCTGTCTCTGTTTCTCTATATGTCTCTCTCTGTCTCTCTATATGTCTCTCTCTCTATGTCTCTATATGTCTCTCTCTATGTCTCTCTCTCTATGTCTCTCTCTATGACTCTCTCTGTCTCTCTATATGTCTCTCTATATGTCTCTGTCTCTGTCTCTCTCTTTCTCTCTCTGTCTCTCTGTCTCTGTCTCTCTGTCTCTGCCTCTACTGTCTCTGTCTCTCTCTGTCTCTCTGTCTCTCTCTATGTCTCTGTTTCTGTCTCTTTATCTGTCTCTGTCTCTCTCTGTCTCTCTCATTCTCTGTGTCTGTCTCTCTATATGTCTCTCTCTATGTCTCTCTGTCTCTTTCTATGTCTCTCTCTGTGTCTCTGTCTCTCTCTCTGTTTCTGTCTATGTCTCTCGCTCTCTCTGTGTCTATGTTTATTTCTATGCCTCTCTCTTTGTCTTTCTCTGTCTCTCTCTCTGTCTCTCTATATGTCTCTCTCTATGTCTCTCTCGGTCTCTCTCTCTGTCTCTGTCTCTTTTTCTCTCTGTTTCTGTCTTTGTCTCTCTCTATGTCTCTCTGTCTCTCTCCGTGTCTCTCTCTATCTCTCTCTATGTCTCTCTCTGTTTCTGTCTCTATGTCTCTCTCTGTGTCTCTCTTTCTCTCTCTTTGTCTCTCTGTGTCTCTCTGTGTCTCTCTGTCTCTCTTTCTATGTCTCTCTGTGTCTCTCTCTGTCTCTCTCTATGTCTCTCTGTGTCTCTCTGTCTCTCTCTATGTCTCTCTCTGTGTCTCTCTGTTTCTCTCTCTATCTCTCTCGATATCTCTCTCTATGTCTCTATGTCTCTCTTTTTGTCTCTATGTCTCTCTCTCTGTCTCTCTCTGTCTCTCTCTGTCTCTCTCTATCTCTTTATCTGTCTCTGTCTCTCTCTGTTTCTCTCTGTCTCTGTCTCTTTATATGTCTCTCTCTATGTCTGTCCATCTCTGTCTGTCTCTGTCTCTCTATGTCTCTGTCTCTCTATATGTCTCTCTCTATGTCTCTCTCTGTCTCTCTCGGTCTTTCTCTGTCTCTCTCTGTCTCTCTCTGTCTCTCTCTATGTCTCTCTCTGTCTGTCTCTCTCTGTGTCTCTGTCTCTCTATGTCTCTCTCTCTGTCTCTCTCTTTGTCTCTCTGTGTGTCTATGTCTGTCTCTCTCTTTGTCTCTCTCTGTCTCTTTCTCTGTCTTTCTCTGTCTCTGTCGGTCTCTATGACTCTCTGTCTCTCTCTGTCTCTCTCCATGTCTCTCTTTATCTCTCTCTATGTCTCTCTCTGTCTCTTTCTCTGTCTTTCTCTGTCTCTGTCGGTCTCTATGACTCTCTGTCTCTCTCTGATGGTCTACGACTTGGTCATCTGAATATTTACCATCTTCTAGGTAAACTCCCCGAACTTACATACATTCTAAGTAATAATTTTCACATTTTTGGACTTTCAGAAAGTCGCCTAAATGACAGAATAACAGACGATGACATTGCGTTAAATGGTTTTAAAACTATTCGGCGAGACGCAAGCAAAAAACAAGAGACAGGTATAACAGTTTATATTTCCACTTCCCTTAATTTTCGCCGCAGAAACGACTTAGAGACAGCAGAGATAGAAGGTGTATGGTTGGAAATAAAGCTACCGAATCAGGGCCCATTTCTGGTGGGATATCTTTATCGAAATCCTAGTGCAGGACCTATATGGTACGAAGATTTCACCATAATGATGGACAATGTATTTGCCACAGTCAAGGAGGTTGTTCTTCTTGGTGATTTCAACATCGATATACACAATTCAAATCTAACATGGAAAAATATAATATTATCGTACAACTTAAAACAAATAGTTAACCAGCCTACAAGAGTAACACAAGCATCAACCACACTAATCGACCACATCTACGTAACTTGCCCAGAAAACATCATAGAATGCTCTGTCCCTAATATTGCAATGAGTGACCACTATCCAGTATGCTGTACATGGTCAAAGAATAAATGTAAAGTTCCGAAAAATAAACATGTAAGTATCAAATTTAGAAGTTTCAAACATTTCAGTAAGGAATTATTTTTAAATGACTTGCTAACTGCACCTCTCGCCCGTGTTTACCAACTTCCTGATCCGGATGACGCTATTGAATACTGGACAAAAATTTTTTATAATGTTTTTGACACGCACGTACCAGCTAAGGAAATTCGCGTCAAACGACAATTAAAATCTCCGTGGATCACGCAGGAAGTGTTGGAGGCTATGAGGCAGAGAGATCAAGCGCACAAAAATAAGGACCTCAACACATACAGGGTATACAGGAACAAAGTTCAATATTTAATTCGGAAAGAAAAGAAAAATCGTTTTAGAAATATAGTTCAGAACAAATCAAATAGTAAGGAAATATGGAAGGCAATTAACACCTTAGCGAAAAAACGTAATGCACCAGACTCATTCTCTTCCAACACTTCATTTACTTGCACCGACTTCAGCAATCACTTTCAAGCAGAAATAAACGGTCTGAAATCCACAATACCACCTTCCTGTAGTGACTTAGACAAACTTTCAGCATTCTGTAAAAACAAATGTACAAACTCAGTTCCACCCGACATTCCTTTTATGACAGTTAATGAAGTGTATAACTATCTTATTGGCCTTAAGGATAATAGCTCATCAGGGCTTGACGGAATTAGTAATCGAATACTGCGTTACGCCGCACCAGCTATTAGTGATTCACTAACTTTTATATATAATCAATGTATTGCTAAAAGTTATTTTCCTTCAGCCTTTAAGATTGCCAAAGTATATCCTCTCTTCAAACCTGGCTCGTCAGATAACAGTAATCTTGGTAACTATAGACCTATTTCTCTTTTATCATCGCTTTCTAAACCACTAGAAAAACACATACATAAAGCAACACTACATTACCTAGTTAGCAATGACTTGCTAATTGACAGTCAGTCAGGGTTTCGACAAAAGCATTCATGCCACACAGCTCTAACTAAGATGATAGACAACTTGCACCTAAACATAAATAACGATAACATATGTGGAGCAATCTTTGTAGACTTTAGGAAAGCATTTGATATGTTAGATCACGCTGTTTTAATAAGAAAATTAGAAACAATGAAAGTTAACTTTAAACTAGTGACATTACTTAAATCATTCCTGTCCGACAGACAGCAAGTAGTGTGGTACAATAACTCCTTGTCAAGCCCAACTATTATTGACACTGGTGTTCCTCAGGGTTCTATTCTCGGCCCTCTACTTTTTTCCATTTACATAAATGACCTTCCACTACACATCGAGCACTCATCCTGCGACCTATTTGCCGATGACTGTACCATTTATACTAGTGATAAAAGTTGCAACACGCTAGAAATATTATTACAAAGCGACACAGACAATCTTATTAAGTGGAGCAATGAAAACTGCATGCAAATAAATATCACTAAAACAAAATGTATGATAATATCAACTAGACAAAAATTACAAAACTCGCCGAAAACAACACTTCAGCTCTACATTGGAACCTCTTTAATTGAAAATGTAAATGAATATAAAACACTAGGACTCATAATTGACCAACATTTAAGTTGGAATTCGCATGTACAAGCACTGACCAAACAAACGGCACAAAAAGTTTACCAGTTAGCTAAAATCAAACATTTCCTAGATGAGGAGACACGAAAAATGTTCTATACATCCCAGATACAAACACATCTAGACTATTGTTCCACAATTTGGGATGGCTGCACCATGTCCAACACTAAAAGACTCTTTTCATTACAAAAACGTGCAGTGCGCCTAATTTCAGACAAAAACCTCACACAGTGTGTAGACGCATATACATATCTTAACATATTACCACTAAGAAAGCGCCTTCTCTTCAACAAAGCCAAATTTATTCACAAAATCTTGTCACAGAATGCTCCAACGTATCTGTGGCCTATTTTCAAATACAGCGGAAGACGCAGTCAACGCTTAAATAAATTACACATGCCCAAGCCTAGGCTCGACTTATTCAAGAAAAGTTTAGCTTTTTCTGCTGCTCATCTGTGGAATACTCTTCCACACGACTTAAAAAATACTCTTAGTCCATATTCATTCAATCACAGACTTTTCAAATACATCATGAGTGCAGATTATATGCCACCCTAATTTCGTTATGTTCTTAAATAATTACGCTGTCACCTCAGGGGCGCATTCCCATAGTCAGTTATGACTGAAGGGGCTATTATTATTATTATTATTATTACATAACATCATATGTAGGTTTTAAAGTTAATTTTGTCCTGTTTAGTATAAATTATGATACGCATCTGTAAATTTGTGTAACTGTTATTGTACTGTTACAATGTTGGGATTTTATTTTATTGTACTTTCTTGTTATTTTATTATTTAAGTAACATTTAGGATACGTGTGAGAATAAATAGATTAACTATGGAAGAAGAGAGAAAGGAAGGGCAGAATGTTAGACGGGCCTGCGTGACCAATTCTAAACCCTTTGAAAATAAAGTTCGTTCGTTCGTTCTATCTATCTATCTATCTATCTATCTATCTATCTATCTATCTATCTATCTATCTATCTATCTATCTATCTATCTATCTATCTATCTATCTATCTATCTATCTATCTATCTATCTATCTATCTATCTATCTATCTATCTATCTATCTATCTATCTATCGTATCTATCTATCTATCTATCTATCTATCTATCTATCTATCTATCTATCTATCTATCTATCTATCTATCTATCTATCTATCTATCTATCTATCTATCTATCTCTGATAATGTTTGTACTTTTCAACATATGTTATGTCATGCTTATAAGTAATTAATGTTAATATGAGTGTGCTATATTATTATTTTACTTTACAACGTTGAATTCCTTGAATTTGATATGTAAAGTGCATATGAGAATAAATGAATTCAGTATGAAAGGTGAGAGAAAGGAAGGGCAGAATGTCAGACGGGCCTGCGTGCCCAATTCTCAACCCTTTGAAAATAAAGTTCGTTCGTTCGTTCGTTCGTTCGTTCGTTCTGTCTCTCTCCATGTCTCTCTTTATCTCTCTCTATGTCTCTCTCTGTCTCTCTCTGTCTCTGTCTCTCTTTCTATGTCTCTATGTCTGTCTCTCTCTATCTCTCTCTATGTCTCTGTCTCTCTCTATGTCTCTCTCTATGTCTCTCTCTGTGTCTCTGTCTCTCTCTATGTCTCTCTCTATGTCTCTCTTTTTAAGCTTAGTTTACTCTGCTGCTCATCTTTGCAACTATCTTCCACATGATATAAATAACAACCTCAGTCCCTATTCATACAATCGTAGACTTTACAAATATTTTATGAGTTCTGATTATCTGCCCTCCATTGTAATTATTTTTCCGAACAAATGATATAATATCGAATGTGGGTTTAATGTTTATGTTTGTACTTTTCACAATATTTTATTTCATGTTAATACTTAGTTTGTACTTTTCAACATATTTTATTTCATGTGTATAATTAGATACTGTGAATGTGAGTATGCTATTATTTGACCTTTACAACGTCGAATTCCTTTTAAATTGCATGTGAGAATAAATGAATTCGGTCTAAAAGACGAGAGAAAGGAAGGGTAGAATGTAAGACGGGCCTGCGTGCCCATTTCTCAACCTTTTGAAAATAAAGTTCGTTCGTTCGTTCGTTCTCTCTGTCTCTCTTATGATCATGTTATTACTTTCCACTCCATTTCACCTTACTTGGATCTTTATAGTCACAGACACACACACACACATACACACACGCACACACAAACCCATACACACACACACACACACGCACACATAACAAAGTTCTGAATAAACCTCATTTCATCCATCACCCAATCATCGTGGCGTATCGACATGGGCGACTAAACCGGCCGATGTATCAATAATGATTTGGGTAAAGTGGGATCTATGTCCCCCTAATTTTCCTTTCAAATTCCTAACACCATTAATTGTGATCTTTTCTTACTACAGCATTGTATGTTGTATTGTAAAGTTCCTTGTGGCTACACATTTTATGTTCATTCACACCTGTCATGTACAAATCTAACATAGAGAAACATGTTTATATGTACCGGTGATGATTCTATTAAGACATATGTTATATCGGAGAGGTCAATTATAGAAATGTGTCCGCAATGCTGTTGTGTGCTTGTTCTTTTTGTATGTGTTTAATTAAGCTTTAACTGTGCAGTGCGCACCGTTTCTGACTTTTTCCAGAAAATTCACCATGAAAAGATTGAAAGGCATGCTTCTTCGTTTTAATCGGTGTTCGATTAGGTTTTAACGGTGCAATGATCGCTGTTTTCGTATTTTCACGAAAAGCTGCCGGAATAGTTCAATTGTTGTTTATAGACAGTGCTAGAATATTATGTATATGAGGACTCCGTACAACAAGAACAGTTGTGCTTGGCACTGAGACACATAACAATCTGGATAACTTTAAGGACTTAAACAGAAAACATGAATACAATCGTGAAATGTCAGGTCAGGTTTGGGCACGATGGCGGAGAACACAACTCTGACAAAATCAAAATACAAACATTTATAAATATGGGCTTAGGAAAGTGAACAAATGACATATTGTGACGCAGAATGAAGAAAATAATCAAATGTAAAATAAGATGGATTGACTACGTTTGTGGAAGCTAATCTTTAGAAAACATGTTATGTACTGGTACGGAATCACCATGGAAAGTGGAAAATGAGACTGCGACAGTAGACTAGGAGGAGATACACTATGACTGGAGTGAAGTACGGAGGATATATACTACTAGACAAAAGTTAAGGGCCACCATTCAGTTTAGACAAGTGTTGCGTGAGAAATTCTCGCAACATCGTTTTATTACGATATATATTTTATAACGCAAGGGCAACAACTGCTTGAAATTTATAGTCACTTTTCTCGGTAAGCAGCTGTCTCCTCGCGTTGGTATTGAATGCAGTTAAGTTTGCTATGCTAGGCCGTTTTCTCAGACAAACGGTTGGCAACCTGTTGGGTTATCCTTTTAAGGTAATCATTCTTACGCTGGTTCGTAGTAAAGGTCCTTGCGTCTTAAGTTCTGAGCTGTGGTCATTTTGCGCTGGACTGCGCATGACTGGTCTTGCTTCTTGGTCGATCGATTTCCGCCCACCAGTCAGTCGAGTGAGCGATTTTGAATAGCTAGGGGGATGCCTCGCTGAAGAGGGGATCTCCGCTATTTTTTGTTCTGTCAGGAATGTGAAGTCCTCTTAATGGATATTTCGTTTATTCGAGATAATACCTCTAGTGTATTTCCACATGCCGGGGAGGCGTAATATTTCTGTGTAATTCCTGAAGGCAAGGTAAATTAACCTTTTATTAACTCTATCGATTTTTGGTCGTGAGCGATTTTTGATTCATAGCCTGTCTTCGAAAGGCGTCGTCACGAGATGTTTTTCCCAGCTCACATGTCGCTGTATTGTACTGCATCGGTTGATGCATGTCCCAAGGACCATTACTTGCTACTTTGTTACATGAACTAGGTTTGAAAACCTTTGTTATCTAGAGGATATTTTTGAGGACATTATTTATACTTCGGCAGACGTGCCTGTCTTGCTGAAGTCAGATTAAGGAGAGTGAACTGATCTCATACATCTGGTTATCTCCTGGCTGTTATAGAAAAGGATGGAGTTTTTCACCTGACTACATTTACAGCACTATGAAATATAACATGCATCTGACTCATCATTGTAATGCTGTCTACCGTCCATTGCTGTATTGAATGTTGCTGTGATAATGACTGTTTGATGTGCCTACATATTCGCGTAACCATTTTGTCACTGTGGCGTCCACAATAAATAATGAAGAAAAACGTCATCGGCTGTTACAAGAATCATTGACTTTATACGTCGTGAGTTTACTGACGTCCTAATGTGGATTGCCCTGTTATTTTGTATGATCATTGTTTGTCTGAACACCTCTGCACACTTCACAAAACCAGACCACGGGCACCATCACTCAACCCATGGTGCACGCGTCATTTGGCGGCCAATTACTCAATCATAATATAAATTGGGCGTCATCATTTGGTGGCCATAAGCTGGTTTGATCTGGTACCAGCAAACACGGGGTCCCTTACCCACTTCAAGTCAACACTACAGCATCCTTCATTTTCAACTTCAACATTCTTCAAGAAAGTCAACACTTCAAATTTTCCAAGTACTCGGCGTTGCCCGGTAAAAGTCAAAATTTCAATTTTTTTGACGGAAACAGAAATTTGACAGTACACGGCGTTGTTGAATATTGCCGGATAACACGGACTACTGTTGTCGGTAACACAAGTCAAGCAAGTTGCTGTTATCAAGGTTCCAGTGCTGTCGTTTTTTGAGAAGGTCAAGTGCCGGTTGAAACGGGTTGTTTTCTGAAGAAGGCCAAGTACCGATTTCCATCAATTTACTATTGGATTAGAAGGTCAAGTGCCGAAACAACTCAACATACAGTATGTCAGAAGCTCAAGTACCATCGTGTTAGCAGTGGAAGCAGTTCAGATGTGCCATCATCGTTGGAGCTTCGCTCTCTAGGACGTTGATTGACATCTGTTTTTTTGCTGCTGTTCTACGATTGGAAGCCTATAAGTTAAGTGGCCTGTTTGTATGTAAACTGTGCCCTTATACTTCTGCTGGGTCTTCTGTGTATCATCTCATTCTATATGTTATATGTCTATATGTTATTTGTATATTTATATGTTTATATTTCAGCGGGTTCTCGGTTGGGTGGTGTCTCCGTTAGATTATGCCACGTCATAGAGGTCGTCTATTGTGAGCGTTTTCTGTAGGGTTTGCAAATTTCCGATACTGGAATTTGCTAAGCGACTTCTGTTGCTATTTATGTTAGCTGTGATGACATGTATTAATATTGTTTTCGTTATTATTTCGCATTCTTTAGTTTTGTTTTGATTTGTTTGTATTTGTTAGCCTACTCTTGTCTATAATTTAGTTTCATACAACATTTTTGTTTATACACTGTGGTGTCATGTATTTTGTTTAATTCTATCGCAGATATCGTCACATTTTTTGTGATATTTCATTAATTTCTGCTTTATTTTTAGTTGATTTCTGCGAACGTTTTTGTATTGTTGCTGATCTTTGTTATTGTTTACATTGTTATTGTTTACATTGTTTGCATTGTTTACATTTTCAATGTTTACATTCTGCATGTGTTTACATAGTCATTGTTTACAGTTATAGTAATTAGTTAATGGGCTATGCTAATGCACTGTTACTACTACACTGATGATAAATGAATGATGAATAGTGTCGTGCACTATTGAATGAGAAGTGCACTTATGATCAAGAATTGAGTGCTGATATTTCATACACAAGTTCTTTGATTGGAGACTTGTTTCCCACAGAGACTGGGATAATATAATGTGATGTGAATATACAAGTGCTTAATTAAGACTTGTTACACTTAGGTTTGAAATAAATTAGTTAATTATTTCAGGTTTTGGACTCATATATTAGACAACATGTCTACATTTGAGCACTTTATTGAGCAGGGTAAATTGCTTGGGAAGACTGGTGATAAGTTAGAAGAATTTGCAACTGCTCGATATGATAAAGCAATGGAAGCTGAACAAAAGAAACTGCAGATGCAGGTGGATGAAAAAAGATTCCAAATGGAAATGGAAAAACAAAAAAGGGAATCAGAAGCTGAAAATAAAAGACTTGAAAAAGAGGCTGAAAATAAAAGACTTGAAAAAGAAGCTGAAAGACTTCAAATAGAGGCTCAGGCTGAGGAGAGAAGATTACAGAGAGAGTCTGATGAGAGGAAAGAGAAAGCAAAAATGGAACATGAAGAAAAGGTCTTAGCTTTAGAGTTGGAAAAATTGAAATTGATGAACATGAGTAATGGTAATGATTCAAACAAGGGTTCATCTTCTGGTAAGGCTAATAATGATACTTTTAAGATTAAGTTACCAACATTTAGTCCTTCCAGTGATGACATAATGTTCTATCTGGACAGATTTGAACAAGCATGTACAGCTCATAACATAGACAAAGCAAAATATGTTTATCAGTTATCAGGGATACTGACAGGTAAAGCTCTAAGTATATTAAATATGGTGGATGAACCTGACAAGAACAATTATGAGGTTGTCAGGGCCGCTTTGTTAAAGAAATATCAGCTTAACGAAGACGGCTATCGTCTACAATTTAAAAACATGTTACCTGAAAATGGAGTTGAATTCTCCGAGTTTATTGCAAGAATACGCATTACTTTCTCACGATGGGTTGAACTATCTAAGACGGAAAAAACTTATGAAGGACTTATGGACTTAATACTTAGAGACAAAGTCATGTCGTCTGTCAATGAGTCTTTCCTTGCTTTCCTTCATGAACGTAAACCTAAAACAATAAAAGAAATGGAAGATTTCTGTTGCCAATACGTAACTGCGCACCCACACATAACCATGGGTAACTCTAAGGTGAAAGAAGGTTTACCAGTTGCTTCGGCAGCTCCGTATGGTCAAAACTTTGCTCGTAGATTCCAACAAAATTTTGATAGAAAGAGTAGCGGTAATTTCTGTCAAAATCATGGAAATCAATTTCATGGTGATTCTTCTTCGAAGAATTGGAGACAACCTGATAGTACTCGTTACTATCACCCTAATAATTATAGGCATTTCAAAAGAGGATATGGTAATAGAGGTTATTCCTGCCGAAGACCTCAAAACCAAACAAATAGATGTTCGCATCAATGTGAACATGATAGTAATCGTGGAAACTGGAATTCGAACCAGGATAACAATTACAATAGAGACAATAATAACTGCAGAGATAATAATAACTCTGATAACTTCAGAGGTAATAATAGTCGGGGTAGATCTCAACACAAAAAAAAGAGATATCAGCAGGCTAATGCTGTACAACAGGAAACTGAGGGAGCCTGTAATCATGTTGTTGATAGTAAAAACTTTGACGCTGTCACTGGTTCTGCTTTTGACTTTGAGAGAGCAAACAAATGCCCCCAATGCAGTACTTTATTCGAACCGGGTACCATAACTACTTTGAGTTGTGGTCACCCACTTCCCGCTCTTCCTGCTGCTGTTGCGCATGACGGGAGGGGTTCTTTAATTCTACATAAGGGTCTTGTTAATGATACTCCGGTCTCACTACTTTTCGATTCCGGATGCACCACTATTGGTGTTAGACAATCGCTTGTAGATCCATCTTGTGCTACAGGAAGGGTTATTAAATGTGTCACATTTGGCGGCACTCTAGAAAAATATCCTACTGCTGTAATTCGCATTGCCACTCCTTTCTTTACTGGAGATGTGCATGCTTGTCTCTTACCTAATCCTATTGCGGACCTTATTATTGGTCGTATTCACGGAGTTAGGGAGTGTACCCCACAGCAGATTGCTGCTTGGGAAGATAATAACATGCAAGCTACAAATGCAGTAGTTACAAGAGCACAAGCTCTACAAACACCCGAAACTTCACTGAATAGTGATAATGAAGTTGATAGCCAAGATAGTCACTTAGTAATCACTCGTGACTCTTTCATAAAATTGCAAGAAGAAGATCCTTCTTTAAAAAAATTCTTCGTTCTTGCGAAGAAAGGTGATCCGAATCAGGATACAAATAGAAAATCTTGGATTGCAATGAGAAACGGCGTACTTGTACGTATGGTACAAGATTCGACTACGTCGGCACATTCGCAAATTCTTGTTCCCAAGAGCATGAGAGTGCAAATATTACAACATGCTCATGACTCGCAATGTGCTGGACATATGGGTTTTGCCCGTACGAAGTCGAGAGTCCTTGCGGCTTTCTTTTGGCCTTTTGTCAATAAGGACATTCGTATTTACTGCCGATCATGCAAGGTATGTCAGGAGGTCAAATCTAGAGGACCACGACATGCTGCGCCTATCCAGGCTGCTGACATTCCTATTCGGCCGTTTCAGAAAATGGCCATAGATATTATTGGCCCTTTTAAGGTCAAGTCGGCCAGAGGACATCAGTTTATCCTTACATGTGTCGATATGTGCACACGTTGGCCAGAGGCTATTCCTCTTAAGAGCATATCTACTACAGATATCGCAGATGCTCTTTGGTTGATATTTTCTCGCTTGGGGTTCCCCAGAGAAATATTGTCAGACCATGGCACTCAACTCATATCTGACACTATGTCACAGGTAATGTCTACCTTACATATTGAACGATCTCTCAGTAGTATCTACCATCCTATGTCTAATGGGTTAGTTGAGCGTCTGAATAGAACGCTCAAGACTTTGCTTGGTAAGATAACTGAAGATCATCCTCAAGATTGGGACAGGGTTTTACCCGCGGCTCTCTTTGCCTATAGAGAAGTCCCTAATGAACACACAGGATTTTCTCCCTTCGAACTTGTCTTTGGCGCGCGTCCACGCGGCCCTATGTCTTTATTACACGATCTCATCACTGCCGATGATATTAGCGATGAAACTCAATCCTCATATGAGTATGTCATTGCTCTTAGACAAAAGATCATTGAGGCATGTAAGCTAGCAACTGCTTCATCAGAAATTGCTAAAGAGAAGGCAAGGCAGTTTGCTAACAAGAATAGATGTCTACGACAACTTTGTCCAGGTGACAAAGCATTCGTCCTACTCCCCAGTAGGGAAAATAGACTTCTTATTGCATGGAAAGGTCCGTATGCAATAGTCTCTCGGATTTCCGATGTTGACTATGTGGTCGATATTGATGGAGAGCATAAAACTTTCCACATAAACATGCTTTCGGAATTTCACGAACGTCCGGACTATTTGCTGCCTATTTTCCAGGCAACGGATGATGCTCCTGCACCTCACGGTCATTATTCATCCCTGTCTGTCATACAGGATGAGGAAGCTACCTTCTCTGATGTCAACCTTCCCCTTCCAGTGGTTCCATTACATTCCACGGAATCTTGGAAAAACGTTTCTGTTTCTCCTAATCTTTCTGGTGACGAACATCGACAAGTCTCGTCGATGTTACAAACATTTCAGGATGTTCTCACTGACATTCCTGGACACACAGATGTCATAGAACATGACATAATTCTTACCGACAATAATCCAATTAGGGTTAGGCCGTATCCTATTCCTATACACTTTCAGTCGCAAGTGGAAAAGGAATTGGATGAAATGATTCAATTAAATATAATTGAACCATCGACTTCACCATATTCTTCTTCCATGGTTATTGTCCGGAAGAAGGATAAGAACATACGAATTTGCGTTGATTATCGCAAATTGAATCAGGTCACAAAGTTCGATGCTGAACCGATGCCTTTGTTAGAAGATCTACTGATTAGACTTTCTAATTCTAGATTCTTCACTAAACTTGACTTGTCTAAAGGTTATTGGCAAGTGCCTTTAGCAGAGCATGCCAAACCTCTTACTGCTTTTTCTACACCTAGGGGTCTATTTCAATGGAATGTTATGCCTTTTGGTCTCATGAACGCCCCTGCCACTTTCGTTCGCATGATGCGTCGAATTCTGTCACATCGTTCGGATGTCATCGCATACTTAGATGACATCTGTCTCTTCAGTGATACCTGGGAAGATCACTATTTAGGGTTATATGACTTACTGTCCACTCTACGTGAGAATAATTTGACAGCAAAACCTTCTAAAGCTTTTGTTGGTTTTGGTGAAATCTCTTTCCTGGGTCATCGTGTTGGTCATGGTCTCTTGAAGACAGAAGACCACAATACTTCCAAAATACTGAACATCTCTGTTCCTAAAACGAAGAAACAAGTTAGGAGTCTCTTAGGTTTAATTCAATTTTATGGGAGATTTATTCCAAATTTATCTTCGATCATGGCACCTCTCTCAACATTGTTGAAGAAAGGTTCGCCTAATCTGGTCCGTTGGTCTGAAGAATGCCAATCTTCACTAGACCAAATCAAGAATATATTTTCTTCTCCTCCCATCTTAAGATTACCTACTCTTGATAGGACTTTTGTTCTTCGGAGTGATGCTTCATCCACTGGGATTGGAGCAGCACTGATGCAAGAATATGCAAATACTCTGCATCCTGTTATGTACATTTCTAGAAAACTAAATGCGGCAGAGAGGAACTACTCGGTTTTAGACCGTGAGTTGTTAGCGATGGTTTGGTCAATTCTAAAACTACAAAGATTCCTCCTGGGCGCACATTTCATTCTAGAGACTGATCAGAAAGCTCTTACAGCTATTCAGACTAAGAATTTGAAGAGTTCGAGATCCACTCGATATGCTATAGCTCTTCAACCTTTTCACTTCACGGTACGAGCTATCCGTGGTGCGGATAATGTGATGGCTGACATTTTGTCTAGATGCCCACATGACTCCAACTAATACTTCTGTCCTATATTTCCATATATTACAGAGTCATAACACACCTATATTTCTACAATAGATTAGCACATCTGTACTTACTTTATATGTACACACTATCGTGCTTTGTTGTCATCTTCTTCTGTTCGTTTTTTAAGATGATAGAGGAGGACTGAGTAGTTAATATAAGGGCCGTTAGTTTACTAAACAGCCACAATTATTAATAATGTATTGTACCTTATGAAGCATATTAGTTATTAATTAGCATTATATTGCTTGTACTTTCTCAGAATGTCATTGTTGAGCTGAGGACTTACCTTACTAGTATCAAGCATGACGAGTTCTAGATTGTGTACTTACCCTCGGAATACCAGAGCATATGTCCTGGATCGTCATGTAGTTTAACTTTACTATGTACTTATGTCATTACATGTCAAAGAATGTACTATTTAAATTTTCCTATCAGATTTGTACATCCATTTTTAAAGACAATATTAGAGTATGCTGTTTAATGATGATTATGGTAACTTGCATACGTATATTGTGTTTACATGCTAACGTGATGTGTGTTGGTGACACCTCCCCGATGTGAATATTTTTTGAGACATATTTATTTTTCTGTTGAGGTATATCCTCACCAGACACTCTATATTTAGCCTCATGTTAGGCAATTTAATTAATTATCAGCGCATAATTCGTGCGTTTTGAGCCGCTTATCGCATGCTCTTTGATATTTAAAAAAAAAAATATGTTCCACATTTTTTTTTTTATCGGGAGGAGGTGGTGATATGTTGCGTGATAAATTCTCGCAACATCGTTTTATTACAATATATATTTTATAACGCAAGGGCAACAACTGCTTGAAATTTATAGTCACTTTTCTCGGTAAGCATTTGTCTTCCCGCGTTGGTATTGAATGCAGTTAAGTTTAACCTGTTGGGTTATCCTTTTAAGGTAATCATTCTTACGCTGGTTCGTAGTAAAGGTCCTTGCGTCTTAAGTTCTGAGCTGTGGTCATTTTGCGCTGGACTGCGCATGACTGGTCTTGCTTCTTGGTCGATCGGTTTCCGCCCACCACTAGTGGAGTGAGCGATTTGAATGGCGAAAGAGATGCCTCGTTGAAGAGGGGATCTCCGCTATTTTTTGTTCTGTCAGGGATGTGTAGTCCTCTTAATGGATATTTCGTTTATTCGAGATAATACCTCTAGTGTTTCCCACATGTCGGGAGGCGTGATATTTCTGTGTATTTCCTGAAAGCAAGGTAAATTGACTTTTCATTAACTCTATCGATTTTGGGTCGTGAGCGATTTCGATTCATAGCCTGTCTTCGAAAGTCGTCGTCACGAGATGTTTTCCCAGCTCACATGTCGCTGTATTGTACTGCATCGGTTGATGCATGTCCCAAGGACCATTACTTGCTACTTTGTTACATGAACTAGGTTTGAAAACCTTTGTTATCTAGAGGATATTTTTGAGGACATTATTTATACTTCGGCAGACGTGTCTGTCTTGCTGAAGTCAGATTAAGGAGAGTGAACTGATCTCATACATCTGGTTATCTCCTGGCTGTTATAGAAAAGGATGGAGTTTTTCACCTGACTACATTTACAGCACTATGAAATATAACATGCATCTGACTCATCATTGTAATGCTGTCTACCGTCCATTGCTGTATTGAATGTTGCTGTGATAATGACTGTTTGATGTGCCTACATATTCGCGTAACCATTTTGTCACTGTGGCGTCCACAATAAATAATGAAGAAAAACGTCATCGGCTGTTACAAGAATCATTGACTTTATACGTCGTGAGTTTACTGACGTCCTAATGTGGATTGCCCTGTTATTTTGTATGATCATTGTTTGTCTGAACACCTCTGCACACTTCACAAAACCAGACCACGGGCACCATCACTCAACCCATGGTGCACGCGTCATTTGGCGGCCAATTACTCAATCATAATATAAATTGGGCGTCATCAACAAGGTTTATATAATTGATTGGCAAACTGTAAAGACAAGTGAAAATGTCATTAAAACTGAGCTCAGAGAAATGTGTATACATTTCTGTGTGCACTAGGTTAATTTTTTTTTAATGTCCAAAAACTGGGTCACTTTAACCCGCACGTGAAAATTGCCATTGTTGCTGCAGAAACTCGTGGTTAAAAAGGTGAAAAAGTGAGTTGAATTTGAATGCACGTGGAAAATGATCATCGGTAAAGAGTGTTCACCGTTGGTATGCAATAAATCAGTATGACAAGTGGTCGAAATGATCACTGCATTAGCCATGCCACCAAGGAGAAGTCTCAGCACTGTAGACCGTGGTCGAGCCATGGCATGGATTCAGGATGGTCAATCTGTTCGTCATGTTGCAAGACGTTTAGCAGTGTCCCACTCTACTATTCAGAGACTTCTTGAGAGATTTCAAGCTACCGGACATTTGGAAAATCGACCCTGCTCACGAAGAATTATATTAATCTTGTCTTAACTGAATGGCGGCCCTTAACTTTTGTCCAGTAGTGTATATATATATATATATATACATTTGAACGTGGCGGAAACATGTGACACATAGAAATATCAAGATATGACCTCGTGTCTAGATTGAACTCGATAAAACTAGTAATTCTATTAAAAACAATATATAAAAACAACTGTTCCAAACTACCTCACATGTCCATTGCCATCTTTATAGTCACAGACACACACACACATACACACACGCACACACACACACTACCTCACATGTCCATTGCCATCTTTATTTATCCTGTTTTGTTTTGTTCTGTCTTCATGACTTCATTGTTTAACGATGTTTTCTGTCTTCATGACTTCATTGTTTATCGATGTTTTCTGTCTTCATGACTTCATTGTTTAACGATGTTTTCTGTCTTCATGACTTCATTGTTTAACGATGTTTTCTGTCTTCATGACTTCATTGTTTAACGATATTTTCTGTCTTCATGACTTCATTGTTTAACGATGTTTTCTGTCTTCATGACTTCATTGTTTAACGATGTTTTCTGTCTTCATGACTTCATTGTTTAACGATGTTTTCTGTCTTCATGACTTCATTGTTTAACGATGTTTTCTGTCTTCATGACTTCATTGTTTAACGATGTTTTCTGTCTTCATGACTTCATTGTTTAACGATGTTTTCTGTCTTCATGACTTCATTGTTTAACGATGTTTTCTGTCTTCATGACTTCATTGTTT
Source organism: Oreohelix idahoensis (assembly GCA_024509875.1). Lineage (NCBI taxonomy): Eukaryota > Metazoa > Mollusca > Gastropoda > Stylommatophora > Oreohelicidae > Oreohelix > Oreohelix idahoensis. The sequence goes on along the minus strand of JAMPIV010010779.1, from coordinate 315,686 downwards.
AACGATGTTTTCCAAGCCCTTCTCTATTCAAACTATCTCAGAAGAATGCACGGATTATCTTATTTCTCATTTAACTGACTGTCTGGATTATTGTATCCGATTCTCCCAGAACAAAAAACTGAAAACTCTGGCGCCGTTATTCCCGTCCCATTCTGTACACATTTAATACTACCAGAGCAGCCACATAGGAAAAAAAAACAATAGACCTATCAGATAATCGTGAACAAACAAAATACAAGATCATATCAGGAAATGAAGTAGACAAAAGACATTTTCTTGTAATGGACAAAAACATCTCAGTCGTCCAGGAGGCAGATTTTGTAGATGCGTGGGCATGCAAATGACAGATTGAAAATAACTTCGTGAGATATGGCGACAACTGAACAAATTAACTGCTATACCGTGTGAATGTTTACCACTTTTGGTCGTTAGAGTCATGAACGTAAACAGATGTATTGGCTGGAATTATTCATTCACTTTGTCTAGAACCAAGCACGTTAACTGTCTGCTGCGGCAAAATTAACCTGTGTAGTCCCGGGAAGGGATGGGGGAAAGGGGGGGGGGGGGGTTATCTCTGAGAAGACTAAGAAAGAAGATTATTGCTCACACAGGGATTTTGTAAACGATGAGTAATATGACGTCATGCATGAGTCTGGCAGTCGCATCATATAATACACATCTCAATACCCTTTAGCTCCCCAAGGAGCATAGGCCTTCAACAAACTAATACCAAGTCTTACTGTATGTGCCATCCGCTCAAGTTCTTTCCATGTTTTCCTCATCATTTTCACCTCTGTATCCAGTTCTCTTCTCCATGTGTTTTTTGGTCTACCTCTGCCTCTCTTTCCCTGTGGATTCCAGAACAAGGACTGCCTTGTAATGCTATCAACAGGTTTCCTCAATGTGTGTCCTATCCATCGTCAGCGTCTTCTACTCAACTCTTGTTCCACTGGCACTTGTCTGGTTCTTGTCTCACTCCCGTTCTAATCCTAAACGGTTCCGTAAGTTGTCCTTCATGAACTAAAGTTAATGATCTTCACGGGAACTCCATAAAGCCTCCTCAATTTCCAAAGTGATTCCATGTTTACACTGTCAAATGCCTTTTCGTAGTCCACGAATCTGATGTATAAATGTGAATTCCATTCCAGACTTTGATTGTCCAAACACATAGCGACATAAACTACCGCTGTTACAAAATAACATTCCCTGTGGAGCATAGAGCTACCACGTAGCTGGTCCCCAGCAAACCTGCCCCAGAACATTCATGTGCCCTTACAGTGGTTGTTTCTGCACCTATCTGTTGTACGTGATGACACAGCCAGACCAAGCGCAGCAAAACTTCAAAGTAAAGGAGAACTGGTCAATACAAAAATATACACGTGAAAGCGTGAATAGTGAACGACATCATTTTATTTTCCAAGAGTTGAGAACATTCTGCCCTTCCTTTCTCTCATCTTGTTTACTTTATAGAATCATTCTCACGCATACTTTAACTATTAATTTCAAAGCAAACAACGTTATGAGACTAAAACATAACACTACACTTAATTTTACTTGATCCAATCAGGACACTAAGTACAGGTAGTTCTCTGTTTACACGTGTTTCATTTACGCGAATTCAAACGCACTTATTTTTACGCATTTTTGTGTTATTTACGCGCCAAACTTGATGTTGTGCGACCCGATATTTAGACATTTTTACAGTATTTTATCTGCGCGCCAGAGGGAGAACCAGAGCAAGACAACAACTTTTTAAATATTTCTTTGAGGAATGTTTAGAAGGCTTACACTGTTAAAGATGATTTGTCGCTAATAACTGCATGGTATGAAGTTCCGCGGCGATGCACAAATGGTGTGTGGAAAAAAACAGTGCCCTCAATTCTGTCTTGACTTTGAAGGCTTTACTACTGATGAGAATAGTATGACAACTATTATGAATGGTGTTAGAATGGCCTCAAAATGAGATAGATTAGCTGGAGTTGACGAAAATTAAATTGTACATTTGCTTGAATCTCAGAAAGTAGAACTGAGCAATGAAGAATTGTTGACGCTGAAGAAGATCACCACGGAAGAACAAGAAGACTCAACACCTTACACTAACCAGCAACAACCACCAGGCTGCCAATTGAAACGATCAAAGAAGGCCTTCAACTTTTTGAATCCTGTCTCATGATCTTTGAACGAGATTATCCTAACATTGACGGAAGCTTTACGGCCAGGAGAAAAGTGATAGAATATGCTGCTTCTTACCAAGAAATCCTCTGTGAGCAGAGAAAGTCATAAATTCAAAGAACTCTAGAACCTTCTTGATGATACATGTTATCGCTACGTCGCGTGCTTCGCATTAAGATGACTCACCACTCGTTGAATTAGATGACACACCACCTCACCACTCGTTGAATTAGATGAAAATGAAGAAGATTAATAGTTCTGCCCCTGTCAATGTTGTTTTCTGTACATGTACTTAATATGAATGGTATTTGTCAATTTAAACTGTTTATTTTTACATGTATTTTGTTATTACTGTGTTTGACATTGGTGGAATAAATCACCCTTACTTACGTGTATTTGAATTAGAACATTCTGTTTATTTACGCAATTTATATTTATGCGAGGCTTTCAGGATCGCGCATATCGTAAAGAACTACCTGTATGTAGACATAACTTAAAGCTGCATACAGTATATGAGAAGATCGCAGTATACTAGACAATCGCAATTTTTTAAGCATCATTACTTTATCATCTGTATAAATTGATAAAATAAAAGTAACGAACCTGGCAGTCGTGAGCTGACCTTTGCTGACGACCAGTTCATTTGCTACAGATACAGTAGCCTGCTTATACGCCTCCGTTATTCCATTTGTCTTAAGTACGACACAAAGATCAATAAAAATAATGAATAATGGAAATACTGGCTTTCATAAATTTCTAGCGTCCATGGAATCAAAACAACAACTTCTCTAGAGTTGTCGTAAAGAGAGATTTAACGAGAGAGAGGAGCGTGAGGCACATCACGTAAAAAATGCGGTTAAATCGAGGGTTTAATGTAGTTATAAATATTTATTGTGATAAAGCATTGCGTTGTTCGCTTAAAACACTCTGTGCTCTTTATGCAATTATCTAGTCTGGACAGAAAATATGCCTTTCTTTCATTGTAGAGTGTTTTTGCATTCACCGTCAAATATGTCAGCCGTCTGGGCTATTATTGTCAGATCTCGCTTGGAAACTGAGTCCGCATCTAGATACAGTGTTTGAACTTTGATATCACCCGGTTAATAGTGGACAAATGCGTAGCTTGGGATAATATTCATCAGTGGCGGCCTCCATCCTATGCGCTTGGGGATTATATTTAACAGTGACGGATTTCGATTTTGTTTCACAGTGGGGTGTAGCACCTCAACAAAGAAAGGGTCAGTTCTGAACAATTACTATACAGCAGTGCTCCTCAACTTGTCAACTATGGTGAAACCTTTTACATTAAATTCTCATACCCAGCGGAACCCCTGCCCATGAAAATACGTTTACATGGTTAGAAATTTAAACAGGTATGTGCCATCTTCAAACCGAAGGTCGGCTACAATTGATCTCTAACCTCTTCTGTCACTTGTCTTGAGAGTGCACTCTGATAGACTCTTTCCTGTCCATCTCTTGATGTTACTTTCCCACTTTTAAAGCTGTTTTCCTCCAGCATGTTTGCTTTCAATTCTTCTTTCCATTATTGTTTTCAGTGTCCGGTGTTATGTCTTTTTATATTCCTAAAATATTTTAGCTAACTTGAATCTCCTTCATTAATTATCTTTTCATTTTAACTAGGACATCTTCATTTGTGTTCTTCTGTGTCTATGAGATGGGCCCCATTCCTTTATATATCCACATGTCAAGGGCTTTAATTTTTTCTTTCAACTGTTCCACTCCCTTTCTTTTCACAAGCAATTATTTCATCAACAGATGAAATAACAATCTATAGCATGCATGAACAATTACATTAAAATAGAAAATAAGAAATAAAAATTCACCCAGACTTTCGACACGTCACAGGACAATCTCATTTCAATTACGAGCAGTACATAAATTTTCTCTTAATTAAAATCTGCAACTAGCCTTCCAAGTAAAGCAGCACAAGCTGGGCCTCGTCAAAGTTTTGTAAGCAAGTCCCAGTATGTGAGATTATCCTAATGCTGAGCTATCCTTGCTCCTGAAATACTTTGCTGTTTCAACTGTGATTCCACGTAAGAAAGGTCAAAGCTCCATGTCACGAAGTGGCTTTAGGTTAGAGTCTGTCTGAGTACAGAGACAAGACACTAGAAATGAGAAAGTCTGAGAAGATAGGTTTAGATGAGAATGCAGTGAATGTGAAAGGATGAGACTTATACCTTCGTGAGTGAGAACCGAGATTGACTCTCCCTCGCCACTTGTGACTTATGTAATGGCTACTGTCTCACCACCTCTGACTACCAGAAAGGAGATAAGGTTTCACTAAAGTCCACAGATACAACTATACAGACTAGCATAAACAGTACAGGCTAGTTAAAGATAAACTGATGCAGTATACATTTTATAGTTTATTAAACAACAAATCAATACCACAGTGTGACCGGGGAGTGCAGTGTAGAGCTGGGTACGGCATTATTCTCTACTTATTTGTGGCAGTGTTCCGTATTGAATTTTTGGTTTTGTGTTATCCCTTTTACTCTTATAGTGATATTGCCTACTCCAATTTCTGATCTTTGTAGTTACTCCAAGTTTGATCTTTACCGCCAGAGTTTATTATTTCTTGGGTTATGTTGAAAGGTGACCAGGCCTGTTCTTTCCTCTTATGGATGATACGAGTTGGAGAGAATAGTGGTGGAGATGTGTGAACTTTGAACAGTACATCTAAATGGAACCAACTGACAAGCAATTCCTCAACAGCTTTGATCATTAACAAAGAATTTTTATTTAAACCGAACTGGTTGAATATCAACAGGCAATAATTCATTTACAATGCATATTTACATCAATACATCCTTGGTTATTTTTCTCATCATGTATAATATATCTTCCATCCCTCACCTCTATCCAGGGAGGCTTATAACATTCTTCTTCAACATCATATTTTTCCAGGCTCTTGCTAATAAAAATCTCGTAGTTGGGTACTTCGTTAGAAGGTTTCCTTACTGTGTTTATTTCCTCCTCTATCCACTTTATTTATGTTTAAGTGTCCTTCTTTAACCTCTTCATTTATTTCTATGTCTCATTTCGAAACAACCGAGCTGAAATAAAAACAATACTTTGCGATTGTTCTTTACTTACGTGGTTGTACCACTAAACAACATCTGCATGTGTATAATTTGTACAACCATGGATATCTCTTCCTGCGACTGCTGCATAGTCGAAGATTATGAACTTATAATCTATTTTGTTGAATATCTCAACGTGGGAGCGAGACGGTCACAAACGCGTCTTCATGCACTGCTTGACTTTTTCCAACTGCCTTCCCGAGAATTACTTCTCAGCCGGCTTCGTAGTGCGTGCTTTCTGGCTACTTTTCATTGGCTAAAGTATTTCGCTATTCATTTATTCACTGGTCATTCTTTCATGCTATCTTACAGGGAGCAAGGCTGTTCCCATCTACGTCACTAATCTCCATGGTAACTGCCGCCAATTCGTAGCGTAGTTTATGTCAAAGCTGACATAGTTAAATTTCACCCCACTTCACCCTGCACTCAGTGTGTGTTGGTTTTTTTTTTATATATTTGTTTCTTTTTGTAAAAAAAAATCTTGCTTGCTGGTTTTCCATAACAGTGAATGATAGTTTCTATTATTTGGACTCTAACACGAATAAAGGCTATGGTGGTAGGTCATACGGCCACAAAAGTAAACAACATAAAGTGCGAGTTCGCACAACCTGACAAAACAATTTAAATGAAAGACACAATATAAACAAAAATTCCACACTCTCTTTCACACCTGCATGAAACAATTAAGGATTAAAGAAATAAACTTGGTGGGGGTCTCTAAGTAAGAGCCACCACTCCTGACTACACTATGGTTACTAACTAACACTCTATTTCACTGAAGGTGTCTAACTAATTAACTACTGTTTCAAAGCGCTCGTAGCGATCCTGCACAACTAACTAACACCACACGAAAACCCTATGTTAATTGATTTTTCAGCGCTAACTCAGAGGCTGTCCTCTAAGTATTTCTATCTGAATCTACTGTTCCTCTCTAAACTCCTTCCTTTCGCCTCTGTCTCGGTTCAGTGCCTCTCTGGCGCTACCGTCTTCGTCTGAGGCTCTGATGAGTTGCTTCTCCGCCACGCACCTCCTCTCGTTAGCACTGGGAAAGATATGTTTTCCCTCTCTCCTTTCCTGAATACTGATAAAGAGGGCCTGGTTCACTACAGCGATATGTTGTTGCCTAAGGCTGTAGTTGGTTTCACTGCTGATGACAATTCTTCAGATGCAGAGTTACCCTCTTCGGATTTAGGCTTTACTGCTTTATTATGGCAGTATTATAAGTTCCAGGAAACGTGCCTGTTAGGTATGCCTTAACGAGCTAAGAGCTCCTGATTATTTGCCCTCACTGAAAGAGAACTTCTTCATTTCAGTACAAGCGCGAACCCAGGTTTCTGCAATTACGCCGATATCTCGTGCATCCTTCTCTCTAGAAGGCAAAGTCCGTGGTAGATTGAGGTCTATTTATAATCTCCATCACCCAGCCGTACGACTGTAGAGACAAAAAAATAACCACATCTATACAACAAGTCAAAATTCCTAAGACAATAACACATTACCACCCCAAACTTCATCTATCCCCTGGGGTCCCCTACATTAATAAATCTTCCCTACACACAAGCTACGCACAATAAATAAATAAATATTTCTGCCCAAGGGTCAAACTAATTTACAGTTTCCTCCTTTCTCTCTCCCACACCAACTTAACTCGCTGTCAGTTATGTAAACCCCAGGCACGGTCTGACCTGAATCTATTGTGTGCCAGTCTCGCCTTTACGCGTCACAACATTAGCTTCATTGAAGCGAGAATCCCCCGGTACAGGATAATTTCCCAGCCTTAACTTTTTATTAAAGACTTTATTAAAGGTTATCAATTTAACACAATTATTTAACACACTAGTCTACACCATCTTTGTAATATTAAATCCACTTCACCCCTGTCTCCTGACTACAGGACCAATTAACACAACAACTTAATACACAACCATACCCGCGTATATACACTACAAATTATCAATAATCAAATGTAGTTACATGGACCTCATAGTTACATTACACCAAGCTTAGTACTTACACAGTTAAATTATCTCAAAAGCCGCTACACAAATCATATATACTGCTAACTTATTCATAGAAAAAATATAGACACAACTTACACTACACTCTATTGTTTCGTATAAATCAGCAATTGATGGCACTCCTGACTAATAAAAATTAAATTAAATCCCAGAAGATAGCTTACTCTAACGTGCTAAGCTCTTTAAAAAAAAACTTTCTACAACACTAATTAAGTTATGGACATACCCAATAATATAGAACTTCTCGACTGAGCAGACTATATAATGGCACTTCTTCACGGCAGAATTTCTTGGGACTAGAGAGCGATAAAGACTATTGGAACTCACTATTTATAATATGAACTATTCTGATGCAATAACAGACGCGGTGAGTCATCGCGTCTCATACTAGCTATCAGGAACCGCTTCTAACCAACCTTTGACCTACTATCATATCTGCACATAAATTAAATCTTACCCGGCCAATCATATCATAAGCTAACCTATGACTGACTCATTGTTTACCATGCCAATTGCAAATTTATTTTGCTCACGCGCTGAAATATGTGATAAAGTCAGTTTGAACCCCCCTCCTCAAATTATGAATAAAATATTATTTTATAGATTCTGCTACTATGGTCTTTGTTTAAAATGATACAATATATGAATAGGGTGACGCCACCACTTTTTGTCAGCGATCCCCGCTGGTTTTGAAAGTATTGGCGATTTGCAAATGATACCCCCTTCCCTAAAGTACAAGCTTTTGGTAGCTCCGCCCTAATTTTTAAAAGTAACGTTAGAATGACTTGGCAAGCGGCCAAGACATCGTTTATTTTTAGAAGAGTGAAGGAGTATAGGATAGGAGTAAAAAGAGGAAAAAACTACTGTAAAAAGTCTATAAATAACTACGCCACTTGAGTATTTGAAAAAAATCTTAACCCGCCCGCACCCACTCACTTTTTCTGCCGGATGTTTGACAGACGACTATCGCGTGCTTATAGAGAGAGGGGAAAACGGTGGTGGATTTGAAAAGAAAAAAATCTCTTCCCCCTGCCAACTCCGTTCCAAATTTTTCTGACGAAAGACTAATAGCGGGGCATATATTCAAATCAACGCGTGGTGAGAGAGAGAGAGGAATGGAAAAGACTTAGAAGAATATTTATATCTTCATAAAAACGAAAGAGAGTAAATAAAAGTGACACTTTGACAATAGAGTACTGTTGTTTAATGTAATACCAAATAAAAACTTATCGGGACTTAGAACCTTTTAGTGAAAAGAGCCCATGATAATAAAAAGGAAAAAATACAAAAGTGTAAACGATGATAAAGACGACAATTAAACTTATATAGAATGATAGATGCAAACAAGCAGTTTAATAATCAGTTTTAATATTCAAAATAGCTCCGTAAATAACCCAGATATTGTAGAATTGAGACAGACTAACAAATAACCCAACACTGGTTCAGTTTTGAAAACTGTCCGCTGCAGTCAAATATTCTTGACTCGATTTGATTGGGCACCCCCAATAGTTAGAAAAGAGGGAGGGAAAAAGAAACTGCAGATGTGTTGGCCACGCGAACATTTTTTCTACATAGATATTATGAGCAGACAAGCAAACGTATTGACAACACAGGGTGGGGTTTTTAAAAAAAAAAGGATCAATTTCAGATGCGCAGTTTCCATTGGCCAAAGAGATTAATATTAGTGATAGGGTACATGCCTAGAGCGCCATTTGAGAAAATTTATACCAAGTGAAAGTTTGACAACAGAAGTGCAGAATTGAACCCAAGTTTCTGCAGTCTGGACACGACGGCAATCTAAATTTGTGCTAATGATTGCTAGTCAATCTATTCCTTGTGTATTATTTCATTGATTTTGCGGTAAGAAATGATTTATTAATATTATGTATTATGTAGAGGCTAAAACCAGATAAGGGCGCCTAACAAAAATCTTAGGACGTACGACTTAGCCATTTTGGAAGCATATGACAGCCTATGGAGCAAATGTATGCCTTAGGCAGATTTGGGAAGCAGTCAAAAGAAAAATTGTATTTGATAATTGCTATAACATTGACGTAAATTATAAGACCAGAAAGCTACTGGAAATCTTTTGCAGATCACAGTGTTCCAAAAACTTTTGGACAAAGCATATAATGCAATTCTAAAAAAGAAAATAAATTAATAGTCAGAAAGCAACAAAAAGATGATTGTATCCCTAACTGAAGAGCAGATACCTACTGAGGGTGATGCAGTCACATAAAGTTAGAGACTGAAGCTATGGATTAGCAATGGTAGCTGATCACTAGAAATGTTTGATGATGTGTAAATTGTTAAAGATGGAGATATATTTATAAAATATATTTAGGAAGGTATTACTTCATTGTTGCAGGGTTGAATCGCCTAATTTCCTGTGAAATATAACTGTAGAGGCTGAACACTAGGCATTCTGTCTGGTGTATGTTTTGAAGAAACCAGAGATCAGATGTTCCTAGGAGACCCTCTTGTGTAGAAGAGTGGGCATTAATTACAGCAAGTTACTTATTTACTCCAGGAGACCCTCTTGTGAAGAAGAGTGGGCAGTATCATCAGGAAGACTTCCATTTTCTACAAGACCAGAAGATAAGCCCTATTGTTTGGGCTTATGGCTTATTATTCAGAGTTATTCTCCACACTTATTTCATTAATACATTTCGAGTGACATGATGAGGACATCAGTCTCTCTTACTAGTGATATAGTATAAGACACCCGTTCGTCAGAAAGGGATATATTATAGTTATTTATGTATTAAACCCTTAGTATGGACAAGAAGTCCTGCCTATTTAATTAACTGTATATACATATTGATAGATAAATTTACCTTTATTAATTGATTTGAATTTTACTCCTGTCCCAAAAGAATTTGAGGGGCAGGATAATAAAATTGTAAAAATATTTAATTCCTAAAAAATGTTAACCACTGTGTTACTTGAGTTTCTTATCTTAAGTTACAGTTGTGTATGTATGTTATCAACATCACATCATACATTTATTCACCTAGACACTAGTCAAGTAAAATAATAGGTAAAATATTCGCAGAGTGAGATCACCGGGTGGTAGCAGATAGGTACTCTGACAGTACATCATTGTTCCATCATTATATTCAGGGACCTACATAGCTTGACCTCACTCTGTAGACAAATAATAACAATAACTAATACTTATAACATCAAACCCACCACAAAATAATACACAATATTTGGCAAGCCTCTGACCTTCTAGCTACCAGAATAAATTGTATTGGTTCCACATAAATCTGGGTCGTGCTTCCCCCCCCTTCTATCACTACAATTAAACAGGGCAGGTGCGGGTGGTCGGATTTTCTAACGTCCAAAAATAAACCCAGAACCAATAACTAGAACGGGAACACCTAATAATAATAATAACAACGCAATTAATTACATGAAAAAGAAAGATGGGGCGAGTTGAAAATAAAAAATACAGTAGCTCCTCACACTCCAGGAAGACTGCAATGTCAAATCAATCAATGACTGGGTAGAGAGATGCTATCTGGCAAGAGCTCGGGCAAAATAAGTAGAATATTATTCCAAAATATGTTTTCAAGGACTAGAGATATGTAAAAACTATGATGATTTCTGGAAAGAAAAATGTAATCATACTGTTACGAGACTGTGTGGCTGAAGGTTGCCCGTTAAGATGTCTAGGCGAAATAGTTTATGAAACAACTCAGAATGCACTTGGCCAACTGGAATTCAAAGAACAGTACAAGTCCATCGTCCACAGTCAACGCAACATTTATTGACATCTATAATTGTGCGACATAACATGTGATCATACGTGATTATCATATTGACATCCACAATTGGGCGACATAACATGTGATCATACATGATTATCATATTGAAAGTCATCCTTATATTACTTCATGAATCAATATATTCAGTGCCCTTATTTATTCCATCTTATGACAACTGATCCGCTCCACATCACAGTGTTAATTATATTATATGCTAGTGTGAAATATCCAACGTCCATCATATCGACATATTTATATCCTTATGTATCATTCGTATATCATTGATCCAATCTATGATCCTTTCAGGCACTCTCTTCACTTTGAAACATGTCTTAACAGACACTAATCATAGAATCCGACACTCTTTCTACAATGAATAATGTTGCTACCGCAAACAAAACTACGTCATATCCTAGTTCGCATACACAATCGCATCGGACTCTTTTGTGCACCACCAAGTGTTCAAATATAATATACAAAGTGATGTCGCAAAATGAGTCTCAACACATACAAAATAACACCCGTTATAGAAATAATCATTATTTCATGACAAAAATCACCCTTTTCCACTCCCTTCTATCCTTACATCTTAACGTCATAGGACTAAGCCTGTTATGTTTCTGTAGAGCTTGTTCGCGGGTATTTGTCAGCAACTCAATAGCGTGACCCGCAACTAGAAAAAAGCAGTCATGCATCGGATAACACATAGCTCGCTTAGGCGAGAGGTACATACAGAAAGCTTATTTGGCTTTCTAAGCCCTAATAGCGGTTATTTTTTTTTTTAAATAAAAAACTCCACAGGCTTTTTGAAGTTATGTGTACCTTCACAAAAATATGATATACAGACATTGAGTCTGATCCCAAGTGCACAACATAATACAAGGTATACCTGGTGTAAGGTTCGTATTGTCCCTCAAAGCAAAGATGAAAATAATCAGAAAATTTACAAGTGCATGAGATGTTTTACTCCTTGATGAAGTACTTAGAAAAAGCAACCCCACCAAGTTACACACAAGACCTGTGAGGTCGTAAGTATTCATTTTATATTATATTATTTTATATTATATTATTTTCTATTATATTATTTTATATTATATTATTTTATTTTATATTATTTTATATAGACTATGTAAACGATGTAGACGTCTACCCCCAAATAATGAACAAGAGATCGAGATAGACATAACAGGAGTAAAGGAAACAACAGAACGAGATAGACATAACAGGAGTAAAGGAAACAACAGAACGAGATAGACATAACAGGAGTAAAGGAAACAACAGAACGAGATAGACATAACAGGAGTAAAGGAAACAACAGAACGAGATAGACATAACAGGAGTAAAGGAAACAACAGAACGAGATAGACATAACAAAAGTAAAGGAAACAACAGAACGAGATAGACATAAAAGGAGTAAAGGAAACAACAGAACGAGATAGACATAACAGTAGTAAAGGAAACTACAGAACGAGATAGACATAACAGGAGTAAAGGAAACATGGGAACGAGATAGACATAACAGGAGTAAAGGAAACAAGAGAACTAGAGGTAGACATAACAGGAGTAAAGTAGACAAAGAAAGACCTACAACAAATGACACAGGATAGGAATGCTGGCATATGTTTCTTGAGGTCTATGCTTCTCATCAACTAATATAGAAAAGACCAAATAATAATTCTGATGAGGAGAAAAAAAAACACAATGTAATTACAAATAGAACTGAAGTATGCGATGGAATTTCGGCCCACGAAATGTTCGTCTTTTTTTCTGTCAGGATGAAATAATAACAGATTGAAAAGCTTCGGCTTAAGGGCTTTGTTAATGGTAAAAAAAAAAGCTTTCTCCTGATTTTCCAGACTTTTCTGGACTTATTGTAAAACAAACAGTTGAACGAATAATCCTGCTTTTCTATGTTTACAATTCGTGGACAATTCTCTTGTATGTTGGCTTAAAATTTCAATGGCGGTAAGATTAATCTCAAATGGAATAGAAAAACCCAGGCACAAACAACATTATAGAAAATGAAAAAGTATCAACTGCAATAAATCTTTATAAGTGAAAGTAAGAAATTGAGTTGTTCAACGCTGAATAGAGCAGATTCTGGCCTATTGTTTGGCCTTGAACTTCTTGTGGAGCAGTGGTCTTCAACAAGTCAAAAACTTAATTGTCTGTACTGTGCCATCCGGTAACAACTTTTCCGTGTCTTCTGTATCACTTTTAAGCATGGCCCTACTTCCCATGATCGTGTATTTTAATTCCCCCCGCCGCTTACTTCTTTCACCTTGTTGGCTCCAGAAAAAGAACTGCCTTGTAAGGCTATCAACTGGTTCTTCAATGTCCAACACCAACTTCTTGTTTCTCATCTCTAATTTTACTAGTATGTGTCCGGTAACTCACATTTAGGTCATATCGTCATACCATTTCATTCTCCTGTTCTACGCAAGCACACTTTAGAAAAGAACACGCTGAAAAAGGCAAAAAAAAAGAAAGAGGCAGCTGAAAACTATCACCTCAAGGGTACATCATCCTCAACAGTCGTTTATGGCTGAAGGAGGCCACTAGTCCGCAAGCACACACTTATGAAAGTCTGACACGTCTGTAACATCTTGGATGTTGTCCATTGTTTCACATCTATGCAATAAGACAGTCATGACACTCGAGTTTTAAAGTTTTATTGAGCAGTTAAAATTGATTTTCTTGGACTTGCAAATATTTCCTAATGCTGATGACGTTCCTCGAGACTTAATTATTTTGATTTCTGTGTTCAACGCTCATTCTGTCCCTTAGTTCATGGCCAGTCAATGTCCTACTAAGCTATCTTAACGTCTTATCATAGTCAGTTAAGGTCATATCATGGTCAATTAATGTCCTGTCATGAGCGGTTCAGGTCATCTGTCAATTAATGCCCTTTTATGGTTAATCAATGTTCTAAATGTCCTATCATGACAATTAATGTCCTATCGTGGTCAATTAATGTCCTATCATGGCCAATTAATGTGATAGCATGATCAATTAATGTGATATCATGATCAATTAATGTGATATCATGATCAATTAATGTGATAGCTTGGTCAATTATGTGATATCATGATCAATTAATGTGATATCATGTTCAATGAATGTGATATCATGATCAATGAATGTTATATCATGATTATTTAATGTGATGTAATGGCCAATCAATGTGATATCATGATCAATTATGTGATATCATGGTCAATTAATGTGATATCATAATAAATTAATGTGATATCATGGTCCATTAATGTAAGACAATGGTCAATCAATGTGATATTGTGGTCAATTAATTTGACATCAAGGTCAATTAAGGTAATGTCACGGTCAATTAATGTAATTTGATTACCAATGGATGTGATATCATGGTCAATTAATGTGATATTATGATCAATTAATGTGATATCAGGGTCAATTAATGATATCATGATCAATTAATGTAATGTCTTGTCAATTAATGTAACATCATGATCAATTAATGTGATATCATTGCCAATTAATGTTCTATTATGACAATTAATGTTGTATCATGAGGATCATCATAGAAAAGTGTAGAGAATTCAACGTTGACCTACATACTTGTTTCATTGATTACACCAAGGCTTTCGACTGTGTAAAACATCAGCAGTTATGGGCTATTATGAAAAATATTGGATTTCCAAACCACCTTATACAACTCATCGCACTGCTGTACCAAGAACAACAGGCAGCCGTAAGAATAGAGGGGGAAACATCAGAATGGTTTGAAGTACAGAAAGGAGTAAGACAAGGCTGTACCCTTTCCCCTTACCTGTTTAACATTTATGCCGAGAATATCATGAGAAATGTAATAGATGACCAAGAACACACAGAGTTTGACTCATTTAACATCGGCGGGTACCAGATCCCGGAAATCAGATATGCTGACGACACAGTCCTCCTATCGACCAACCCAGAAGGACTTGTACAATTACTTCTGTCCACCAAAAAACACAGCGAGGCCCAGAATCTATACCTAAACACCAAGAAGACTAAAGTATTGACAACAGACAAAGTAAAGACCAAACCAGAAATTGAAATTGATAACGAAGAACTGGAAAGTGTTAATGAATTCGAATACTTAGGATCAATCATCAACAGCTCTGGCGACTGTGCAGTAGAAATTAAAAGAAGACTTGCAATTGCTTCACATAAACTAATACAGATGAAAAACCTATGGCAAGGCACAAGCAAAGAAACAAAGTTACAACTGATCAGAGCATGTATATTCCCAGTGGCAACATACGGCTGCGAGACATGGACACTCAATAAAACAGTTGCAAAAAAGATTACATCATTTGAAATGAAATGCTACAGAAGGATGTTGAGAATACCCTGGACAGAAAAAAAGACCAACAGAGAAGTACTGCACTCACTAAACGTACAGGAACATTGGCTCCTAAATACCATCGCAATAAGGAAGCTGAAATTTTTCGGTCATATAAAAAGACATAATAGCCTGGAAAAAACAGTGATGGAAGGCATGGTCCCTGGAAAAAGGGGAAGGGGTCGACCTAGACGACGGTGGACCCAGGACATCACAGAGAGTCTGAACTTGTCTTTGGCTGATGCAGGTCGACTTGCCCAGAATTGTGATGCGTTCAGAGCAGCTGTAATGGAGACAACGTTCTGGAAAGAATACGTCACATGATGATGAATGTTGTATCATGGATAATTAATGTAATTTTATGTCAATTAATGTGAAATCATTTTCAATTAATGAGATTTCATGATCGATTAATGTCCTATTATGTCAAACAATGGCATATCATGATCAATTAATGAACTGTCATTATAAATTCATGTGGTATCATGATCAATTGCTGTGATATTATGATTAATTAATGTCCTTTTATGTTAATTAATGTCCTATTATCAATTAATGTTAATACAATGTTAGTTAATGTCCTGTTATACCTTCGAAATCGGTGAGTATCTGCCTGAATGGCGAGGGACACCTGTCTCTGTACAAGAAAAGGGATACTCACGTAAAATCAATGTCAGGTTAGACATTAACATTAACCTGAGATTTCGCCTCGAGTATTAGCGGGCGTACGAAAAAAAAAAAAAGTCCTGTTATGTCAATTAGTGTCGGATCATTGTCAATTAATGTCCTATCATGATCAATTAATGTTATATCATGATCAATTAATGTTCTATTATGTCAATTCATGTCCTATTATTGTCTCTTAATGTGATATCATAGTAATTTAATGTCTTGTCATAGTAAATTAATGTGACATCATGGTCAATTAATGTCCTATAATTGTCAATTAGTGTCTTATCATGGTCATGTAATGTCATATCATGGTCAATTAATGTGATATGATGGTCATTTAATGTCCTATCATGGTTAACTAATGTCATTTCGTGGTAAATTAATGTGATATGATGGTTATTTTATGTCCTATTATGGTCAATTTATGTGATATTGTTAAAACTCTTTCTTTGTGTGTAGTTGTTAACTCATACTGGCTACTAGTTGTTGAATCATGCTTTATTTGCTAAATGATGTGAATGTCCACCAGTGGATAAATGTAGATGTTGGGACTGGGGTAGTAAAGTGTAACGATTGTCAACTCATCAAACCCAGCACAGTTTTGGTCATACAGGTCATCTTGTCCTGGAACGTGATGAGGCTCCGACAAGAATGTGAGTGTAAACAATGAGTGTGTATCTGAATGTCAGTACGCGAATGGTAGAATGATTCGATAGAGTTGACAGGTTGGTAGTACATCACTCATACTCACACTGTTCGAATTCAAGAAGTACTGGAACTACGGTGGTCTTTTTATAACATTTAATGGGACGCACACTTGGACAGTACGTGTATGGTTACAGGAACAAATGTCGACATAGACAGCATAATGTTGATCACAGGAATATCATCTTAAGTTAGCATTCATGCTTGGCAAATATCATAATGGAGCATTCGTAAATAAGCATTCAGCGTTCCATCATGTAAATCATCTGGCTTTACTGACTGGGCACGTCAGACCATAACCAATACATAGGAAGGCTCCTAGACCTAACCTCGTCTAGCGAATATTCCTTCACGTAAAGTTCAATATATATATATTTCATAATATAGGAATCCCAGACATGGGTTCTCACATGTAGCAGTGATCTCTTGGTTCATCGAGCGATAGTACAGGCATCCCTTTTTCTCACTCGATAAATACAAAGTATATGAATTTCAACATGGCTGTTCTCTCTCTCGTGAGCTTCACTCACTATAGAATATAGACCAAAATTAGTCATTCATTAAATGTCCTCATTTCTTCATAGGTTCTCTCATAGAGGTAATTGAATAATATCATACAATCCAGTGCTGATACATAGGAATGTCTTCTTCCTTTGAATGGATATTCTTTTTAAAAGTACCACTGTGCATCTGCTTATCAACAACGATGGCGAAGCCCAAGTTCATAATAAATTGTGGTTTTACCTTTTTATGCGAAATATAACTTTGCCATTCCTTGGCAAAAGAGAATAAACACTGGGGTAAAGTACATACAACATGTCTAAATGATTATCACTTTTCCCCATCCATATATAGATCACTATTTCGGCAAAAAGCCTGCTACAACAAAACTCGGCATCCTCACAGGATGACAGCCATGGATCACACCCCTTGCTAGCGATACTTCCGCTGCATAGCCTTTGACCTTTTCTAGCGACAACCAAATTAGTTCGACTTAGAAATGCAAAGATATCCATATATAAGACAGACTCGTCCTACTCATACAAACACTACGTATAAATTCAGGCCATAGATATACTGAAGCAAGAACAATCTATTCCTACCCAGCCACAGAATAAATCGCAGTAGGCCTAGAGTCGTCTGCGGAGTCCGATCGAAGATGACAGAACTATTTTCAAGGGAAGCAACCCAAAAATGACTTCTCCTTAAGCACTTAAAAAGGAAATACTTTGCTTACAAAATATTTGCGAACATAATAAGAATATAAATGTATTATATTGCAAGATAGTAAAAATTGCCCTTTACAGTCTTACCACACCTCCCGGGAAAAAAAAAATAAAATTTTTTTTTTTAAATACATCTAGGAGCACCGTAGAATAGGCTCACAACGCAAGAATACTGCGCAGATGAAAATATCAGGAATAACTATAATTCCTAATATGACTGGTGAGAATATATATCTCAAAATCTGAGAGAAATTGTTTCCCTACGAATAAATGTTTCCAGGAAGGTGTGATGTACGTATAATACAATTCTGGTAATTATACAATGCATACCAAAAATTCACACTACAATCTTAAATTTATGATTTATGAAGAAACAATCATCAAAGAACAGCGGTGAATTAACATCAATAAACCGCTAAGTAGCGATACCATCATTCTATTATTAAATTACAAATGTGTATCTTAGTAAAGAAACAAAAAATAACTGTTGTAAAGTTATACATATTAAAAAGATCCAATATTTAACAGTTAAGTGGCATCATGTGGGCATCTGGACAGAATGTCCGCCATCACATTTTCTGAACCACGGATAGCTCGTACCGAAAAATGAAAAGGTTGAAGAGCGATTGCGTATCGAGTTGATCTCGAGCTCTTCAAGTTCTTACTTTGGATAGCCGTAAGAGCTTTTTGGTCAGTTTCCACTACGAAATGCGCGCCCAGAAGGAATCTTTGGAGTTTGAGAATTGACCAAACCATTGCCAATAATTCACGGTCTAAAACCGAGTAATTCCTTTCTGCAGCATTAAGTTTTCTGGATATGTACATTACAGGATGCAGAGTTCCAGAGTACTCTTGCATTAGTGCCGCTCCAATCCCAGTGGATGAAGCGTCACTACGAAGAACAAATGTCTTATCTGTTGTAGGTAACACTAAAATAGGTGGTGATGAAAACATAGTTTTGATCTTCTCTAGTGAAGATTGGCATTCATGAGACCAGTGAACCATGTTAGGCGACCCTTTCTTTAATAGTGTAGAGAGAGGTGCCATGATAGAGGACAGATTCGGAATGAAACGTCCATAAAATTGTATGAGACCTAAAAGACTTCGCACTTGCTTTTTAGTCCTAGGGATAGAGATGTTAAGTATCTTAGTGATATTATGGTCTTCTGTCTTCAAGAAACCGTGACCTACTCGATGGCCTAAGAAAGCAATTTCGCTAAAGCCAATACAAGCTTTAGATGGTTTTGCTGTCAGGTTATACTCACGCAGAGTTGATAATAATTCAACTAATCCTGAATAGTGATCTTCCCAAGTATCGCTGAAAAGACAGATGTCGTCTAGATAAGCAATGACATCTGACCGATACGATAGGATTCGACGCATCATGCGTACAAATGTAGCTGGTGCGTTCATAAGGCCGAAAGGCATAAAATTCCATTGGAAAAGGCCTCTGGGAGTAGAGAAAGCGGTAAGAGGTTTGGCGCGTTCGGATAATGGAACTTGCCAATATCCTTTAGACAAATCAAGTTTAGTGAAAAAATGCGATTTAGAAAGACGAGTAAGTAACTCTTCTAGTAAAGGCATAGGTTCAGCATCGAACTTCGTAACTTGATTCAATTTGCGATAGTCAACGCAAAGACGTATGTTATTGTCTTTTTTTCGAACAATAACCATCGGCGAAGAATATGCAGAAGTGGATGGTTCGATTATTTGTAAATCTATCATTTCATCCAACTCCTTTTCAACCTGTGTTTGGAAATGTATAGGGATAGGATAAGGCCTAACCCTAATTGGAGTATGTTCAGTTAGAACAATGTCATGCTCAATGACATGAGTTTGTCCAGGGATGTCAGTGAGGACATCCTGAAATGTTTGTAACATAGACGAAACTTGTCGCCGTTCTCCTAGAGACAAATCAGGAGAAACAGTAACGTCTTTCCATGATTCACTAGAATGAAGTGGGATCATTGGAAGCGGGAGATTAACATCCGAAAAACTTGTTTCCTCATCCTGTATTACAGACAGTGATGAGTAATGACCATGTTTGACATGAGAATCGTCCGTTGCCTGGAAAATAGGCTGTAGATAGTCAGGACGTTCATGGAACTCCGTAAGCATATTGATGTGGAAGGTTTTATGCTTCCCGTTAATATCGACGATGTAGTCAACATCTGAAATTTTCGATATTATATCGTACGGACCTTTCCAACTAATAAGGAGTCTATTTTCACGACAAGGTAGCAAAACAAATGCTTTGTCACCAGGACAAAGTTGTCGTAAAGTTCTCTTCTTATTAGCAAATTGTCTTGCCTTCTGCTTAGCAAATTCAGAAGAGGACGTTGCCAATTTGCATGCTTCGATAATCTTTTGTCTCAGCGCGATGACATACTCGTAAGAAGATTTTGTGTCATCGTCAATATTGTCAGCTGTTATAAGATCATGCAGCAAAGACATTGGGCCGCGCGGTCGCGCGCCAAAGACAAGTTCAAAGGGCGAAAACCCTGTATGTTCATTGGGGACCTCTCTGTACGCGAAGAGGGCCGCGGGTAAAACCCTATCCCAATCTTGAGGATGATCCTCAGTTATCTTCCCTAATAAGTTCTTAAGTGTTCTATTTAGTCGCTCGACCATCCCATTGGACATAGGATGATAGATGCTACTCAAAGATCTCTCTATCTGTAGAGTAGACATTACTTGAGACATGGTATCCGATATCAGTTGGGTGCCATGATCTGATAATATTTCTCCGGGGAATCCCAGCCGAGAAAATATAAGCCA
Source organism: Oreohelix idahoensis (assembly GCA_024509875.1). NCBI lineage: Eukaryota > Metazoa > Mollusca > Gastropoda > Stylommatophora > Oreohelicidae > Oreohelix > Oreohelix idahoensis. The sequence goes on along the minus strand of JAMPIV010010779.1, from coordinate 294,875 downwards.
AAGAGCATCTGCAATGTCAGCGGTAGTAATGCTCTTTAGAGGGATAGCCTCTGGCCAACGTGTGCACATGTCTACACACGTTAAGATAAACTGATGTCCTCTAGCAGATTTGATCTTGAATGGACCAATGATGTCTATCGCCATTTTCTGGAATGGACGAATAGGAATATCTGCAGCCTGAATAGGCGCAGCATGACGAGGACCTTTGGATTTGACTTCTTGACATACTTTACAGGATCGACAATAGATCCGTATGTCCTTGTTCACAAAAGGCCAAAAGAAAGCCGCAAGAACTCTTGACTTTGTACGGGAAAAACCCATGTGACCAGCACACTGAGAGTCGTGTGCATGTTGTAAGATCTTAACTCTCAAATTCTTGGGTACAAGAATCTGAGAATGACTTGACTTAGCGGAGTCTTGCACCATACGTACAAGTACGCCATTCTTCATTGTAATCCAAGATTTACAATTTGAATCTTTATTCGGATCACCTTTGTTACAAGAGTGAAGAATTTCTTAAGAGTCGGATCTTCTTCTTGTTGTTTTATAAACGAGTCACGAGAAATTACCAAGGGATCATCTTGGTTATGCACTTCATTATCTTCAACAGATGAAGTTTCAGGCATATTGAGAGCTTGAGCTCTAGTGACTACTGCATTAGCAGATTGCATATTTTGATTTTCCCAAACGGAAATTTGCTCCGGAGTGCATTCTTTGACTCCGTGAATGCGACCGATGATAAGATCAGCGATCGGATCCGGCAAAAGACATGCGTGTACATCTCCTGTGAAGAAAGGAGTAGCAATCCTAATGATAGCGGTAGAGTATTTCTCTATGGTGCCGCCAAATGTTACGCATTTGACTACTTTGCCTGTAGAATGAGAAGGATCTATGAGTGACTGCCTAACCCCAATAGTTGTGCATCCAGAATCAAAAAGTACTGAGACTGGATTGTCATTTACTAAACCTTTGTGTAAGACAAGAGAACCTCTCCCATCATGCGCGATTGACGCAGGAAGAGCGGGAAGAGGATGGCCACAGCTTAAAGTAGACACTGTGGTTGGCTCAAATAATGTTTTGCATTGGGGGCACTGAGATGCTCTCCCAAAATCAAAAGCGGCACATGCCATATTATTAGAGTCATCATTATCTTTATTTTGTTTATAGGCTTCGTGGGACTCTTGCTGTGCAGAGTTCGCCTGGTAATGAGCTTTATGTTTTTTGAATTGTGCTCTACCTCTGTTATTATTGCCTCTGTACTTATCATTGTTTCCACTATTATAACCTCTACTCGGGTTTGAATCATAGCTCCTTTGGTTACTATCATCATATTCATTATAATGAGTATCTCGGTAATTATGATCCTGTTGTCTCCATGAAGGAAAACTTGGATAGTTTCTAGAATGACTTCCTTTGCGAAAGTTCCTGTAATTATGACCACCCCTGAATCGAGGGCTGTCAGCTCTTCTCCAGGTATTCGAAGAAGAACCCTGAAATGATTGGTTACCTTGGTTCTGATAACTGTAATAGTTACCTTTTTTATTAAACCTATTTTGAGGTCCTTGGAATTTGTGAGAGTGATTAGGGTTGTATGGTGTTGCAGAAGCAACTGGCATACCTTCTTTAACCTTACTGTTGCTAATAGCTACGTCCGGATGTGCAGTGACGTATTGGGTACAATACTGTTCCATTTCTTTTAGAGACTTAGGTTTACGCTCATGTAAGAATTCGAGGAAAGGTTTATTTATACTTGACATAATCTTGTCTCTGAGTATCAAGTCCATAAGGGCTTCATAAGTCTTTTCTGTTTTGGATAGCTCAATCCAACGATCAAATGTAAGACGTGTCCTTGCAATGAATTCTGAGAATTCTACACCTGCCTCAGGCACCATTGTCTTAAACAACTTCCGATAACCCTCTTCAGACAACTGATACTTCTTTAATAAGGCTGCCCTAATAACATCATAGTTATCTTTGTCAGCCTCTTCAACCAAACTTAAACTAGTCAGAGAATCACCTTTCAGATTTTCTGATAACTGGTTAGCATATTGTGATTTGTCCACATTATGTGCTCGACACGAGCGTTCAAATCTGTTTAGCCAGAATGTTATGTCATCACTGGAAGGGTTGAACGCTGGTACCTTGACCTTGTAAGTAAAGGGTTTACCATTACCACTAGATGCTTGATTAACATTACTTATGTTTGTTAACTTTAACTTTTCTAACTCAAATGCTAAAAGTTCTTTTTGGTGTTCATGTTCTCTTATTGCTTTTTTTTCTTGAGCTTCAGCTTGTAATTTTCTCTCTTCTGCAGCAGCCTGTAATTTTTTCTCTTCAGCAGCAGCTTCATCTTTTCTTTTCTCTTTTTCCATTTCCATCTGGAATCTTTTTTCATCAGTCTGTATCTGCAATTTCTTTTGTTCATCCTCTCTTTGTAATTTTCTTTCCTCAGCTTCTAATTTCTTTTCTTCAATCAATGCTTTTCTTTCTTCAGCAGCCAATGCTTTGTCATATTGAGCAACTGCCCATTCTTCTAACTGCTGACCAGTCTTATCAAGAGCCCTGCCTTGTGTGATAAAATAATCCAAGGTAGACATCTTGTCTAATAAGATCAGTAATTTGCAAAAGTAAATTTATTTACTTTCTTAGTCTTAATCAAAGACCTTGTATGATAACTTTGTAACCTGTGAAAAATAGTACTTAACTATCCCAATCACTGTGGGAAACAAGCCTTACAAAGGTCTTGTATAAATCCTTATATAATAACAGCTATAAGTTGCTGGTTCACTCTATAATATAAGTGCAGTGCACCAGAAATAGTGTTTTATATCATCAACTGTGTACCTTTAGTAATAGCAATTAACTATCAGTTGATTCTTGTACATCAATTTATATGATCAACTATATTTTAAATAGTGTATGTCGATCAGGCACAAAACAAAACAGTTATACAGAAAAACATGAAAACATTTGCGGAAATGAAATAAATCAAATTGGAAAAACAATAAAAGATAAACCGCAAGAGGATAACAAATACAAATAACGCCACAGTATATAAATATAAATTGAGAATAGAACTGAAAGATAGAATAGGGTAGACCAACAAATTACAAACAAATCAAAACAAACTAAAGAACAGAGGAATATTACAAAAACAACAATGAGTACAGACTTCACAGCTAACACTAATAGCAACAGCTGTCGCAGCAAATTTTCAATGAAGAAAATTGCACCTATAGAAACGCACACATCAGACCCTCTATTACGTGGGATACTCTGCTGTGTGACACCGCCCAACCGAAACAACAACCCGCTGGATACAAACAAATATCACATATAAATAGTTAAACATAAATACATAAATGCATAAATAGTATGGCAATATGATGTAAATAGAGTGTTGCAGAAAGAATGTGTTGGAATGAAGGCTCAGTTACACTGCCTAATAGTACAGTACTGTGGTACTTTATTAAACAAATACTTCTGGTCTAATTATTTTAAATTCAACACAGAAATAGAAGCTCCATCGTTGATTTGAATGATAACAATCAATGTAGGACTTCTCAGTTCAATAACATTTCCTTTCGCAAACACTGTCAAATATTCTCCAGTCCTGATGTGTAATGTTCTATGTTTCAACCAAGCTTGCTGTGTAACACTGTCAGTTGTATGGCAAATGTCCAATGAACCAAATGTCAACAAACCCTGACCTAGTTACTGCATACTCTCGACAGGACAGGTCACGCTGACATCACTGTAGAGTTGTACTGTTGATGTATTTGTGTGTCGTAACAGACCCCAAGGAACGTCTGGTCTCAGTAGTTTACTTCTCAATATGGTCACTGTGCAGGTTGACCCAGGAAGCTGGCACACCAGTTGTTAAACTCTTTCTTTGTGTGTAGTTGTTAACTCATACTGGCTACTAGTTGTTGAATCATGCTTTATTTGCTAAATGATGTGAATGTCCACCAGTGGATAAATGTAGATGTTGGGACTGGTGTAGTAAAGTGTAACGATTGTCAACTCATCAAACCCAGCACAGTTTTGGTCATACAGGTCATCTTGTCCTGGAACGTGATGAGGCTCCGACAAGAATGTGAGTGTAAACAATGAGTGTGTATCTGAATGTCAGTACGCGAATGGTAGAATGATTCGATAGAGTTGACAGGTTGGTAGTACATCACTCATACTCACACTGTTCGAATTCAAGAAGTACTGGAACTACGGTGGTCTTTTTATAACATTTAATGGGACGCACACTTGGACAGTACGTGTATGGTTACAGGAACAAATGTCGACATAGACAGCATAATGTTGATCACAGGAATATCATCTTAAGTTAGCATTCATGCTTGGCAAATATCATAATGGAGCATTCGTAAATAAGCATTCAGCGTTCCATCATGTAAATCATCTGGCTTTACTGACTGGGCACGTCAGACCATAACCAATACATAGGAAGGCTCCTAGACCTAACCTCGTCTAGCGAATATTCCTTCACGTAAAGTTCAATATATATATATTTCATAATATAGGAATCCCAGACATGGGTTCTCACATGTAGCAGTGATCTCTTGGTTCATCGAGCGATAGTACAGGCATCCCTTTTTCTCACTCGATAAATACAAAGTATATGAATTTCAACATGGCTGTTCTCTCTCTCGTGAGCTTCACTCACTATAGAATATAGACCAAAATTAGTCATTCATTAAATGTCCTCATTTCTTCATAGGTTCTCTCATAGAGGTAATTGAATAATATCATACAATCCAGTGCTGATACATAGGAATGTCTTCTTCCTTTGAATGGATATTCTTTTTAAAAGTACCACTGTGCATCTGCTTATCAACAACGATGGCGAAGCCCAAGTTCATAATAAATTGTGGTTTTACCTTTTTATGCGAAATATAACTTTGCCATTCCTTGGCAAAAGAGAATAAACACTGGGGTAAAGTACATACAACATGTCTAAATGATTATCACTTTTCCCCATCCATATATAGATCACTATTTCGGCAAAAAGCCTGCTACAACAAAACTCGGCATCCTCACAGGATGACAGCCATGGATCACACCCCTTGCTAGCGATACTTCCGCTGCATAGCCTTTGACCTTTTCTAGCGACAACCAAATTAGTTCGACTTAGAAATGCAAAGATATCCATATATAAGACAGACTCGTCCTACTCATACAAACACTACGTATAAATTCAGGCCATAGATATACTGAAGCAAGAACAATCTATTCCTACCCAGCCACAGAATAAATCGCAGTAGGCCTAGAGTCGTCTGCGGAGTCCGATCGAAGATGACAGAACTATTTTCAAGGGAAGCAACCCAAAAATGACTTCTCCTTAAGCACTTAAAAAGGAAATACTTTGCTTACAAAATATTTGCGAACATAATAAGAATATAAATGTATTATATTGCAAGATAGTAAAAATTGCCCTTTACAGATATCATGGTCATTTATTGTCCTATCATGGTCAATTAATTTCCTTTCAAGGCCAAATAATGTGATTTCAGGGTTAATTTATTGTCCTGTCCTGGTCAATTGATGTGATATCATCGTCATTTAAAGTCCTATCATTCATGGTCAATTAATGTCCTATAATGGTTATTTAATGTCCTATCATGGTCAACCATTGTTCAATCATGGTCAATTAATGTCCTGTCATGATCATTTAATGTCCGATCATGGTCAATTAATGCCCTATGGTAGTTTAATGTCAATTAATGTTATAAAATAGTCATTTAATGTCCTATCATGGTCAATTACTGTGATATCATGGTCATATAATGTCCTCTCATTGTAAATTAATGTGATATGATGGTTATTTAACGTCCTATCATTGTGAGGTAATGTCTTATCACGGTCAATTAATGTGATATCAAGGTAATTTAATGTCCTCTCATCGACAATTTATGTGATATCATTGTAATTTTTTGTCCTTTCATGGTCAATTAATTTTCTATCATGGTCATATAATGTGATAACATGGTTAATTTAATATCCTATAATGGTCAATTAATGTGACATCATGGTCATTTAATGTCCTATCATGGTCAATTAATGTCTTATCATGGTCAATTTATGTCCTATCATTGTCAATTAATGCCCTATGATGGTCAATTAATGTGATATAATTTTCAATTAATGTGATATCATGGTCATTTAATGTCATATCACGGTCAAGTAATGTGATATGATGGTCATTTAATGTCTTATCATGGTCAATTAGTGTCCTATCATGGCAATGTTTTGTCATTTTATGTTAATGTCCTTTTATGGTCATTTAATGTTCTATCATGTCAATCAATGACTTATCATGGTCAATTAATGTCTTATCATGGCCAATTAATGTGATATCATGGTCAATCAATGTCCTATCATGTCAATCAATGTCTTATCATGGTCAGTTAATGTGATATTTTGGTCATTTAATGTCCTATCATGTCAATTAATGTCCTTTTATGGTCAGTTAATGTCTTATCATGTTAAATAATGTCCTCTCGTGATAAATAAATCTCCCATCAATGCCAGCTAGTGTCCTATCATTAATTATTGTCATTTTACTGCCAGTTTATGCCCTATCATGATATATTAAATTATGTCAGGGTGATGTAATGTCCTATAGTGTCAATTAACGCCATATTATTGTCAGTTAATGTCCCATCACGTAGATGGACTTTTACAGATGAATGTTTACATTCCCACAAATAGGTGAACAAGCAAATGTCATCTAAAATAACAGGCCAGTGCACATGGGAAAGTTTTGACACATCAGAACGAGGCGATCCACTTTTCTTGGGTATATTGTAATAGAAAAAACAAACAAAAAATATTATAAAACAGTTTTAGAACAGACAATATTAGTCCAAAAAGAGATACATGGAGACAAATAAAAAACACACTAGTCACTTTTACAACATGTGATGGGTAAAATTAAACAGCAGAATTGAGAAACCGCACAATACACATAAAGTTGTGGACAGCTGTGATCGCTGACCCTTCTGTGATGGTACCTTACTGATGACAAAAGCCAGACAAGAACCAGACAAGTGCAAGAGAACTGATGACAAGAACCAGGAAAGTGCAAGTGGAACTGATGAATAGAACGAGACAAGAACCAGACAAGTGCAAGTGGAACTGATGACAAGAACCAGACAAGTGTCAGTGGAACTGATGAAAAGAACCAGACATGTGTCAGTGGAACAGATGAAAAGAACCAGACAAGTGTCAGTGGAGCTGATGACAAGAACCAGACAAGTGCAAGTGGAACTGATGACAAGAACCAGACAAGTGTCAGTGGAACTGATGACAAGAAACAGTCAAGTGCCATTAGAACTGATGAGAAAAACTAGACAAGTGCCAGTAGAACTGATTACAAGAACCAGACAAGCGACAGTGGAACAGTTGACAAGAACCAGTGGAACTGAAGACAAGAATCAGTGGAAATGATGACAAGAACCAATGGAACTTCTGACAAGAAAAAGTGGAACTGACGACAAGAACCAGTGTAACTGATGACAAGAACTAGACAAAAGGCAGTGGAACTGATGACAAGAACTAGACAAGTGGCATTGGAACTGATGACAAGAACCAGACAAGAACCAAACAAGTGCCAGTGGAACTGATGACAAGAACCCGTGGAACTGATGACAAGAACTAGACAAATGGCAGTGGAACTGATAACAAGAACTAGACAAGTCGCAGTGGAACTGATGACAAGAACCAGACAAGAACCAGACAAGTGCAAGTGAAACTGATGTCAAGAACCAGACAAATGCAAGTGGAAGTGATGTCAAGAACCAGACAAGAACCAGACAAGAACCAGACAAGAAACGAGAAAACGACTTTGGAGGTTGGTAGGAAACATCTTGAGGGAATCTGTTGATAGCATTACCAGGCAGTCCTTGTTCTGAAATCTCGAGAATATGAAAGGTACAGGACGACCAAAGAACAACATGGAGAAGAGAACAGGAGACAGCCATGAAAGGGATGATGAAGAAGAAAAGACCTTGATGGCACGTGACAGAAAGACCTTGATGGCACGTGACAGAAAGACCTGGTATAAGTTTCTTGATGACCTATGCACCTAATAAACTGAAGAGTGATGTTATTGGTGAAAAAGAAAATAAAGATTCTCCGTTCGCGTCAGACTTGGCTGACCTTCAATCTGTATTGATTGAATTGAACTCCCTTGTGTACGAACAAGGTGCCCACAAAATTTCCCGTCAAATTCAAACAGTTTATTTAACCTATTTTCGTGGATATTCCAAAAGCTATGTCACCATTCTTAAAAAAAAAAGATGCTCTCATTTGTTAATCCTAAAATTTAAATTCGGCTAATTTCGCTTTCTGCAGAGATAGCAGTACATCAGTCAATGGGATCACAAGAAGACCCTTGCGATGGATGGCAAATACGTTGAGAAAACATGTTGAAAGCATTTGAAGATAGCCCTTGTTCTAGATTAGAACGTGCACACACAAACACACACATATATATGCATGTGTGTGTGTGTGTGTGTGTGTGTGTGAATGCATATGCGTGTGGTCAATTACTAAATAATGATTTTATTGACTACTTATTACTGAAGTGAATAATACTTTCGTTTAAAAACACTTTGAGAAATGAATTGTAATATTGCAGGACAGAAATGTAAAACTGGACAAAATGCGTATTTGTTTACCTTGATGACATAAACATTTCGTTAGTTTGTTCTTTCTTTCCTCAGGGTAAGAAAGATGGGGGGGGGGGGGGGAGGGGGGGGGGGAGAACAAATACAAGAAGAGAAATAAACTGGAGAAAGAAATGAGAGTTGAGCAGGACAATTAAAAGGAACTTGAGCTCGTGGCTCGGACATGCGGGAATGGACACGAGTTTTAAACGCCTATGCTCCTTTGAATATTGAAAGGTGATGAACAAATAAAAAAGGCAACATGTTTGAAATATCTCAAACAAGAAGTTCAATGTGACGTCGGTTCAACGACGTCATACATACCGGAAGTTAAGTTTGTTTTAAAAATGTGTTTGACTTTTCAAACATATTGTTTGGTTTGGTTTGGTTTGGTTTGGTTTGAAGGACCATCATCATTACACACGAACAACTCCATCAGTGCTCCGACCTAAGGAGGATCTCAGCACAGTTACACAAACGCTGTAGCACAGGTGAGGATCCCAATGTGTGCATACAGGAATCACACATTCTTTAAATATCATTGTGGCGGATAGTTTTCCTAATTTTTATATGTTGCCAAGGCAACGGACGTATGGCGTGCTCTTTACGATTTCCAACTTCCGAAGGGATTTTTAACGTGCGCAACTTGCACACGGGACCTCCTATCTTTCGCTCTTATCTAAGAACGCTAGGCATTCGATCTCACTACCCAGGAGATCAAAGGGGAGGTGTATGAACGACTGGTTCTGAAAAAATATCATTTGTATTCCCTGTGCTGGGAGCGAACCCAGTACCTTTAGAATTAGAGGCGGACGCCATACCTCTCAGCCACTCTGACCCCTAAAACACATACTGACCATTAGTATGGCTGCGAGTAAGTCACCCGCCAAAATATGGCGGGAAATAATTATCTTGCTCTCCTTCTGCTTTCACAACAAGATGACGTCATTAAATTCTGCTGTGCTCATTTTATTCCTTTCTATTTTGCTTCAGCACTGCAGAGACACGGAAACTGTGGCACGAAAGCATAGAAACTTCATCAATGATAAGCCATGAGGCTTCACTGGCTAAAGATACATATATGTGATGAAAACACTTATATGTATAAGAGCACCTCTCTCCGGATTGAAATGTGTGTTCTCGTGTATTAACTGTAATTTCTTCAGCTCAAAAGCCTGTGCTTTTTTCTGTTTCCTTTTGTTTTAACACTGCCTTGTTCATTTCATCTGCCAATCTTTACCTTTCATGTGACTATTCGGCTAATCTGATTTTTTCTTCCCTTTCAAGTTCGGCTAAATGTTCCAATATTTCTTGCCTTCTCAAGTTCGGTCGATCTTATTTTCTCCTCTCATTCAAGTTCCCTACTGTGTGCTCTCCCTTCTCTTGCAATATCGTCTAATCTTTTCTTTTATTTCTAGAAATGTGGAAAATTTCAAAAATTTATTCCCTGAAAAGCAACAGGCAGGAATATTTCTAAAAAACAAAAACAAACAAAGGGAAAAAAAAATGTCCGAGCATTAAAGTGTATTGGGAAGAAATGCGCGCTTTCTCAACAGACGTGCAAATAAGTTTCACGAACGGAATGCGTCACGAAAAGATTACAGCGTTATTTGGAAGACATATGACTAACGTTACAAATAAGGTACTTATTTAAAACGAGATTTTTGATCAACGAATTGAAGATTCTTTATCTTTGGTAAATGAGGTTTTTATTTTATGATGCTCAACTTTGTAGCCACCCTGTACAAGAAGAAAGAACTAGGCTTTTTTTATATTTTGTTTTGTTATTTTTGTAAGGAGCCTTCGTAATTACAGGTCTGGAAACTGACATTTACATGTCATTTGATGACGGCAAGGGGAGGTAACTTTCAAGCATGGGAAACAACCTCAACTATTTTTTGTTCTGATTGTTTTAATTAAGCTGTCTGGGGGAAAAGTGAAAGAGACAACATCACGTTACTTTACTATCATTCATTCGTTCAATCATTAATAGCTTCATTCATTCTTTCATCGCCATTCGGCTTGTTGTGGAGCACATCCCGTGAACATGTCAGATATTCGTGTCTTGTTCCATCCGCTCAAAATCTTTCCATTATATCTCCATTTTGTCAGTCTCTAATGGGATCCTTTCACCTAGCGTTTTTTTTTGGGTGTCCCTCTATTGTTCTTATCATGGGGATTTCAGAAGAAGGACTGCCTTGTAACACTATCATCTGGCTTTCTTTAATATGTATCTTATTAAATACCAGAGACTTCTCTTCCCTTTTTGTTGTTCCAGTGTCTGCTATGGAGAATGTATTCATGTCCATTTTTTGGCTTAAATTTTAACTGGGTTGCGCATCCGACCCACGTCCAACCCGACATTGTCGCCTTCTACGACATGCTTGGTAGTGTACAGTGTTGCCATTCTTAGCTCTCCTGTCGGGCGAATCGCAACAAACGGTCAAGAGTGTTGTATAGGCTGCTGTTAGCCCGTACTGTTGTCGTATTTCTGACATGTTATTCATTGATTTGACTTTTGGTCTTTCCCGTGTTCTAGAACCAGATATTTTACTGCTGTAGTCGCGAATTTGCAATTTAAATAACTTGAAGAGTTCTGTTCTTACCAGATGTCCAAATCACTTAATGTTCTGGCTCTCTATGTACTTCATGCAGGGTGTAGTCCTGTCACGAGTGGTGAAAAGAGTCTGTCTGTAACCAGACAAAGTTTGAGTGAAGAGCCAGATCATAGAAGTGACTGAATTATAGAATGTGAATATAAGGTGGAACAATAAACACTTTTTCCTCCCGCCACTCGTAACAACTTTCCAGTATTAACCCCACTCACCCTCTCTGCCTTACATATTTCAATACATCAGTGCTCCGACCTCCTCCAAAGGAAAATCTTAGCACAGTTGCACGAACACTGAAGCACGGGTGAGGATCCCAATGTGTGCATACAGGAACCATATATATATACACACTGTGTATTGAGTAAGATACCCCACAAACAACAGTGTCTTCACATTCAACAATAACAGACAGAGATAGAAGAATTCTGATCCGCTGATAGTTATCTATTTTTATTAAATACTATAAAAGTCAGATCATGTCTGACCGATGTCATAAAACCCCATAATAATAATAATAATAAAACTACAATTTCACTTAAAAAGGGGACAAAAAAAAAAACTCAAGTCGATTCTAGTTAAAAATCCAGAATGACAACCAGGTCTAGAAAACTGACAATCCTCAGACAGTGTCTGTAATAACAAAAAAAAAAAAAAAGAAACTATTAACAGTCTCTGTTCCAGTCGACAGATCCCAGTCTCTTAAGGCGAGACGTCCGTGACGTGTCAATGCAGAAACTCAAAAACTAACCAATGCCAAGAAATACACAACTCTCCTCTAAGCACCACTAAGAATTAACCCTACAACAATTACAACCTCCAACCTTCATCTACGCGTCCCTGAGTCTGTTTCACTAATTGCCTGGTATGTATTTTTCTATTCACTTGAACATTATCCTCTTTCCTACCTCTTCTCCTATGGGATTGAAGACATTAAAAAATAAATCCTCAAGCTGCAGGCTTCAGTGGGAATATTATCCCCGAGTGACACAGCTATAAAGGAACCCAGTTATCACATGGATTATACGAGTCCACTCTATTGTTTGTGTAGGCAACGCGCCCTACTATAGCTGATAGACGCTGGCGAGTAAACAATGCAACTACGCGCATAAGTTGGGAAATGCCAACGCTGACGTACAAGAGGTCAGGACTGGCGCTCCTTTCCCGAGGTAATGGAGCTTTAATCTTGGCCTTCTCTGGGATTGGCAGCAGCTGAAGAATGGGGTACAATCAATTGGGTACCGCAAAATACTCCAGAAATTAATAGTTGAAGTCACAACTTTTGACACAAATCAGGACCGGTAAATTCCAACAGAGAAGGTATCTCAGGATGGGACTTTTTACCTCCCAGATTTCCCTTGGTAGCGTATAGGACTTTTCCGATATATAAAGAATTCTAACAACACCAACAAAGTAGCTGATCGTGAGTACTAGTTATTGAACAGTGCCAACTCTACAGTAAAGATTCCGGAGACTTTAAATGCAAGACAAAATGAGTTGCCCAATTTAAAAGAGACAAAGGCCTGCAGATGTTCGTCTCACCTGCAAGTCGAAGTCTCCAGAAACAGGGGGTGTGCGTAATAATGACGCAAGGCCACCGGGAACTTGGTTTCTCGTGTTTCCTGGATGAAAGCAATTCTAAAGCTGGACCAACATTCTGGCATAGTGCCAGCCATGCACGGTCACATGAAAGGCAACATCTTCCCGCCGTGTCAAAGTTCAGGGAACTCGGCCGCCATCTACCAGAAAGAGCGTGCAGAGACCTAGCTCGTTGTCAAAGAATTCTAGGAATGTTGCCGCCACCAGCAACAAAAGAGTCCCGGGACGCCTTACAAATTATGCAGACCAGCATACAGAAGACAATAAAATACATAAGATACTCATCCGCTCACCCGCGCTATAGAAAGGGGAGCTTTATTTCGCGGGGTTTTCTGTCAGATTTTCAACCAGAGAGTACAAAAATTAGATGAATGAGAGAGCAGGATAGAACGTCAGTTTAAGAAATTAGATGAATGAGAGAGCGGGAGAGAACGTCAGTTTAAGAAATTAGATAAATGAGAGAGCAGGAGAGAACGTCAGTTTAAGAAATTAGATGAATGAGAGAGAAGTAGAGTACGTCAATTTAAGAAATTAGATGAAAAAGAGAGCTGTAGAGAAAGTAAATTTAAGAAATTTGATGAATGATAGACCAGGAAAGAACGTCAGTTTAAGAAATTAGATAAATGAGAGAGCAGGAGAGAACGTCAGTATAAGAAATTAGATGAATGAGAGAGCAGGAGAGAACGGCAGTTTAAGAAATTAGATGAATAAGAGAGCTGGAGAACGTCAGTTTAAGAAATGAGATGAATGAGAGCGCAAAAGATAAATCATATTCAGAAATTAGATGAATGAGAGAGCGGGAGAGAACGTCAGTTTAAGAAATTAGATGAATAAGAGAGCATGAGAGAACGTCAGTTTTAGAAATTAGATGAATGAGAGAGCGGGAGAGAACGTCAGTTTAAGAAATTAGATGAATGAGAGAGCAGGAAAGAAAGTCAGTTTAAGAAATTAGATGAATAAGAGAGCTGGAGAGAAAGTCAATTTCAGAAATTTGATGAATGATAGACCAGGAAAGAACGTCAGTTTAAGAAATTAGATAAATGAGAGAGCAGGAGTGAACGTCAGTTTAAGAAATTAGATGAATGAGAGAGCAGGAGTGAACGTCAGTTTAAGAAATTAGATGAATGAGAGAGCGTCAGTTAAAAAAAATAGATGAATGAGAGCAGGAGAGAATTTAGTTTAAGAAATTAGATGAATGAGGGAGCAGGAGATAAATCAGTTTGAGAAATTAGTGGCAACATTATTTTGCAATAGTTTATCAGGGTAGAAAATTAGAAAGAACAGGTTTTACAGAATTTTACTAATAAACATGGATTGAGCAGACAAAGTAAAATAGATAAACAGGATGGAGACACGATAACTGACAAATTAACGATTAGAGACAAGAGGGAACATAGACACTCGAAGAAGAAATACAACAACAATAAGATAAGCTTTATGTCTGCTATAAAAGTTATAAGTATGGAGATTAGAGAATTTTTTGGTCGTAAAATCCGACTTATTTTCCACGAGGGAATAGAAGTGTCGCCATGATGAAACCGTCGTTTAAGTGCTTTGTTCCCGTTACTTAGAACACTCACTACAAAATACAGTCCAATTTTATGGCATGCATAAAAAATACATTAATACATAAAAATAATTTTAAAATACACTCCGTTTTTTTTTTTACCATGCGAACTCCATCACGGCTCTAAACAGAAGCGATAAATCTTGAGAAGCAATAATATTTGATGGCATTAGCAATTGTCTATCTGCTTGTTTGTCTCTGTCTGTCTAATCTGTCTGCCTGCCTGCCTGCCTATCTATCTATCTATCTATCTATCTATCTATCTATCTATCTATCTATCTATCTATCTATCTATCTATCTATCTATCTATCTATCTATCTATCTATCTATCCTATTAATTATTATACTACGAGTAAGTATACACGTCAAACAATTAAGGGGAAAAGAATGAAATCTAACATCTTAAACTTTCAGCAGCTGCAGCACGTTTAGAAGACTGAGAAACAAGAATAGGTAAATAGAGAGTAATCTGACTAATTACTTAACAGTTCTTTAATCACAATGTCGTTTGTCAATGTACGGTTATCTTTAAAATGTTTGCCTTGATAGCTCAGTGCTGAATATATACTTTCAGACTGTTTGAGTTCCTTCCTCACGAGAATGCTACATACAGTTGGCCAAAAGCAAAGGCTGCTTCTGGTAGTACACGCCAAAATGATCAAATGATTATTCCTGTGTTTTGAGATTGTCTTGAAAACGATCTAGATGTAAATACAGACATTCCACGAAAAGAAGAAATCATCACAGCAATCAAAGGGTTAAAGAACGGAAAAGCTCCTGGCCATGATAACTTAAATGCAGAGCAATTTAAGACAGACCCTGAGCTAGCAGCAGAACTATTAGAACCACTATTTGCACAAGTCTGGAAAACGGGGACAACACCATCAGAGTGGAACAAAGGAATAATTGTCAAATTGCCCAAGAAAGGAGATCTTGCAGACTGCAATAACTGGAGAGGAATCCCTCTCCTCTCAGTTCCCAGCAAAATACCAGGCAGGATAATTATACAGAGAATTTCAAAAGCAGTAGACCACAAACTGAGGAAAGAACAAGCAGGATTTAGAAAGAACAGAAGATGTGAAGATCATATATTCACTCTCAGGAACATTATAGAGCAGTGCTCAGAATGGCAAAGACAGCTGTACATTAATTTCGTTGATTTTGAAAAGGCTTTTGTCAGCACACATAGGGACAGTTTATGGAAAATACTGAGGGCTTATGGAATTCAAAGATGCATAGTGTCAATCATAAAAAGCCTCTATGCCAACTTTACGTGTAGTGTTGGGTAGAGTAACCTAACCTTTGAGGTGAAGACAGGAGTATGACAGGGATGCCCCTTATCAACCACTCTTTTTTTTAACAGTCATAGACTGGGTGATGCGCCAGACAACAGAGGGCAGTCCCAGAGGAATAAGATGGACTACATTTTCAACATTGGAAGATCTGGAATATGCAGATGACATTGCACTATTAGCACATTCACATCAACACATCCAGGAAAAAAACGGATAGACTTAATAAATTTAGCCAGCAGGTGGGCTTGAACATCAATTTAAAGAAGTCTGAGGTCATGACGTTCAATGTGAGCAACCCTGAGCCCATATCCGTAAGGAATCAGCAACTGGTACAGACAGACACCTTCACATACCTAGGATGCATAGTAACACCAGACGGCGGGGCAGGCAAAGACATGAACATCAGAATGAATAAAGCAAGAACAACTTTTACTAGTCTAAACAACATCTGGAAGTCCTCTCAGTACAGCACAAGCACAAAATTAAGACTATATCAGAGCTGTGTGCTTTCTGTGCTTCTGTATGGTGCGGAATGATGGAGAGTTACAGAGAAGGAAATGTCGAAATTGTCCTCTTTTCACACAACTTGCCTAAGAAAATTCACCGAATCTTTTGGCCGAATACCATCACCAACCAAGATCTGCTTACTCGGAGCAAGCAAGAGGACATGCACACCATCATAGCTGGCAGACGCTGGAGCTTGGTTGGCCATGTCCTCAGAAGAGACCCCGATGCCATCACAAGAACAGCTATGCTTTGGACCCCTGAAGGAAAACGAAAGAGAGGTCGACCAAAAACAACTTGGCGGAGGACTGTGAAGGCTGAGATGCAAAGAATGAACCAGATTCGGGGCACTGTACGAAGGATGGCCGCCGACCGAGCAAAGTGGAATCAATTTGTTGTTTCCCTACAAGACGTCACTAGGCGTGATGGCCACTGACTGCTTTGATGGTCGGCGGCTAAGGATCAAAGAAGAAGAAGAAAGAAGTTGAGATTGTTTTAGTAAAAGCTGAATTCATGTGAAAATGACGCCGTCTGAAGACGACAGGAAGGCTTGTATAACTTGGCTCTAAATTCATGCGTGGACTGAAAACTCGTATGCCTTAATTACTGCATGTGGGTTTTTTTTTTTTTTTTTGGGGGGGGGGGGGGGGGTGTTTTATTTTTTTGGTATTTAAAAAAAATAAATTCAGTCCTGTGTCTTTAGTTCTAATAAAATATTAAAGTAAAACCGGAAATGGCATTGCCTGGTTCTTAATTTATGAAAATAAATTATTAAACTTCCTTGACGGGTTACTTGCGAAGAGATCTGTAAGATCCGAATAAAGTAATTGTT
This sequence comes from Oreohelix idahoensis, assembly GCA_024509875.1. Taxonomy (NCBI): domain Eukaryota; kingdom Metazoa; phylum Mollusca; class Gastropoda; order Stylommatophora; family Oreohelicidae; genus Oreohelix; species Oreohelix idahoensis. Next base: position 277,787 of record JAMPIV010010779.1, on the reverse strand, counting down.
GTTCTATACCTGGAACAAAAAAACAACAACAACACAAAAAGTAATACGTCTTACTAAGAGAAAGGACAAGGAAACCTACGTTGCGGCAAAATGCCTTCGTCAGGGACAGACAAACAAAAGACAGAAGGGAAAGACAGTGAGAATTAGGTGGAGAACATGAAACTATAGGAATAAGAGACAAATACTCCCTGATAGTGTCACATGTTGCAGCAAAAATGACCGCTACTAAAGCGGATACCGGAAGTTAATAGTACATTGAAACTATAAATAAAAAATAATGAAAACAAGGACTGGAAAACTGAGTGGGGGAAAAAGTAACACATATTGTTCTATACCTGGGGTTATTCTAATTGGTGTTCAAGATAATTAATGTTCACTTGAAACACCGTGGAATGCTTGCATTTTCTGTATTTATTCCGTAAAACTGGTGACATTTTTTTCCACACAGGACATAGGAACTTTTCTTACCAAGCAATTTCTTATTGGTCCGATTAACTGATTTAATATAACAACTAGGGGTAGAAATACAAGGCATCCACATGTAGACTCTGAGTGTAATTTTCAGTTACCCCCTGCTTGTCACGTGTAATTCCTGGCAGGGGCGGAGTTAGAGAATTTGGCACCTGTGGCGAATCCTACCTTTGGTACCTCCTCCTATACAGAAACTCGCTTTCAAGTACAATTTAACAGTAAGTGCTATCATAATACTGTCCGATGGCATCCCTCTCCTGGCTGTCACCTGGGGCGGCCCCCCCCCCCCCCCCCCCATCCTTTTATTTTTTTAGTACGCAAGTGGTTCTCGGATGCCTCTGAGCATAGAAAAATAAATTGATGACAAATGAACAGAACTTTTATTAACTCAGGCAACCTCGTAAAAGGCGCCTATTATCAGAATGTGTGTGATGTTGGCAGCCTCATCCTGTATAACTAATTGCTTCATAAAGCACTGATGCATGTGCGTGTGCTGCAAAGCAGGCTTCCTGCAAAATACAAGAGGGGGACAGCCGCAGCAGTGACACCGTGCCTTGTACGGAGCAATAAAAGAAATGAAGGAAATCTACGGAATCGCTAAGTATTTCTCTGTGTATGTATGTGTGTGTGGAAACCATAGAAGCATATCCCTTCTCAGTGTCCCTGGTAAAATCTGTGGCCGTGTATGTTTATACGGCACTAGTAGTTATATTGATTTTATGTAGTCAGAGTTAATTCTTCATATGTTGTGGTGGTTCAAGTGATAACTGGCCTTCCGCCAGAGATGGTGATACTTGACCTTTTGTTAATTTATTTCAACCCAGGAATGTTCTTCCCTTTTGAGTTTTGGTGATAAGCAAAACAGTTTCAGCACAACAACGTATATCCGAAAGAAATTACTGTAAATTTCCCCAAACAGCAAATGTAGAAAATTATATTAGAGTTTATTGATGTCATTAAACAAACACTGTAAATTTCACAATGATGATTGGTTATCCGATATGAAAAAATATGTAATCCAACTGAATAATATAGGTACAATCCAGATAGAATAATATATGTATATCCACAAGAAATAATTTTCAGATTTGTTTACTCAAAAAAAAAATTGTCTTGGTATCCTCAAAGACGAAGTTCTCCTAACGCTATCAGTAAAAATCCTTTAGTCTAAAATCATGGTATCCTTGGAATCATAAGTCCTGAAATCGCTACCTATCGCCCACAACTCTTCTATTTATACTATTTCTCCTTTTTTCCCGCCTTTTTTTCACACTACCCGTCCTTTTTTTCACACGACACGATAATTAACATTTGCACTCCGTTCCCCAGCTTTTAGACCTTTTTGCACACGACATTCTGTTATTTCGACTTTATTTTCACATGTGTGATCTTTTCCAACTTAACAATAGGATAAAAAAAACCAGATCACACAAACATTCATTTCCACTTTCGCGCTTATAAAAACCATTCATTATTATCTGGGACTGACTACGTTTACCCTGTCAGAGCAGTAACGGCAACTGAACTTTGATTGAATACTGCGTTTTGTGTAAAAACGTCTTATTTGCTTTTAAGGTCTGTCATTCTTACTTGTAGCATTTTCTAGCACATATAAATGCTTATCGTGAAGTAGGAGGGACAAAGCTATCGTGAAAGGTCAAGCGGGTAGGAGGAACAAAGCTAGCGTGAAAGGTCAAGCGGTCAAAAATCTACTCTAGAATCCTAGAGCAGAGACTCCAACGCCTAGCTGAGCCACAATTGGATGAAGTTCAGTGCGGATTCCGAGCAAACCGAAGTACTCAAGACCTAATCTTCATACTCAGACAGCTGATAGAAAAGGCCCTTGAGTATAAGAGTGAGATCCATCTTTGTTTCAATGATCTGGAAAAGGCGTTTGACAGGGTCCCCTAGAGCAAACTTTGGGACTGTTTGGCAAGGAAGAACATTCTAGCACCTCTGATTCATGCTATACAGAGGTTCTACAAGTCTTGCAGAAATTATGTGAAGACAGCAAACCATAAGTCAGAAGAGTTCAGGACCACCACTGGTGTAAGACAAGGTGATATCCTGTCACCTTATCTTTTCATACTCCTCATGGACGATGTTATCAAGTCATGTAAGGAGAGAACAAGAAAGTATTCAGTGGGGTACTGGAATATGAGACAGGTCTGTATTTCAGAGCTGGCATTTGCTGATGATGTCGCCCTGATTGCTAAATCAAATGCACATCTCCAATCCAACCTGCAAGTCTGGAAGGAAGAGCTGCAGAAGAGATGGATGGTCACAAGCAGCTCTAAAACAAAATCCATGGTGATATCACGAGAAAAAAGAAGACATTAGACTAAGCTGGGAGAACACGTCCTGAAGCAGATCGACCACTTTAAATACCTCGGAGCTATTATTGACCAAAAGGGAGGCATCAAAGAAGAGTTGGCCACTCGAAAAGCGGCAGCTGGGAGACTTTTTCAGGCCATAAATCGAGGATTCCTCAGCAAGAGAGAGGTTGGTAAGAAAACGAAGATGGCTGTATACCGCTCCAGCTATGTCCCAGTTTGACATATGGATGCGAGTCAAGGGCAATGACTACAACCCACAAAAGCCAGATCCAAACCTCAGAAATTAGGTGTCTGAGGAAGGTGGTCGAAGTAACAAGAAGAGACATGGTCCGCAATCAGACGAGAGGTCAAGGCCTAACATCCCTCCCCCTGCAGACCCAAGTAGAACAGTACCAACTAAGATGGTTTGGCCATGTCTGCAGAAAGGGAGAAGATCGGCTACCACGACAAGCATGGGAAACTAAGAGCCAGTGATCCAGACCCACAGGACGACCCAGAGTCCGCTTTCAGGACAACAATAAACAATCATTGAAGGACCGAGGACTAGAATGGAACCAGGCCAGGAGGAAGACAGCCGATAGGATAGTCTGGCGCTCTCTCTTCCAAACCTCTACACCTCACGGTAGAAGGGGAACGACTTGGTAGTAAGTAAATATGTAAGTATGTGCGTGTGTGTTTTTTAAATGTGATAATCCTTGTTCAATGGAACCCACTAAACCACAAACGAATAGAAACCAAAAAACTATACAATCGTTTACCCTTTTATTCTCGATTACAACTGTGAGTTGACGCATGTCTTTTGTTACCATCACACACGTGCAGAGTTGATGATACCATTTCAAAGTCACGTAGTCTATCGCATTGACGTCTTTCCGCATTAACGACTCCATCCAGACAGCACATACCACGTGATCTATTCCCGAAACGCCTCGAAATAGTCATTCACTCGGTTTCAAAATTCAAACTCGTCCTTGAACTACATAACATTGTACTAACAGTTTTAAATGTCCCCCAGGTTTGGGAACACTTTTGTTAGGTGTTTGCACTAGCTGGCATTACATAGCGTCGGAACAAATCTTGGTTTTAAAGTTCCTTTTTGTGGACGTTCAAGTGTATCAGCTGTTGGTTGTCGTCACTGCTTTTGGCGGTGGCCAAGATCTTTACTACGTCTCTGTCAATATGTTAGCTGTGAAGTACAGTAATCCCCCTAACTTACACTGTTTGATTAACGCTTTTTCGAAATAACGCTCAATTTATTATATGCCATCCGGCTATTATACGCTTTTCAAATTCGATCTTACGCTAAGTGCTAAATTCAATAGGAGGTAGAAATATATACTGGGATGGCAAACAAAAACTTGTCTTTCCTATCATAACGAAGCACGACCCCAGAATGGAATGCAGCTCTATGGTAACCCTTAACATAGAAGAACATCTTAATTTCAACAAAGAGCTTCTTGAAGAGAAAAAAATGTGGCAAAGCAAAACAAGCTCGATTTTTTTTTTTTTTTTTAAAGTATCCTGGTATATCTTCTGCCAAATTGACTAAACAGTCGTGCATTCTACAACTGGAGTCAGAAAAACGTACCGACATTTACAACAACCTTCTGCTAACCGGTTATCTCAAGATGAAGACAGGTCTCCCGTGACAACTGTAGCCACAAGCGACGGAAGTAGTAGCGATTAAATTCCTATAAAATTTTTTTTTTCTACAAGTACAGTATACATACATAATATTTCGTTTGTACAAAATGTACAACTTACGCCAATCTTTAGGCTCACAGACATATAAGAATATGTCTGATAATTATTACCTATATATAATTATAAAGGTTGTAAGCGATTTAGTTTGTTTTAGGTTTTTGTATTTTTTAATCACGTTTTACTTAATTTTGATACAGCTGTCTGGAATTTTTGAACGATTAATTTGATTTATATTAATTCTTATGTGAAATCAAAATTTTTTAAGCGCTTTTTCGGTTTGCGCTACAATTTTCTAGAAAGAATTAACAGTGCTAAGCGGGTGATTCCTGTAGTGGGTTGTCGTGAAGTGTTTTGTTTTCACAACACGTCCTTCTGGGTAACTCTGACGAAACCGCGCGCCATACTTAATAAGAAATTGCTTGATACACGAACCGATCAGAAGGTACCTTTATGCCGTGTTACTAAAGCATTGTACAGTAAAAATGGCCTGGACTAATTTGTGCAACCGAGTGGTGGATGACAATTAACTACAGACTTAGGAAAGAAGTACCACCTGGAAGAGGTCACTAATACGATATTGGAGATGTTGCTGTACACGTCTGTGCAGAGACTTTTACGACCAGTAGTATATTAAGAGAGAAATCTCTGGTTGAATGCTTCGAGGCATCAGGTTAGTCCATAATTTTGCTGTTTAGAGTACGCATAGAATAAAATGCACTTAGGAAAGTAAAAGATTATTAGGTAGGAATATGTTAAATAATACAGAGCGTATTTTAAGATTTAGATGAAGAAAATCGCTCCAGGAATAACGTAGATAAATAAATTCTTAGTTTTCCTGATTTGTACACCTAGGTAGATTTTACAAACATTTTTTGATGCAAATACTAGCGAGCAGGAAAACCCCTCTGACGTCTGTCCTCGGACTATAAATACCTTGTGTTCTAAATAAAATAGGCAAGTCATATTTTGAAAATTACAGCGAGCGCAAAAGTGTTTGTGCATAGTGCCTTGCCTTCTGCATCTGATAGCAGACCATTATAACCATTAACAGCTCGACTGTATGTGCCTGAGGGTAGGAAAGAATATATACGAGTATATATATATATATATATATATATATATATATATATATATATATATATATATATATATATATATATATATATATATATATATATATATGCATATAAATATATGTATTTTTAGTGATTAATTCATTGGTGTGTTAGGAAGTGTGTAGAATGTGTTAGAAAACTACGGTGTGTTGCTGGCGGACTTACTAGCCTGTGTATAATTCTGGAGGCAAAAGCCAGCCTGGTGAAATATTCAAAATAATTGAGAATAATGGCAAAAGTGTGTCTGTTGGTTTAGAAATGCATTTAAAGAATTATTTCTTGATGAAATGGAACACACACCAGGAACGTAAGGAAGGATGAAAGCGATTGTTTTACTGGATTGTTTAATCTATAACTTTGTATGTTACACAAGACCAAATAAATGCATGGAGGCGAATCATGGACAGGTAGCTATAACAGTCTAGTTGGGCGTCCATCATTCAAGATGGTAAGGTTCATTTTAAATAATGCCTGGCTCAAAGCTATACCCTGCCTATAATCCATTATGTTCACCACTCCTTGGATCTAGCATTGAAATCACAATCAATTAAACACCTTATGTTAGATTCTTCAGACAATTCCGCCTGAAAAATCTGCTGTAAGATTGTCGACATGAGCATATAAATTGTAAACTCGCCACTCCTGACCGCCTATATTCACAGCAATTATCTGCAATTCCGCATCCTCACTAGTTTGGGAACTTGTATCCAGCCACGTATACGGGAGCTCATGTTTTACATATATAGCTTGCCCTCGTCTACCAGGCTCACATGGATTGAAGTACCACCTGTAGCCTGGGCAATTGATATCACTATTGGCTTTTAAATTTGCCTCCTGGATCATGAGGATATCGAAATTGTAGATGATTGTTTGTACAATGGCAGCACGTTGATTGGCACTTTGACAATTCCAGTATCCTATACGTACATATTTCATCGAGATGAGATCTGCTTTCTTTCTGAACCTTCTCTTTCCTGCCCTTCTTTTTCTCTCTCTCCTCTTTTCTCCTCTACCTCTCCTTCTGCATTTGTATTTCCTCATTTCATTTGCTGCAGGTGTCGACGACAGAGCACGATCTCCGTAGCTCCTGCGATGATTCTGGTTAGTTAAAATTCTCATTATGTATTTACAATAAATGGTGGAAATATTCAGTCACCCTAGTAGAGCCACCATACCAGGGAAGAGGCAAGGTATGTCCTTACGGAGTCCATCTGCCTGGTGCCGCCCCGCTTGCTCCCCAAACAGCCAATGTTCGCGACTGCTTACCCAGCAGCCATTCAGTCTTTCGGCACATTGGTCCACGTTAGATTTGAAGTCATTCACTGATGACTCAGTTATCATTTGATCCATGTAACCTTGTCTGAAGAAGGAAACGTTCTAACCACTTGGCCACTCAGAAGCTATGAAATATTTATATCATCGTCATCATCATCATTTTCTGGTCGCCCTACATGAAGCTTGGATCCACCACAACAGCTGGACTACCTCCAGGAAGCCAACATTCACATGTTGTTGTAGCAGCGGGTTCTGTAACAATGTTGTACATGATGAGGTGGCCAGCCCAAAACCCAGCGCCAAATTATTCGCCTGAGGGAAAAGTCGACCTAATCTTCCCTTGTCTCATAAGGGACACCCGGGACTTACACGGGACAAAATATTTATATACGTCATCTAAAATAAAAATCTACAACTCAATTGTCAAGTCAGTCCGATTGTATGGCTCTGAAACATGGACAATAACAAAGAACAACAACAAAATAGTTGCAGATTTCCATAAATGGGTAGTCACGTAGAATAGACGGGTTGAAAATATGACTTTCGCAAGTTTTGAGAAGCTAGGGCTGAGATATTATGGTCCCGTCCAATCGGAGGTGATGGTGATAGCTTATGTGAGAGAACGGTGTAAGAAATAAGTTTATGTTTCACAAGGGGGAAGGGGAGAAGTGTAAGTGAGAAAGAACAGTCTTGGATTGAGTAATGGCTCTAATCCAGCCTATCTTACGACAATATTTAACTTAGACGTCCTCTCTCTTATTGTACAGAGTATAAGTTATACACACTCACGCACACATCCAATCTTGTGACAGAAATACGTACAGACGTGAAAAACAAAAAAACTATGGATAACATATATATATGGGCAGGACAGGGGTTTGACCAAAACTATAGCTTAAGGTTTATTATGTTTTTTTTTTCACTAGAAATTTCACAACATCAAGAACAGCATGTACATTAATGAGTTATAGTTTACAGGCAAAAAAAAAAAAAAAAAAAAAAAAAAAAAAATGGAAAAAAAAAAAAATGAAATAGGATCTAACAGGCCCTTCCTCTTATAGAGGGAAATAAGGTAAATCCCACCAGAGGTAATTTACCCGAAAGATCAAAATACTTAACAATGGGAGTAGGGAGTAGTCAGGACGAGTAAAGAATAAGTCCTTAATGTCCCGTGGACACTCAGATTAGTGAGGAATAATTATATAAAGAAGAAGATGGTATATTAGTAGTAACCTAAGAAATAAGTTTCTTTCTTTCCGTTCACTCACCACTCACACATGCACAGTGGCCACTGACAGATATGCTTACCCAAATGCTCGACGCTGCATACATTCCATGGACAATTAAATTACACACAGGTATTAAGACTATTAAGAGTCATATGTTTTGTCAAGTTCAGCCCCAGACTTTTTCCGGTTATATTGACTGCTATTTTTCCCCGGGGGAGTCGCTGAAATTGATGTGTTGATTATTGTCCAGGATATTCCTGTTTTTTCACTGCAGGTATAGTTCTCGTATAAGTTATTTTCTTCTATGCGGTGGCACTGTCCTGGGACTCTATAAGTTAATATATGGTCCGGTGTGGTCTAGCCTCCAGTGGCTGTGACTCTCTCTGTCGTGATGAAATGTGTAAACATAATGTTACTCCTCGGCTGTTCTCGGAGGGAAATAGCTGAGTATGACCAGTGAATTTCTCTCGAGTATAGTTCCGTGGTAAGAAAACTTAACTCCGCCTATGCCGGTCCCAAGCCCATATGAAAAAGGAGGAGGGCGGCCTGCATGGAGGCCGTAAGGAGGCAGCCCCTCCACCATGCAAAGGCACAACAGGCCAATCACCTGTTTGCTTTAAATCATGATTACACGAACTACAAGAGAGAAAACCGGACTGATTCTAAAGGCGACGAACTGGAACGGACTACGGACTACGACTTATGGAACTTGGAACACAAGAAGTATAAATGGGAAGGAAGAGGAGCTGGTGGAAGAGATGAGGAAAGCAAAACTAGAAATCCTGGCTATAACGGAAACGAAGAAAAAAGGACAAGGAGACATGGATCTCGATGGCAACACTCTGCTATACAGTGGTGTACCCATATCTGAAAGAGCTAAAGGGGGCGTGGGTTGCATTGTGGCCCAAAATCAAAAAGATAGTATCAAGGGATGGAACTTTGTCTCGGAGCGCATTATGGTTGTAAAACTGAAAGAAGGAGAAACCATAGTCAACCTGGTCATAGTGTATGGGCCAAATGAGGATGAGAGAGCAGAGGTCAAGGAGGAATTCTTCGAGCTGTTTCAAAGGACAGTGGATGACTGCCTAGATGAAGTTATTATGCTCGGAGATTTTAATGCCAGAGTTGGAAATGACCATGCTAGATGGGGTGGAGTTATCGGAAGATATGGAGAAGATACTCTCAATGACAATGGAAAGCGACTCCTTAGATTCTGCAGTGAGCAGAATCTGATCATTACAAACACAAAGTGCCCCCATAAGCGCATACATGCATACACTAGATGTGAACCAACAAAGAATGAGAAGTCAGTGATCGACTATGCCATTGTTCGGAGAAGCTCATTCAGATATGTCCGAGATGCAAGAGTCTGGAGGGGGCCAAAGATTGGAAGTGATCACTACCTGCAAACAATCAAAGAACAACTGAAAGAGTTGCTCAGCCTAGGAACTGCCCAACATCACGCAAGAAACCAAGTAAACGAGCAGGAGAAATGAGCATTAGGACCTACAAGCTGAGAGAGCCAGAAATTAAGACCAGATATCAGGGGCTTATTGCTACAGCAGTGAGCAACACAGAAGAACGACCTGATGACTTGGAAACCCTCTGGAATAAATTCAAGGATATCATAAAGACAGCTGCTGCAGAAGCATGCGGTGAAGTGCGACTTGGGAACCAGAGAAAGAGGACACCTTGGTGGACAGAGGAAGTCAAAGAGAAAATAAGAGAGAAGAAAATGGCATGGAAACAATACTTAGGAGCTAAAAACACAACAGAACAAATGGAGAAATATAGAGAATATGTGACACTCAGAACAGAAGCAAAGAACAAAGTGCTAGCAGCAAAACAGAAGTCCTGGGAAGAATTTGGAGAAAAGCTAGAAAAAGATGCACAAGAAAACCAGAAATTGTTCTATAAGACCCTAAAGAACATGAGGAAGGAAAAACAATGCCCTCTCAAATTTATAAAGGACAAGCAAGGCAAATTGCTTACTGCCCCGAAGGAAGTAATGGAAAGATGGAAAGAATATTTCTCAGAACTCCTGGATGGTGAGCATGGTGAAGCATCAGAAATGATAACCACTAGCACAGAAGAAAAAACCAATGATGGTGAAGATGACATAAAGATGGAAGAACTGAGGGCAGCACTAGAGAAAATCAAGATGGGCAAAGCAGCAGGGCATGATGGTATAACACCAGAAATGGTTAAGTACATGGGAGCATCAGGCGACCTATTACTCTTAAAGGTCCTACAGGCAGCATGGTGCAACAAGACCATACCAAAGGATTGGGAGATTGCCATCATAACACCAATTTTCAAAAAGGGTGACAATCGACAATGTGGAAACCATAGAGGCATATCCCTTCTCAGTGTCCCTGGTAAAATCTACTCTAGAATCCTAGAGCAGAGACTCCGACGCCTAGCTGAGCCACAATTGGATGAGGTCCAGTGCGGATTCCGAGCAAACCGAAGTACTCAAGACCTAATCTTCACACTCAGACAGCTGAGTGAAAAGGCCCTTGAGTATAAGAGTGAGATCCATCTTTGTTTCATAGATCTGGAAAAGGCGTTTGACAGGGTCCCCTGGAGCAAACTTTGGGACTGTTTGGCAAGGAAGAATATTCCAGCACCTCTGATTCATGCTATACAGAGCTTCTACAGTCTTGCAGAAATTATGTGAGGACAGCAAACCATAAGTCAGAAGAGTTCAGGACCACCACTGGTGTAAGACAAGGTGATATCCTATCACCTTACCTCTTCATACTCCTTATGGACGATGTCATCAAGGCATGTAAGGAGAGAACAAGAAAGTATTCAGTGGGGTACTGGAAGATGAGACAGGTCTATATTTCGGAGCTGGCATTTGCTGATGATGTTGCCCTGATTGCTAAATCAGAGGCACATCTCCAATCCAACCTGCAAGTCTGGAAGGAAGAGCTGGAGAAGAGAGGGATGGTCATAAGCAGCTCTAAAACAAAATCCATGGTGATATCACGAGAAGAAAGAAAACATCAGATCAAGTTGGGAGAACTGGTCCTGGAGCAGGTCGACCACTTTAAATATCTCGGAGCTATTATAGACCGAAAGGTAGGCATCAAAGAAGAGTTGGCCACTCGAAAAGCAGCGGCTGGGAGACTTTTTCAGGCCATAAATCGTGGATTCCTCAGCAAGAAAGAGGTTGGTAAGAAAACGAAGATGGCAGTATACCGCTCCACCTATGTCCCAGTCTTGACATATGGATGCGAGTCGTGGGCAATGACTACAACCCACAAAAGCCAGATCCAAACCTCAGAAATGAGGTATCTGAGTGTTACGTGCAGTCTTTGATATCTTACAATATTATACATTGGTATACTTGTTATGTTCGCAAATATTTTGTAAACAAAATAGATATTTTTTAGTGCTTAAGGGAAAGTCATTATTGAGTTACTTCCCTTGAAAGTTGTGCCGTCTCTTTCGATCGAACTCCACGGGTGAATCCAGTTTACTGCGATTTATTCTTTGTTTGGGTGGTAATAGATTGTTCTTGCTTCAGAATATCTATGGCCTGAATTTATGTGTATTGTTTGTCTGTGTAGGACGAATCTGTCTTATATCTGTATATCTTTACATATCTAAGTCGAACTATATGTTCTGTTGTCTCTAGAGAGGTCAAAGGCTGTTCGGCGGATGTGTCGCGAGAGATGTGTGTGTTTTTTTGGCTTCGCCCTGATCATGGGGGCTGTGTTTTTGCTATGTCGGCTTGTCGCCGGAAAAAGTGATCTCTATATTTATGGGGAAAGTGATAGTCGTCTAGACCTATCGTGTATGCTTTACCCCAGTGTTTATTCTTATTGCCAAGGAATGGCAGAATCATATTTCTGATACCAAGGTAATAAAAGATACTCTTTTGAACTCTCGTACGAAGCCACCATTTTCGATAGGTACGATTTGTATGTCTAAGAGAATATATTTGGCTCGATGAAAACGACTTCGATTCCTAGCAGCACTATATCCTGTAGAATGCAGTCAATTGTTCATGATCAAATCTACAGAGCAATGAAATGTTTAATGAATGACTAACTTTAGGACAGATTCATTATCTGTATCCAAACGTGAGTGACAGCTCACGAGTGAAGCCATCTTGGAACCAAACATGTAGTGACTTTCAAGAAGAGAAAAGGGATGCCCGTATTATCGCTTGATTAGTCCAGAGATCACTGCTACACATGAGAACCCATTGCTAGCGGTTCAATATTATTATATGGAAAAAACTGTGCTGAACATTATGTTAAAGAATCTTCGCTAGACGAGGCTAGGTCTAGAAGCCATCTGGAATATTATTTATAAGCTGACGTGCTCAGTCAGTGAAGTCAGTTGATATATATGGGCAATACTGAGTGCTTGGCTACTGACAGTCCATTATACTATTATTCTACATGAGTGCCCATGTAACATAACATTGCAAGACCATTTATCCACTGTACCATGATGTATTATGCCAACCTGTGATTTGTCACTATCTGTGCTGTCGAGTGTGTACGTCCAATTAAACTTTAGTAAAGGTACACAGTCGTTGGTGTCGATGACTTCCAGCCATACATGAGTGTGAGAAAAGAACATTTGTCAACACCACGAACTCTTCCTATCATTCGCACATTATACACTCCATCTATGTCTACACACCACTGAGTAGGTCAAGTTGACATTCCATACTCGAACCACGAGCAACACAACAACACAGTATTTAACTCTGGTGATGTTCGAGCGAGCTTCAGATTTCTCAGCATGTCTCTTGCTCAGGGCAAGGGTCTTGTATTAAGAGTTTATCAACTGATGATGATGACGTCTGGCTCCCAAAAAGAGACTTTATCACTGAGGAAAGTGGTTGAAGTAACAAGAAGAGACATGGTCCGCAACCAGACGATCCGTCAAGGCCTAAAATCCCATCCGCTGCAGACCCAAATAGAACAGTCCCAACTAAGATGGTTTGGCCATGTCTGCAGAATGGGAGAAGATCGGCTACCACGACAAGCATGGGAAACAAAGAGCCAGGGATCCAGACCTCCAGGACGACCCAGAGTCCGCTGGGAGGACAACATTAGACAATCTCTGAAGGACTGAGGACTAGAATGGAACCAGGCCAGGAAGAAGACAGCTGATAGAATGGTCTGGCGCTCTCTCTTCCAAACCTCTACACCTCACGGTAGAAGGGGAACGACTAAGTAAGTAAGTAAGTAAGGTAAGAAAACTTTATTGTCAGATATTTTGGTAAATGGAGATGTATATTCGGCCATTGCAGGCCCGCAATATATATATTTATATATAAAAAGATCTGGTATATAGTTCTAGTCCAGTTACATGTTAAATTTGTTAGTTATTGTTCTGGTTTTTGACCACTCCCAGTGATGGAGAAGGTGTACCGCCCAGGGTCGTAACAACAGATTCTTCACACCAGGGTCTGTATGTTTAAGAACATAGGACCTTAATACTGTAGAACCGCTAGTTTGCAAAGGGTATGGCCAGCCTATATGTAGGAAATAGATAAACATGTAATCATAATAGAAATCCTATTCTAACACTTTACGCGTCTAGGTAGGACCTGTAAACCACTCCGGTATTTAATTATATATATATTTTTTAAAACTCACCACGAGTGTCTTTCTTATCTTAACGGCTTTAACTTAGACATGAACACTAGTCACTTAACATTTACACATGATAATAGATATAAATTGTATTTTGACAATTATCAATCGCCTAGCGTCTATAATTATTTAAGCCTCTCCTAGTGGGAGAAACGAGAAATTAAATTACGTTACGGCTATGCCGGTCCCAAGCCCGGATGAAAAAGAAGGAGGGCGGCCTGCATGGAGGCCGTAAGGAGGCAGCAAAGGCACAACAGGCCAATCACCAGTTTGTCTTAAACTATGATTACAAGTAATATAAGAGAGAAAACTGGACTGATTCTAAAGGCGACGAACTGGAACGGACTACGGACTACGACTTATGGAACTTGGAACACAAGAAGTATAAATGGGAAAGAACAGGAGCTGATGGAAGAGATGAAAAAAGCAAAACTAGAAATCTTGGCTATTACCAAAACAAAGAAAAAGGGACAAGGAGTCATGGATCTCGATGGCAACACTCTGCTATACAGTGGTGTACCCATATCTGAAAGAGCTAAAGGGGGCGTGGGTTGCATTGTGGCCAAAAACCAGAAAGATAGTATCAAGGGATGGAACTTTGTCTCGGAGCGCATTATGGTTGTAAAACTAAAAGAAGGAGAAACCATAGTCAACCTGGTCATAGTGTATGGGCCAAATGAGAATGAGAGAGCAGAGGTCAAGGAAGAATTCTTCGAGCTGCTTCAAAGGACAGTGGATGACTGCCAAGATGAAATTATCATGCTCGGAGATTTCAATGCCAGAGTTGGAAATGACCATGCTAGATGGGGTGGAGTTATCGGAAGATATGGAGAAGATACTCTCAATGACAATGGAAAGCGACTCCTCAGATTCTGCAGTGAGCAGAATCTGATCATTACCAACACAAAGTTCCCCCATAAGCGCATACATGCCATGCATACACTAGGTGAACCAACAAAGAATGAGAAGTCAGGGATCGACTATGCCATTGTTAGGAGTAGCTCTTTCAAATATGTCCTGGATGCTAGAGTCTGGAGGGGGCCAGAGATTGGAAGTGATCACTACCTGCTTACAATCAAAAGAACAACTGAAAGAGTTGCTCAGCCTAGGAACTGCCCAGCACCACGCAAGAAACCAAGTAAACGAACGGAAGAAATGAGCATTAAGACCTACAAGCTGAAAGAGCCAGAAATTAAGACCAGATATCAGGGGCTTATTGCTACAGCGGTGAGAAACGCAGAAGAACAACCTGATGACTTGGAAACTCTGTGGCTTAAATTCAAGGACATAATAAAGACAGCTGCTGCAGAAGCATGTGGTGAAGTCCGACTTAGGAACCAGAGAAAGAGGACACCTTGGTGGACAGAAGAAGTCAAAGAGAAAATAAGAGAGAAGAAAATGGCATGGAAACAATACTTAGGAACTAAAAACACAGCAGGACAAACAGAGAAATATAGAGAATATTTGATACTCAGAACAGAAGCAAAGAACAAGGTGCTAGCAGCAAAACAGAAGTCCTGGGAAGAATTTGGAGAAAAGCTAGAAAAGGATGCGCAAGAGAACCAGAAATTGTTCTATAAGACCCTAAAGAACATGAGGAAGGAAAAACAATGCCCTCTTAAATTTATAAAGGACAAGCAAGGCAAATTGCTTACTGCCCCGAAGGAAGTAATGGAAAGATGGAAAGAATGTTTCTCAGAACTCCTTGATGGTGAGCAAGGTCAAACATCAGAAATGATAACCACTAGCACAGAAGAGAAAACCAATGGTGGTGAAGATGACATAAAGATGGAAGAACTGAAGGCAGCACTGGAGAAAATCAAGATAGGCAAAGCAGCAGGCATGATGGTATAACACCAGAAATGGTTAAGTACATGGGAGCATCAGGCGACCTATTACTCCTATGGGTACTACAGGCAGCGTGGCGCAACAAGGCCATACCAAAGGATTGGGAGATTGCCATCATAACACCGATTTTAAAAAAGGGTGACAATCGACAATGTGGAAACCACAGAGGCATATCCCTTCTCAGTGTCCCTGGTAAAATCTACTCTAGAATCCTAGAGCAGAGACTCCGATGCCTAGCTGAGCCACAATTGGATGAAGCCCAGTGCGGATTCCGAGCAAACCGAAGTACTCAAGACCTAATCTTCACACTCAGGCAGCTGAGTGAAAAGGCCCTTGAGTACAAGAGTGAGATCCATCTTTGTTTCATAGATCTGGAAAAGGCGTTTGACAGGGTCCCCTGGAGCAAACTTTAGGACTGTTTGGCAAGGAAGAACATTCCAGCACCTCTGATTCATGCTGCACAGAGCTTCTACAAGGCAGAAGAGTTCAGGACCACCACTGGTGTAAGACAAGGCGATATCCTGTCACCTTATCTTTTCATACTCCTCATGGATGATGTCATCAAGGCATGTAAGGAGAGAACAAGAAAGTATTCAGTGGGGTACTGGAAGATGAGACAGGTCTGTATTTCAGAGCTAGCATTTGCTGATTATGTTGTCCTCATTACTAAATCAGAGACACATCTCCAATCCAACCTGCAAGTCTGGAAGGAAGAGCTGCAGAAGAGAGGGATGGTCATAAACAGCTCTAAAACAAAATCCATGGTGATATCACGAGAAGAAAGAAAACATCAGATTAAGTTGGGAGAACAGGTCCTGGAGCAGGTCGACCACTTTAAATATCTCGGAGCTATTATAGACCGAAAGGGAGGCATCAAAGAAGAATTGGCCAGTCGAAAAGCAGCGGCTGGGAGCCTTTTTCAAGCCATAAATCGAGGATTCCTCAGCAAGAAAGAGGTTGGTAAGAAAACGAAGATGGCTGTATACCGCTCCACCTATGTCCCAGTCTTGACATATGTATGCGAGTCATGGGCAATGACTACAACCCACAAAAGCCAGATCCAAACCTCAGAAATGAGGTATCTGAGGAAAGTGGTTGAAGTAACAAGAAGAGACATGGTCCGCAACCAGACGATACGTCAAGGACTTAAATCCCACCCGCTGCAGACCCAAATAGAACAGTCCCAACTAAGATGGTTTGGCCATGTCTGCAGAATGGGAGAAGATCGGCTACCACGACAAGCATGGGAAACAAAGAGCCAGGGATCCAGACCCCCAGGACGACCTAGAGTCCGCTGGGAGGACAACATTAGACAATCTTTGAAGGACCGAGGACTAGAATGGAACCAGGCCAGGAAGAAGAGAGCTGATAGAATGGTCTGACGCTCTCTCTTCCAAACCTCTACACCTCACGGTAGAAGATGAACGACTAAGTAAGTAAGTACGGCTGGAGAAACTTTTGCTATAGGCCTAAGTGTATTTAATACGTTTCAATTAACACAAAAATCCCAGAGAAAATATAATGAAACTTAACACGTTAAAACACTTAAATGCTAATATACTATTAGTTACCGCAAATCAGTAAACTGAATTAATCTCCACGTATTATTAAAATTCAAGCTGAAAATAAGGCTCTAAAAATGCGAGCTAGACCATTCAAGAATCCTGTAGCCAACTGATAACATGGTTAGATGAGCATGACTATATATTTAGAAAGGCCCGATTATCTCCTCTATATGCGGAGATTCGCACCTAGGGCCGATTCTTCGGTCAAATTCTGAATGAAAGCCTTTTTTCACACCGTTTGCCGACAGGATGGCCGCTACAGCGATGATTTCTTCCCCGTGTACAGGGTAATCGGTCCTTCCTGTTATCTTGTGTTAATCAGCACCAAAGGTTTCTCAGATCTCGGCGAAATGCCGGACGAGAAATAATATGACAGTCGACAGGCTCCATTGGCCCGCCTTCTTATGAAGGAATGACAGTTTATGAATCTCAATATCTACTTTAGATAGTGCGTAAAAGAAGACAGGTAGGCGTGGCTAACTGAAAGTGATGCGGAGAGCGTGGGAGGCATGGCTAATGCGTAATTTAACTTGCATGCTTAATTAGGAAGCGAGGGAAATCCACGTGGAATCGAGTTGTTTGACAAGAGAGAAAGGGGTGACTGTGGGATTAAAGCGGCTGATCGAGATTCTCGATTTTCATACTGGTCACAATGACAAGATCACTTAAGTGACATGACGACAATAACGAAACAAGTACCAGTGATACTAAAGGTATGACAAGGCCACTTATGTGACATGACGACAAGAACCAGACAAGTACCAGTGAAACTAAAGGTATGACAAGGCCACTTATGTGACATGACGACAAGAACCAGACAAGTACCAGTGAAACAAAAGGTGTGACAAAGCTGCTAGTGTTTAATAAAACATACATTGAGGAAACGTTGATATCATTTCAATGCTGTTTTAAGTTTGCTTACCGCTACTCTCCTAAGGGAGCTGAAATACAATTACGATAAAGACCTTAATACTGAGTCTAGTAGATGATAGAATAATCAGAACAGTAATCTGTGTAATCTGATTTGTACTATATATAGGGGACAACAGAAGTGATTCGTCATTAATTAGGCTGGATCGCTATAGGTATATATCCGGTGTTACTTGCTGCAAATCGCGCTAATGGCCACTGTCTTCGAAGCACTATTTTTGTGGTGCCTAGCTGGCAGGGAGGATAGTGTGATTCGCTCCTGTAGCTAGGCGGGGGTGCCGTTCGGAAGGTCATGGGTTCGATTCTCCGGTAAACCAGTCACTTCTTTTATTTTTATGTTGTCTAGTTTTCTGTTATCTATTTTTCTGTTGTCTAGTTTTCTGTTGTCTAGTTTTCTGTTGTCTAGTTTTCTGTTGTCTAGTTTTCTACTTATTTATTTCTCACGAGTGTCTGCAACCTTTATGCATATAATATTTATTTATTTACTGTTTACAGTCCTCGGGTTCCTCTCTTGATTTGTTCACGTCTGTTAGTACATGTATCAAATCGAGTCGCAAGTCATTAACACTAATTTGAAGTCGAGTCCCGTGTCCGAGACTCATTTTAGATCTAACACTGTATATAGCCACAATCGCGCTTTATATAACAATCACATCAGTTACTACAAATAATAATGAAAAATATATTAATATATTTTTAATACCTATAATATTTTATTTACTGATATTTTATTCAAAAAAAGTTATTTTTTAGCATTACTTTTTTTGGGAAATACTATCCTTTCAAGCATACTGCTTCCCCCCCCCCCCCCCCCCCCCCCCAAGCTTATAATAAACTGGATGGAATAATACACTTGATCAGCACTAAATCTAAAGCAAAACTACAGGTCACATGCTCTAGTTTTTCTGTCCCATAAATGCGCGCGATATATATATATATATTTCCCCATACGGCGGGATGGTAGAGTATACATAGCCAAAGAATATGATTGTTCTGACGGTCGCTGTGTCTCGAGATGTTTGTCTAGCAACAGTGTCCAATTATGTTTGATAACACTAGTCAACAACCAAAATGTACCAGAAATGAAAATAGCTGATCTTAACTAATTTTGGTGTGCTGAAAACGAAAATGACATTAAAAAATGTTGATTGGCTCTAGTTTTCAAGATATATGCTACTACTTTATTTAATTACGGTCAATTTATATACGAGGCGTGTTCAAATGAAACCCGTCCCAGTGGCTTTATAACAAATATATGTAAGGTATATCAGCAGGAGTTGTAGAATTAAATACAGCAATTGTTATGAAGCAAGTACTCACCGGGTTTCTTTAGAAATAGTCACCATAGGCATTCAGACACGCATCCCACTGCATGGGTAGACGGCGGATGCCGTTCGAGAAAAATGACTTATTTTGCTTATTGAACCATTTGGTCACCGAGGCCCTGACGTCTGCATCGGAGTCGAATCGTTGTCCCTTTAGAAATTTTTTTAAGAGTCCGAACAAATGAAAGTCACATGGTGACAGATCGAGGCTGTAGGCTGGGTGTGGCAGAACGTTCCACCTTTTCTTTGCTAACGCTTCCTGCACAATGTTCGCAACATGTGGACGAGCATTGTCGTGCAACAGAATCACACCACGTGAAAGCATGCCGGGTCGTTTATTCTTGATGGCTGTATGCAGGTTGTCTAGTGTGTCGTTGTAGCGGATGGCATTGATGTTCAAGCCAGGCTCTTTAAAGTCAACCAATAGAAGCCCTTCATGGTCAAAAAATGCGGTCAGCATAACCTTACCGGCGGAAATCTGTGACTTGATTTTTTTGGGTTTTGGTGATCCGGGATGTTTCCATTGCATGCTCGCTGCTTTAAGTGTTCAAAGTGGTGGCACCACGACTCATCGCCTGCCACTATGCGCAACAGAAATGCATCACCCTCCTCTTCGTAACGCAGCAGGTGGTTCAAACTCCACCCCATGCGTGCTTCCTTATGGCGATGGCTTCTTCTGTCCCAACAATATGCACCTGACCTGGCCGCGGAAGATCTTTCGTTAACTGACGTCCTTCTCGAAACATTCGTGCACAGTCTTTCACTGTAGTCTTAGACACACTTTTGTCACCATACACTGCTTTCATTCGGCGATGAATGTCGGCTGGTCGACATCCTTCGTCTGTTAGGAACTGGATCACCGCTCGCTGATCGACCTTGGACGGATTCCGTATCACACCGGCCATTATTTTAACGGTCTGCAGCACAAACAATGAATACTAGGAGAATGAACACTTACACACTTGTACATTCGTATGTGCTTATTACGTCAGATGTGACGTCATCATGCTCCTCCTACAAATGTCCACTTTGCGCAGTACGGGCGGGTTTCATTTGAACACTCCTCGTATATGACGCAACTGTTGTGGGTGATTGCATAATTTTTTCTAATGACCAATAAAAATGTAACTAGAAGTTGATGATGCAATCCTACCTATGATTACATCACCTTTGTGTATAAATATCTTATCTCTGATAACATTTTGCCATTAGTTAGTGCATTTGTCCTTATCAAAAGTATCGTAGTTAGAAATGCCTAGGACATTGTGAACAGTGCTAATAATTTCTGTTATATATGTGGTGAGGTTTGTCCTCTTTTCACACAACATGCCTAAGAAAAATTCACCGAATCTTTTGGCCGAATACCATCACTAACCAAGATCTGCTTACTCGTAGCAAGCAAGAGGACATGCACACCATCATAGCTGGCAGACGCTGGAGCTGGGTTGGCCATGTCCTCAGAAGAGACCCCGATGCCATCACAGGAACAGCTATGCTTTGGACTCCTGAAGGAAAACGAAAGAGAGGCCGACCAAAAACAACCTGGCGGAGGACTGTGGAGGCTGAGATGCAAAGAATGAACCAGAGTTGGGGCACTGTACGAAGGATGGCCACCGACCGAGCAAAGTGGAATCAATTTGTTGTTGCCCTACAAGACGCCACTAGGCGTGATGGCCACTGACTGCTTTGACGGTCGGCGGCTAAGGATCAAAGAAGAAGAATGTGGTGAGGTGACATTTCTATCACAAAAACGAAACATAGCTAAAGTGATTAAGAAGGCGTACAGTTTGTATTTTGGCTGCAGAATAGGAGATCAAGATAAGAGCTGGGCGCCACACATATGCTGCAATAAATGTGCAGCACATCTTAAACTGTGGTTGACTGGCAAAAGGAAAGCTATGCTTTTTGCAGTCCCAATGATTTGGAGAGAGCCCACTGATCATCTCAACAACTGTTACTTTTGCATGGTCCCTCCAATTGGGAAAGGCATATCAAAGAAGAAAAATTGGACTCTGGAATATCCAAACATCCCCTCTGCAATACGTCCGGTACCACATGGCGATGACCTACCAGTTCCCAAAGTGCCAGAATCATTTTCAGCTGCTTCTACTGATGAAGAAGAGGACATTGGTGGTCCTGAATCATCAACCTTAAGCGACCCAGATTTTGAGCAAACTACATCCACTAAACCACACTTAATAACTCAAGGTGAACTGAATGATCTTGTAAGAGATCTGAATTTACCGAAGAACAAGGCGGAGCTTTTGGGTTCCAGATTGCAACAGTGGAATCTCCTGGCAGAAGATGTTATAATTTATGTGTATAGGAACCGCCAGAAGCCGCTTATTACATTCTTTTTCAAAGAGGGTGACCTTTCTGCGTGCCACAACATTTCTGGTTTAATGGCAGCCCTCAAAATCAATTATATACCGGAAAAGTGGAGGCTTTTCATTGATTCATCCAAGACGAGTCTTAAAGCTGTTTTGTTGAATAATGGTAATGTGTTACCGTCAGTTCCAGTTGGTCACGCAGTTCATATGAAAGAAACTTATGAAAACATTAAGCAGCTTTTGAAGTGTATAAACTACGATCATCATCATTGGTCACTGTCAGAATAGGTTATATGTGTCTAATGGTGCACAGCACACACACAGAGCACACCGGGCTACTTGTGCTGTGTGAACAAACCCCTCTACTGGTACTATGGATTTAAGGCACACTCACACTATACACTTCGCTCGCTGTCTCAAAGGTATGACCACAGTACACCGTAGCTGACATGAATAATCCAATAACACCTAAATCAGGTAATAACCCTTTAATAGGTACGGTGCACACATATGAGCCACACACGGCTAACAATACACATGAAATGCAATACACAATGTAATGAAAATGCCAAACTACTTGCCAAAATCACCAGCTCAACATAATAGCAAAACAGTCAACGACATAATCTAACCAACGACTACAGAATGACTATCGCTCACAGGCGACGTCCAATACTGAAACAAGGCAATATATAATTGCAAGATTCTACCATAAATAATATCCAGGAAAGAACCACCAGAAATCACATCACCCTTCTAGTAATCTAACAATAATCCTGAACACCTGAAACAATCGGCAAGCAATGAACAAGAATGGCATTCAAGTAATCCCAGCAAAATCTCTGACAAAGGGAACAAGCGTCCGTACAGGACCGCTGACATCTCCTAGACTGAATCGCGCCAAAAAATCTACATCCTCTTCCGTTCTGGCCCGACTCGCCAAACGGGTTTTCTATTCTACGCTGTTGCAACTCTACAGCGTAACCAACTAAATATATTTCGGCGGATATCTCTACTGTGACAGTCACCTTGCGGTGACTTAAAAGTGGTCGCTTTTTTGCTTGGACTACAGGGTGGATACACCAAGTACTGTTGCTTTCTCTGTGAGTGGGATAGCCGTGCACGAAGTGACCATTACATCAGAAGACATTGGCCAATCAGGCAGTCATTGCAGCCTGGCAGTAAGAACGTTGAGAACCCAGCACTTGTCGACACCAGCAAGATTTTGTTGCCACCCATGCACATTAAGCTATGTCTCATGAAAATCTTTGTCAAGGCAATGGAGAAAACAGATGAGGCTTTCAAATACCTCATCAGAAAATTTCCAAGACTGAGTGAAGCTAAAATAAGAGAGGGAGTATTTGTTGATCCGCAAATTCGAAAACATCTACATGATGACGAGTTTCTTTGCGAGTTGCATGGCAAAGAAAAAGCAGCATGGCTAGCATTTAAGTCAGTGGTGGACAATTTTCTTGGAAACAACAGATCTGATAGTTACAATGAATTTGTAGAAAATCTCCTTCTGAAGTATAAGAGTGTTGGCTGCAACATGTCTTTGAAAATTCATTTTCTGGATTCTCATCTGGATTTCTTTACGTCAAACTGTGGAGTGGTCAGTGATGAGCATGGTGAACGATTTCACCAGGACATTGCTGCTATGGAGACACGGTATCAAGGCAATTGGAGCCCTTCAATGCTTGCTGATTACTGTTGGACTGTGACAAGAGACACCTCATCGATTGACTACAAGAAGCAAGCAAAGAGAGCTCGAACAGCGACTGAATAATGACAGAATGGGTTCAAATGTGCCTTTTTAAAACATGATATGTTAACTTTAAATAATGTTTTTATTTTTTCTATCATTTTATGTTGAAAAATCAATTAATTGAGTATGTAACCACAATTTTTATAATGCTAAAGTAGAAAGACTAGCTGTTCACCCCAGAGAATTAAACAAGCATACATTATTTGTATTACTGTAATGGAAATTCATCATTTAAAAAAAAAAACAGAGCTAACTGGTGAATTTCATTATGATATTTGAAATCAGCATGTCAAAATCAATAAGAAATGGTATATTTAATTTCTGGTACAAAAAAACTTTTGAAAATTTGTTGACTTGTGTAATCTGAAGTAAAATGTGTTTGCACAATGGAATTCTTGAAATGTTTGGGTGACATCGCTTAACACATGAACATTTGTCTTCTAATTAATAAAGAGTGCATTTTGAATTAGGACAGCAAGTCGTTTCACCAAAAGTGGCTAATCTCGAGTCAAGTCGACTCGAGTCGCTATGATTTAGTCACTTAACTTCGTCTCGAGTCCAAGGCCATTGGCTTGAGTCGGCAACACTGGAAGTAATAAGCCAAAAAATAAATAACGCAGCCGTAACAGCTGACCAGTTTACTCCACTGCTAACAAACCCACGTTATCCAATGGAGACAACGTGGCAGCTGATAAAATGCAAAACCATAACAACTTCTTGTTATCAGTGTAAGTCATGGACTCTATAACAAAGGGCAGTAGAACGTTACGTATGCCACGAGATGCCCGAGACAAACTGCAGGTATCACCAGACGGAACAGAAAAAGACATATAGACATTAATAAGTTGGTGTTAACTTGCTCCCATGCTCCAGCTACACAGAGACAGTGTAAAGCTAGAACAGCCACCTCGGCAGAATGACGCCAAATCAGCTACCATCAGCTTCTACAACAGTAGAAAATCTGGCTAGACGACAAGGAGACTTCTGCGAATAACACGAATTTGGTTATTTTGGTTCACAATCAACATCAGTGCGCTCCAGGCTAACCTATAGGTACTCCGTCTCCCTCAGGAAATGTCGAATGGTATGAATGCTGCTTCTTCCCGTAGCGCTGCCACATAAACAATGGGTTGATCTCTTTTCCTCTACGGCAGTATTAAGTTAAATTTTGTGTGTTTACTAAATTACTAGCATTTCCGTGGTCGGCCCTTTTCTTTTCATTCTTTCAAGCAGATATTCTGTACATACATATCATCTTACAATCCTCCCACGGATAAGTTGTCATGTGTGTTTGTTTACCCGTTCATCCCTGCTGGAAAAGGAGACGGATGAGATAATATTAAACGACAATCATGTTGGAAAAATTCGGGTGTACCCGACATCAGGCTATGGATAAGCACTAAAATCGCCCAGCGAATTTTAGAATCGCTGATAAGGCTGATGTGCCTTCCTCGGCCAAATGGGTAAAAGAAGAATTTTGTTGGCGCAAGCGACGGGCAGTTAGATTACTTGCCTGCGTGACACATTTCTGGACAGACAAGAATGACATAATCGTTTCAGATACGCCTTGGTACAAAGACATTACTTTCTATGAAAGTTATTTGTAAACATTGCTGAGACAGGATCGAATGTTTTCATTCCATATTTGAGAGACATGACCTCTGCAGTAACGCGCAGAAATTTCCAAGACAAAATAATTTGAATTACCCCACAAAACACGCATGTTTGAAACGATTGGCAGACATTCGGAATGAAGGCACAACACCCCACCCGATTGGAGCCCTGCTTAACATCGTAACAAACAAATGCGGGGGAAGACAAGCAATATAACCTGACACTTAGCCAGTTTAGAACACTAGCGCCAAGAAGATAACCACACCTTGCCAGAGTAAAATCTAAAATCAGCTTTCATTTATCAGACCGGACCTTGTTTGAGCATTCTCATGACTTAAGAGCCCAGGAAAAACTCTACCGTTTTAACACGGAACACCGGAATCTCAGGGAACTGAAACACAAGTCAAAGTGGGAACTTATTGTTAAAGTAACAACACCCCAGACCAAGTGTAAGAGGCCTCTACAAGTGCCTTTATTTCTCTAAGCCAGCAGTCTGTGAGCCTAAAGATTGGGTAAGTTGTATATTTTGAATTCTATATGTTTTCATTATTAACATGTGAACTAATACGTGAATATTAATATGTGAAAATTGCTAGTAGATGTCCAAGTCATTTGAGGCTGGCAACCTCAGCATATAGAATGATGATTTCATGAACCACCACTGCCAGGGCTGGTGAGTGCTTTATTTCGAGTTTCTTTTAAAAAACCAAACGCAGAGGTAGTCACAAGTTCTATACGGAGCAGGGAGGGATTAATGAAAGAAATAATGTACACACTTGTTATAATATTAACCTTTTCAAACAGTGTAAACAGTGTAAATGTAAAACATATTCACTCTAAATGTAATGAAAGTTTCAACTTTTCAACCAGTGTAATGTAAAAAATATTCACTCTAAATGTAATGAACGTTTCAACCTTTTCAATCAGTGTAAATGTAAAACATATTCACTCTAAATGTAATGAAAGTTTCAACCTTTTCAACCAGTATAAATGTAAAATATATTCACTATAAATATAGTATTCAAACTACGAGTATATTGTTCACATTTTCAAATAAAGTTAAATGCAAAACTATTCCTTTTAAATATAAAGATAGTTTTCGCTCACTGGGATTAAGATTAATTCTCAGAGAGGGTAAACGTTCTGAGATAGTTGGGATGGTGGAATAGGAAGATGGGGGACACATAAGTATCTGTCAGGAAACTTAATACTCAGAGGGTATGTATTTCTCTTCTTTTGCCATACTAGTTGGTGGTACCAGTTGAGGGTGCTATTTCTGGAACAAGTGAAGGTATAAGTGGCCTGAAATTGACGCTAGACACTGTCACAGAATGGATTGGGGCGACCCCTTCTTCTTCCTAATCGTTGTTTCACTACGGCAGGGATCGGTACATTTGTGGTACGAATTTTATTGCGTGCTTTCAATTGTCGCACTTTCTTTCTTTCTCTGCTATGTGTAGCAGATAGTATGTATCTACATTCTTTCGCTATTTTCAGTATATTGTGTCTTGCCTGTTTATCTGACACTTTTGGTGGATGGTAATACCAAACATTTGCAGGAGCGGCCGATATCAGGACACAGATTAACACGTACATCGCCCAGCAAAATCTGCTTAACTACTGATAAGGCACGGGTGCGTCTCCACCAAGGTTGTAAAAAACAACGGATTTTTTGTGTACTCAAGCAGCAGAATATACATTACTTTAGCGAAAATAATAATTTGTTACATATTACACAAATTGTCGCGTGAGGTTACCGATATGTCTATAAGTTCGCCTGCCCGGCAATCGGATGTTTGCTGCCCAATTTCAGAAAAGTAATGTTTGAAATGTCGCACTAGATGAGTCATACAAAATATTCAAATTAGATTGGCTGATAAACTGAGCTCCATAGCAAACAGAGTAAGGTAACTTTTTCTTCTTCTTCTTTGATCCTTAGCTGCCGACCGACAGAGCAGTCAGTGGCCATCACGCCTAGTGGCGTCTTGTAGGGCAACAACAAATTGACTCCACTTTGCTCGATCGGTGGCCATCCTTCGTACAGTGCCCCAACCAGATTCATTCTTTGCATCTCAGCCAACACAGTCCTCCGCCATGTTGTTTTTGGTCAGCCTCTCTTTCGTTTTCCTTCACGGGTCCAAAGCATAGATGTTCTTGTGATGGCATCGGGGTCTCTTCTGAGGACATGGCCAACCCAGCTCCAGCGTCTGCCTGCTATCATGGTGTGCATGTCCTCTTCTTGCTCCGAATATGCAGATCTTGGTTGGTGATGGTATTTGGCAAAAAGATTCGGTGAATTTTTCTCAGGCATGTTGTGTGAAAAGAGGACAATTTCGACATTTCCTTCTCTATAACTCTCCAGCATTCCGCATCATAAAAAAGCACAGAAAGCACACAGCTCTGATATAATCTTAACTTTGTGCTTGTGCTGTATTGAGAGGAATTCCAGATGTTGTTTAGGCTAATAAAGGTGATACTACCCGAAGATGACACTATTATTTTGTTTGATGATACTGGTCACTTGTTACGACGTGTAGAATATTGCAAGTGGGTGTGTGATAGGGTAGACACTCACACCACAAGGCACGTACATAAGAATCATGGACTGTGGTAAACGCCTGGTGACATTTAATGACGATTTATTAAGTCACAGCACGATCACGTTTACATTGATATACACACAGTCACATTACAAGTCATTGCAATACAATACTCTTCAACATTCATCAGCAGATCTATATCAAGGCCTAAAGTCCTCACGACTCATCTCTGCGCAATAACACTGCGCTATAATACTGCACCCAGCAGTTCACATAAATTATGGCCTAAAGTCCTCATGACTCACTTATAATACTGCACCCAGCAGTTCACATAAATAATGGCCTAAAGTCCTCACGACTCATCTCTGCGCTAGACTTATAATACTGCACCCAGCAGTTCACATAATTTATGGCCTAAAGTCCTCACGACTCACTTATAATACTGCACCCAGCAGTTCACATAAATAATGGCCTAAAGTCCTCACGACTAATCTCTGCGCTAGACTTATAATACTGCACTATAATACTGCACCCAGCAGTTCACATAAATTATGGCCTAAAGTCCTCACGACTCACTTATAATACTGCACCCAGCAGTTCACATAAATTATGGCCTAAAGTCCTCACGACTCACTTATAATACTGCACCCAGCAGTTCACATAAATTATGGCCTAAAGTCCTCATGACTCACTTATAATACTGCACCAGCAGTTCACATAAATTATGGCCTAAAGTCCTCATGACTCACTTATAATACTGCACCCAGCAGTTCACATAAATAATGGCCTAAAGTCCTCACGACTCATCTCTGCGCTAGACTTATAATACTGCACCCAGCAGTTCACATAAATAATGGCCTAAAGTCCTCACGACTCATCTCTGCGCTAGACTTATAATACTGCACCCAGCAGTTCACATAAATTATGGCCTAAAGTCCTCACGACTCATAATAGCTTCCTCAAAGCTTCACAAATACTTAATATGGCCTGTCCCAATCCTGGACTCATAATAGCTTCCTCAAAGCTTCACAAATACATAATATGCCCTGTCCCAATCCTGGACTCATAATAGCTTCCTCAAAGCTTCACAAATACATAATATGGCCTATCCACACAGCAAAACATTAAGTCGACATTATTCAAAGCACTACGTAGGCATACATCCTCGAAAAACACACACAGACAGCGTTGACCACTCCCGGTCCAACGCTCCGAATCCCTCTTCTCCTCTCCGGGATCACACACTCTAGTCCCGCCAAAAAACCCAAAACGAGACTCCGCTGTTTTTGAACACAGCTCAAAAACAGTACAGAATAAATACATCTCAGCATTTGAGATAAAAGCGTTCGCACGCTTTCCTGTACTCTGTCACTCAAAATAAAAAGGATATGTTTCTATTATAACGTTAAACAAACCTCAGCTTAATCAGGTATACAAGTATTGTAACTCATAATCTACTTTGCCCAAAAACATATTCCGAATTACTGCCCTTTCAAAGGATCAACTTGTTACAGTTTCCCACACACCCAGGAGAAAAAAAAATGATTCTATCATTTTTTTGAAAATTAACTCCCAAAACGAAAAAATTTAAAAGATAATGGAGTTCTAACATATGTTTTACAAAATTCATCTTATGATAAGTCAGAAATAGTATATCTACAAAATATTAGCAGTAAATGTAAAGTAAATAACAATCATCCAACGTATGATTACTAAAATTAATCTATTAGAAAACCAAGCTAAGTATCTCAAAATTAATCTATTACAGAACTAAGTTAAGCATATACAATAATACTCAAACAAGCTAAAACAACCATAGTAATAGAAATGATAATATCCAGTAAACAAAGTATAATTCGAAAAGAAGTAAAATGTGAAATCATCATATGAAAAACAACAAATAATATCACAATGTCAAATCATGTAAAGCAAATACAACTATCCCTGATCTAAAGTTACATCATTACTTGAACAATACAAAGAATGAAAGTCTAAGTAGTGTAACAGAAAAAAGTATACACGAAGCATAAAGTGAGACAAAGATGAAAGACAGAAGTATAAACAACATATCAGATTATGCTGAAAAGACAACAGAAAAAATGTAAAGAGATGACGAATAGTCAACAAAGACAGATGAAAAGTAAAGATGCACATGTAGAAAAAGTTGTAACAATACCTTACAATAACTATTTAAATCACACATCATATAATATAAGTTAATACAACTACGATAAAAAAATTATAACACAAAATGACAAAGTATATCTATACTAACAACACAAGTGAAAAAAAACTTATGACAAAAAGAATAGTAAGTAATTTAACCAAATTATAAAACTTATGCATAACTAATAATAAATTATACAAGATATCGCACAAACAAAAAATAAGACGCTATCAAAAAGATTTGCACTGATTCAAAGTCACGCGCTAAATACAGAAAATACATCAAACATTAAAAAACAATTTCAAGGAACTAATGACACTACACATTACTAACCATAATATACAGAGTAACATTGGCACAGAAAAAATATTACACCTTTCAAAAAATACATTTTCAAAAAAAAATACAAAAAAGTTTCGTAGCACTAAGTTGCATAAAAAATATTTCCTTTACAACCAATTCAAGGCTATAGTAGATAAACTAACAATGAAATCGACCTTTTAAAAAAAAAAAATGAAGGACATATAAACAATCTATCTCTAAACAGACACACATTAACAAATGTAAGTTTTTTTTTTTTCAAAAAATATACATCACATAAAACATATGAGAAAAAATTCAAGTGCTCATGAATTATCTAGAAGTAATTATTGCACCATTACAACTAATGAGTTTTGTGCACAGGGCTTGCAAACTCAACATGTACAAAAAGTTATCCTAACAAAACTGCTACAAAAACAACAAACCAAAACAAACCACTGCAAGTTCAACAATGGAATATAGCTAACAATAAAAACAAAAAATCATGGCAATCAAATGATGCATTAAATATTTCAAACGAAATTACATGTTATTGCAAATCAGGAACATATCATTTATTATACTAACAAATACAAAAGAAAATATTTACTGTTTACATAAGTAAAAAAAATCAGATGGAAATCTCTCGCTTTCCTGTCAATATGTCCTGACCCTGAGCAAGCAAAACATCAGATGTTTAGTGGGACACAGAAAAAGTTACGCTTGAACGCACATACGGATGCTGAGTTGACCCACTTTTCTCACTACTAATATGACACAGGAGCCTTGACTGTTATCGCAAAGTCGCTTCTGTCAAAATATATGAATGAAAATTTCCATTTTAATGAATGGTACAATCTAAGGAGAAAAAACGTAGAAGTCAAATTACAATTACCCATTATTTTGGTCCTTGTAAAGTAATGGTCGTTTCAAAATGCCCTCAGCTCTTGTTTTATAATCTCTAGACAACACAGAAGACATTACTGCCGTAGGCTGAAACAAAATGTTACATTCACAACACCGAGACACTTTCTCGTGCTGAACAACATTATCAGACATAGTATTTAAAACACCAGTGTTATTGTTACCTTGTTTATCTCTATTACAACTGATTCTGGGCTCATGTTGAGCAAAGTTAGCATACTTGCGCTTATTATTTGTTACATGATGAAAATTTTTATCACTACAGTTGCTTTGTTTATTAACAATGACTCTAGTCTTCTGCTGAGCCAAGTTATTCTGATGATATAGAGAAACATGTGGAGAGCTATTATTTCTCTTTATATTATTGTTAATTGCCCTATTATGACAAATGTTATGTCTATCACCCAAGTTAGCATTGTTGATGTTAACATATCTTCTTTGACAAAAATGTCCACTAGACAGGACTTCCTTTCTAGTAGCAAAATCATTACCAGATTGATAGTTTTTCTTACAGTTATTTCTACTATAACTTATAGAATTCTTCGGATCAAAATGTTGAAATCCGCTAAATTGTTTACAATTCCTTGGAGAATCAAAATTACCCCTTGATAAACTCCCTTGGTACTGTCTAATCTTGCGATTATATCTCTTACCACAACTGTTATCCTTTTCATCTTTAGGAATATGTTTACCAATCCCGTCAAACTGGCTGTGCTGAGTTTGACAAGTAACTGGATCTTTAGAATGCTTATTTTCCTGGACATAGTGGGTTTCATTCCTGGAAAAAATAGTACTACGCTTATTCCCTTTTACAAGTTTATCAGAATCTGCATCAGCAACCACCTGGTTGATCTTAGGAGCTCTAACCTGCTTTTTCTCACATTTGTTCTCGTGATTAACAGAACTTGCTGCTATACCAAAATCTTTATTAGACTGGCGCCAAGAATTATCAATAGAGTCACTAGTACCACTAGCACTATGAAAGTTGTATTTCCCTCGAAAAGATCTATGTTTACCCTGTATGGACTCTTTATGAGCAAAAAGTGTATGGTGCTGGCTTTTTGCAACTTTCTGTCTATTACTGTCAACATCGACAGAAGACCACATTTTTTTTATCCAAGACGATGTCAAGTAAACCATCCACTCGTTTCCTGACCTGAGCAACCTCAACATTTCTATGTGAGATCTGTTCATTAAGTTTCTTATTTAAATTCTCAAACTTAGCCACCTTCTCTTTCTCAGCCGTTAACTCTACCAATGCCTCTTTCTCGCACTGTTCTTTATTTGCTCTCAGCTGAGTTAACTCTAGTTGTAGAGACTGAATCTTAATATAATCATTGCTATTATCAAGCTCATTAATCTTCTCTGGAATCGTCGCATTCTTTTCTTCCTGATGAAGACCAAGATTCGCAGTATCATCCATCAAATCCATAAGTGTCTCTGTATAAGTCCTATCTCGTTGATTGGTCTCAACTTTTAATTTCTTATACATTTCTATATTACGTTGGGCCTCTTGTGTAATATTTTCCACCTCAACATTCTTATCTTTTATCTGGACCTCCAATTGCTTTATTTTCAATTGTGAAGAATCCAAACTTGCTTGTACTCTAGCAAGTTCCTGGTTTGATCTATTTAAATCACTTGTAAGTTTAGCTAATTTTTCCTTAAGTTTACCCTCTTCAGCTTTACCCTTTAAGTATTTTTTTCTTTCCTGTCTGTTGACTCTTACTTTCTCATCTTCTAGCTTCTTTTCCTGATTGTCAGAGATGCCGTAGTGAATTATATTGTATATACCCTTCCTTATGTGATCGTGTTCAACATTAATATATTTGTGCACAAATCCACGAAATTCCCAAAGCAGCAAATCCGCTAACTCTTTAGCCATCATTAAATGAGGATGAGACTGAAAATTCTCCTCAGCAAAATCTCTTAGTGCTCTCGACGCACTGACCAAAAAACTGTCCATCACGCGTGCTTCCAGTTCTGGTCCTTTTAACCTCTGAAAATTTTTACCCTCTTGAAATAAATATTCCAATAAAGGCCACATATTATCAGGATCCATTTCATCATCCATAGTTACTTACTTATTGAGATCACTATATATGTATTAATGATCTTTCTACTCCTGACAGCTAAATCATCATACAATAAACTGCAACCATTGCGAATTACTGTCAAATCAATTTCTGTATAAAGAACCTTTATATGGTCATATCCATATCATGGAAGACAACATATGTTAATAGCCATAAATTACTTATGCATTAAATTCTACTTATATGTCACTATAGACATAAACAACAACAACAACAACAGAATACAAAATGCATAGAATTCAGAAGGCCTGACGACATATGTGAAATGACACACTTTACAGAACAAAAATCACTCATCTGTTAATATTCCATTCGCTTCCGCCAAGACTTTAAATATCACAAAATCTGACGCTAAAACTGTCTACTGCCGAAAGGTACTGGAACTAGACTCTTCCCTTCAGGTCCTCGCTTTAGTAAGGTATGTGCTCGAATACTGCATAGGAGCACATGATGATCGTAACAGGAACACAGGCAATCCCTCTTTTGCCTTGAGGTATACTTGCAAAATGACTGGTACAACTGCACATATCCTCGATCTTGAACACGCTATTCTTCCGACGTTGGATCACCTCATAAACTGCTGATAATTTCGCTGCACATCTGACAGAAATGTAGACCACAGAGGTTGTTGTTTTCCACAGCCACGACACAGGACGTCAACTGACAGTGCTATAAAGCTGATTGTTACCACGAATAAGGCGTTTCCCAAATGCGTTACACAGGTATCCTACAAACTAGGTCACGGTTTGAAGCACATGAGATTCAGGTCACGTATGAAGTGCTCTCAAAACGACTGTTGCGGGTGTCAGAACCCGAAAACAAGTCCACCAGATGATACAGATATGTGGACTGTATCGATAACAATATTATCTTTCCGTCTGTTAAATAATCTCTCAAGTTAGTTTCTGGTTAATTCCGGGCAAAGCGATACTGAGTACTGAGTATTGATACTGAGTAATGTGATATTGTCCAACTGTTGTTGTACGAGCCATGTACAACAGAACAAGCCACGCCCACAAAGGGCTAATTATAATAAAGTTAAGTTCACCCAAACTCTTGTCACGCGAATTGTCAAATGAGCTCGTTCCAAATTGTACTGGAAACCACCACTGATAAAGTTAACCTGGTGGTTATATATCAAAGTGGAGTGATTGTGATTGTGTGCTGGCAAAGTCGTTCACACAACAGGTGAGCACACGGGAGTCATCGAGTATGGAACGACTGGTGATATTTAATTATTGTTTATTAAGTCACAGCACGATCACGTTTACATTGATATACACACAGTCACATTACAAGTCATTGCAATACAATACTCTTCAACATTCATCAGCAGATCTATATCAAGGCCTAAAGTCCTCACGACTCATCTCTGCGCTATAACACTGCGCTATAATACTGCACCCAGCAGTTCACATAAATTATGGCCTAAAGTCCTCATGACTCACTTATAATACTGCACCCAGCAGTTCACATAAATAATGGCCTAAAGTCCTCACGACTCATCTCTGCGCTAGACTTATAATACTGCACTATAATACTGCACCCAGCAGTTCACATAAATTATGGCCTAAAGTCCTCACGACTCACTTATAATACTGCACCCAGCAGTTCACATAAATTATGGCCTAAAGTCCTCACGACTCACTTATAATACTGCACCCAGCAGTTCACATAAATTATGGCCTAAAGTCCTCATGACTCACTTATAATACTGCACCCAGCAGTTCACATAAATTATGGCCTAAAGTCCTCACGACTCACTTATAATACTGCACCCAGCAGTTCACATAAATTATGGCCTAAAGTCCTCACGACTCACTTATAATACTGCACCCAGCAGTTCACATAAATTATGGCCTAAAGTCCTCATGACTCACTTATAATACTGCACCCAGCAGTTCACATAAATTATGGCCTAAAGTCCTCATGACTCACTTATAATACTGCACCCAGCAGTTCACATAAATAATGGCCTAAAGTCCTCACGACTCATCTCTGCGCTAGACTTATAATACTGCACCCAGCAGTTCACATAAATAATGGCCTAAAGTCCTCACGACTCATCTCTGCGCTAGACTTATAATACTGCACCCAGCAGTTCACATAAATTATGGCCTAAAGTCCTCACGACTCATAATAGCTTCCTCAAAGCTTCACAAATACTTAATATGGCCTGTCCCAATCCTGGACTCATAATAGCTTCCTCAAAGCTTCACAAATACATAATATGGCCTGTCCCAATCCTGGACTCATAATAGCTTCCTCAAAGCTTCACAAATACATAATATGGCCTATCCACACAGCAAAACATTAAGTCGACATTATTCAAAGCACTACGTAGGCATACATCCTCGAAAAACACACACAGACAGCGTTGACCACTCCCGGTCCAACGCTCCGAATCCCTCTTCTCCTCTCCGGGATCACACACTCTAGTCCCGCCAAAAAACCCAAAACGAGACTCCGCTGTTTTTGAACACAGCTCAAAAACAGTACAGAATAAACACATCTCAGCATTTGAGATAAAAGCGTTCGCACGCTTTCCTGTACTCTGTCACTCAAAATAAAAAGGATATGTTTCTATTATAACGTTAAACAAACCTCAGCTTAATCAGGTATACAAGTATTGTAACTCATAATCTACTTTGCCCAAAAACATATTCCGAATTACTGCCCTTTCAAAGGATCAACTTGTTACAAAAGGCTGTTCTTGCTTTATTCATTCTGATGTTGATGTCTTTGCCTGCCACGCCGTCTGGTGTTACTATGCATCCTAGGTAGGTAAAGGTGTCTGTCTGTACTAGTTGCTGATTCCTTACTGATATGGGCTCAGAGTTGCTCACATTGAGCGTCATGACCTCTGACTTCTTTAAATTGATGTTCACGCCCACCTGCTGGCTATACTTATTAAGTCTATCTGTTTTTTCCTGGATGTGTTGATGTGAATGTGCTAGTAGTGCAATGTTATCTGCATATTCTAAATCTTCCAATGTAGAACATGTAGTCCATCTTATTCCTCTTGGACTGCCCTCTGTTGTCTGGCGCATCAGCCAGTATATGGCTGTTCAAAATAGAGTGGTTGATAAGGGGCATCCCTGTCGTACTCCTGTCTTCACCTCAAATGTTAGGTTGCTCTGCCCAACACTACACGTGAAGTTGACATAGAGGCTTTTTTATGATTGACACTATGCAGCTTGGAATCCCATAAGCCCTCAGTATTTTCCATAAACTGTCCCTATGTATGCTGTCAAAAGCCTTTTCAAAATCAACGAAATTAATGTACAGCCGTCTTTGCCATTCTGAGCACTGCTCTATAATGTTCCTGAGAGTGAATATATGATCTACACATCTTCTGTTCTTTCTAAATCCTGCCTGTTCTTTCCTCAGTTTTTGGTCTACTGTTTTTGAAATTCTTTGAATAATTATCCTGCCTAGTATTTTGCTGGGAACTGAGAGAAGGGCGATTCCTCTCCAATTATTTCAGTCTGCAAGATCTCCCTTCTTGGGCAATTTGACAATTATTCCTTTGTTCCACTCTGATGGTGTTGTCCCCATTTTCCAGACTTGTGCAAATAGTGGTTCTAACAGTTCTGCTGCTAGCTCAGGGTCTGTCTTAAAAACTCTGCATTTAAGTTATCATGGTCAGGAGCTTTTCCGTTCTTTAACCCTTTGATTGCTGTGATGATTTCCTCTTTTTGTGGAATGTCTGTATTTACATCTAGATCGTTTTCAGCCCCAGGAACATTCAATTGTTTCTCTGGTGGTTAAGTGAGGTAAGGCAGTGAATATAACCCGACACATTTTAGTGTTTTTTTCACTGTGTGATTCACGCTTGCCAAAGACACCAGACGTGCCAGTTAGAATTCAGAATTTCCATTTATCAGACCGGATACCTTTTATTGGAGTATTCATCAGGACTTACAGTTCAGCCCAGGAAATCTCTATCATTTTAATAAGGAAAGCCGCTGTCTAAGGAAGCTGAAGGAAACACGTAGAGTCAGAAAGGGAGTTAAAGTTCAAATTAACGACCTCAAGTACCCGTGTAATAAGGCAACTGCCAGTGCCTTTTATTCATTTGAGCAAAACGTCTGTGAGCCTGGATTGGCGTAAGTTGGGATTTTACATTCTATATTTTATTACTAACATGTGAACTAACATATATATGTATGTTGCCATGTAAATTTTATTATGAGAAAATCGCTTGTGGATGTCCCAGTCATTTAAGGCTAGCCACCTCAGCGTATAGAATGGTGATTCATGAACTACTACTGCACGGGCTGGTGACTACTTTATTGCTAGTTTCGTAAAGAGAACTAAACGCATAAAGAGTCCCAGGTTCCATACGGGGCAGGGAGGGAAAGATGAAAGAAATGATGTACATTCTATGTATAATACTTACATTTTCAAACCAGTGTAAATGTCGATGTTGACATGTGCACTTTAAAGTTAATGAAAGTTTCAAACTTTTCAAATCAGTGCAAACATAAAAGAAAACATATTCATTAATATTGTGAACACTTTTCAATCAGTGGAGACGTAAATGTAAACATACTCTATCTGTATTATCAACCTTTGCTTTTAAATGTAATGTAAAGCTAAAGCTATTCAATTTAAATGAAAAGAAACTTTTATCCCGAGGGATTATATTTAATTCTCATCGAGGGTAAATTCTGAGTTAAATAGGATGGTGGAATGGGAAGATAGGGACCACTAAGCATGGGTTTGAAAACGCAATACTCAGAAGCGTTTCGTTTCTATTCTTTACTATAGTTATTGGTCGTACCAGCAGAAAGTACTATCTCTGGAACAAGAAGGGAAAACTGGCCTACTCTTTAAGACGAAGGACCAACTTTGTAGACTCTGCTTGACATTTCTGGGAAACGAGTTACACCCGAACACCTTGACCAGCGACGAGCGGGAGCAGTGTAAAAAGAACCAACCCATCAGAAGGAGCAGAACCGTCATTGGCAACTAAGTTCCTTATATAAGCTGCTAAAGTGAACTTTTTTCATCGTCTCTCTTATCCATCAATGATGAAACTTTTCTTCTAAACTATTCAAATATTTTCAAACTGTTAAAACTTAAGTGATGATTAAATTTTGATATTTGTAATTTTACAAATTTTACTTCGATTTAATCTTTTTAAATGTACTGCGTATTTGTCTCAGTCAATTTACTACACACACTCTAAACTGAGCTATACCAGTATAATAAGAATTCCCCTGAGTTAACCACAGGTGGGGGCTTAAACGAGCTAAGATAAACCATTGTTTAATCCTTCACAAAGGTTGTCGGCAGATTCTAGAATTAAAGTGCTGAGCCAAACGCAGCATTGTTTTCGCTTATCTGAATATCTTGTGAACATTCCTTTGTGGTAGAAGCGTCATTAACCTTCTACCTTCTTAACATATCTGCCAAGAGCAATCTTGTGTGAAGATGGACACATTTGAAGCCCATATTGGATACACTTGAGTCTTGTCCACTCTTAGCCAACTACTGCATAGCAGGGGAGGCAATACCGTCACAGACACCATCATTAGACGGGTCTTAAAGACATGGGACCAGCTTTGCAATTACTCCGTGATTCTACTTGGAACGTGCTGCAACTCTTAATCTTGACCAGGAACGTGCTGCAACTCTTAATCTTGACCAGTGACGTGAGCAATCTAGTCACCTATCTGCAAAGAACCAAAACACCAGCGTTAGCAGAAACCCCAGCAGCTAAGTGTTCACATAAAAGCTGCCAAGTGAAACTTTCCGTTATGTAATTCCACATGAACATCATATGATGATGACTAATTTTTGTTAAAGAATATTCAATTTTTTAATAACTGTTAAAACCTAAGTGATTATTAAATTTGTTATTTATATCTATCCAAATTTAAAGTTGATTTAGTCATTTTGAATGTGTTGTATTCGTTTGTCTCAGACAATTTCTTAAATACACTCAATCAGAGCTACTAAATAATAATAAGAGAAAATTCGCTGAATTAACTCAGCTGCGGGCTTGTACGAGCAAAAATTATGTTACCTTATGCTTCACAAAAGTTGACGGCAGATCCTAGACTTAACGTGCTCAGTCAATGCAGCATTGTTCTCGCTTTCTGAATATCTTGTGAATATTCCTTCAAGGTAGAAGCGTCATTATCCTTCTATCTACAACTCTGTCAAGAGTAATCTTATGCGAAGGTAGACACCTTTGAAGACCCACATCAGTTACTCTTGAGTGTTGGCCACTGTTGGACTACTACTGTAGAGCTAATGGGAGGCAACCCGTGACAAGCGCACGGGTTTGTATACACTCCTGACTCATCTTCTCACACACCCATTCCTGGTCGTTTTACTTTTGATGTCAAATTCCAGCAATTTGAGTGGTGTTGAATCATCCATTGATATATGTGGTAAGTTGGGATTATATAATATTGTTATAGGGGACGTAGTGTACTGACTGAGATCAGCTGTGAAGGTATATGTATCTAATAAGTTTGGTGTGTTACAGATGACCTTACTTGCTACCACATTTAGACCTCAATCAGACTTATTCTTGAATTGAGTGATGACTACGTTTAATGTCTAGGGTTATGATAGTGATGTAGTGTAATTCACAACAACCAACAGACAGATAAACACCTAAGTTAAGATCCTCAACAAATTGACAACAATATGGCAGTCACAAACAACTAACACTCTAAAGATTATCTTATTAAGTCAAGGGTTAAATTTTAACAAATGTATTAAATTTTTTTCAATAAATAGATATCCTGATCCTACTACACAGTGAATCAAGAATCACAATCAAATGTAAACACAATGTTTATTTAAAAGTTTTATACAAAGGATCTTTGTCCCGACATATAATATTATTATAATATGAGTGTAATGTTGTGAGGTAGTATTATGAAGCAATACTGGCTGT
The DNA here is from genome assembly GCA_024509875.1 of Oreohelix idahoensis. Lineage (NCBI taxonomy): Eukaryota > Metazoa > Mollusca > Gastropoda > Stylommatophora > Oreohelicidae > Oreohelix > Oreohelix idahoensis. The sequence goes on along the minus strand of JAMPIV010010779.1, from coordinate 237,707 downwards.
TTGAGCTAGGTTGTTGGTTGTCATCACGACTTCATGTGTTTGTTACTGGTGGAAATAATATTAAAGGATTCACAGATTCTTTTACTTTTTAAAACAATTACTGTCCCTCTTGGACTATTTATGTAAGTTCAATTGAGGTGGGTTATACAAGGGTGAGCTGCTCGTGCTGACACATTCTTAGCTCATATAGCGGCTGCAGGAAAACTATATCCTCTGCTCGCTTGCTTCTCAGTTTGCTAAAAAAACCCGACAATGGCCGATATCTTGGGCAAGGAGTCTGCTGCCAGAGTTCTGGATCAAGCAAGGCTCAGACCATGTGCTGCTATATTAACATCAGTACCACGGTCCCTGAAATAAAAAGGTTGTGCCTCCTTCTTCATAACTAATATATAATATATGTCCACACTGACGTACAAGACAGTACAAACATAAAGTTCAGAGCTGTAGGCCAACTGCTAGCTTTTCATGTGACAATATACACCAGTATTCCTCTCCCTAATGGTTACAACGCCTCTGCAATTCCAGCGTTAATCCCTTCTATACAATAGGATAGGTGTCATGTTACATATGGCAATCCAATATATCTATCTGTATAGGCAGTTATACTCCTCTCTGACAATCTTTACAAGGTGGAGCAATATCTAGGCTTTGCCTCATGTTTGCTACTGAACCACACACATACAGACATAATTTATCATTTCACATTCAATTTTCATATAAAATATATTAAATATGTCTAGCTTACCACAATTCAAGGAAATATTAAACAAGTAACGTTGACTGGCGATGAATTCTGTCACAATTTTGATCTGCCGCTTTCCAGGCTTTTCCTTTATTAGAAAATTCTTAGCCTGTTCTCAACGTACTTGATTTTCACAGGATTTATTTTCAAAAATGGCAGTGAACTGACGCTTCTATTTGACCATATCTAACGTTCTAACTAATCAGGCCATGTTTACATGAGCCTTTTAAAAAAACTATCCATCCTATACGTTGCCATTAACAACAATATTTGTATTTGCAGTTAGAACAATAAGGTTTCGCCTTACATTTTACTGCAGCCAATCAAATCGTATCTAACTTGTCGGCATCATTTCCCTCAAAGCAGTGTTTTCCAAACATGCCATTAAAAAAAAGTAAGCAGATATGATCTTGTGCTGTCAGTCAACCCCACTATAGTATTTTGGGTATAATTTGTTAATTAATAGACTATTTGCGTAACACATAACATATTCTTTGTCAGCAAGTCCTAAGGTACAAGAATATATAAGTTTAATGGGGCTAAGTGGCTTCGTTCAAAATATGTATTTTTCTATGATAGTCGTGTATTTGCTGTTACCACCTGTTCACTTCCATACTAGGGGATGTCTTCTGTACTGTCAGACTAATGTCAGGAGCTTAGACATAAAACAGTAGAATGTCAGGTTTCCCAATAAGACTTTAAACCTGTTTTCAAAACCTAACCTCGTATCGTTAGTGTTTTTTATCACTGTTTATTTGAAAAAAATCAGGCCTTCATGCGTTTCGCGTGTGATTGGCGTTCACTTTTTAATCGCGAGACGACGTAGTATTATTGCTTCGCTCCGTCTATCCTTTCTCGTCTCTGCTTAGCCCGTCTGTCTTTCTAGGTTAACTTTGTGTGTATAATTTCATTAATGGTAGTATTTGTATCTAGGTCATTATGCAGTGTGCCTATCAAGGTCGTCTAAGAAATACAGTACCAGTTTTATTTTCAGAAACGACTGTGATTCGCGTGTAGGCTTTACGTAGAGTTTATGCAGACGAAGTAGAAAAAGGAGGGTCTCTTGTTCAGCCATTATGGCGTTATAAAACGGAAGCGCTATTGGGAAAGCACTGGTCTTTCACCATTCTTCTTTCTATTGTATTATTTCGTTCGGCTTTACATTTATGTTCTAATTTATATATGGGTATTTAGAATTTTTCACCACAAATTCTCCCCACTTAAAACAGACATTATATGTCAGTCTCTAATTCTATATACACATAGATAAATTTCTATTTATGCCTGGTGATTACTTTGATTCTCATCACACGGATGGCGGCTTAGAAAATCAGCACCTAGGTTAATTTTTCCAGAAATATATTCTATGCAGAACTGAAATGGCTGTAAAAGCAATGACCAGCGGAGTAACCTAGAATTTTCATGCCTAGCTTGCGCTAGAAAAGCCAGGGGTTTGTGATCCATTTGTAACTTGAATGCCTTCCAATACAGGTAAATATTGAATTTCTTGATCGCCCATATAAAGACATTCTTTTTCACTAGTTGAATAATTTTTTTCAGCTTTATTCAACTTACGACTAGCATATGCCTTACTTACTTACTTAGTCGTTCCCCTTCTACCGTGAGGTGTAGAGGTTTGGAAGAGAGAGCGCCAGACCATTCTATCAGTATATCTAGCATATGCCACTGGGGTTAATTCCCCATCCAGTGAATCTGACTTCTGTAACAGGGTGGCACCCAAACCGATATCACTGGCATCCGTTCTCACAATGAATTCTTGACTTAAGTCAGGTAATTTCAAAATAGGTTTACTGGTGAGCTTTTCCTTCAATTCTTGGTATGCTAATTCACACTGTGCTGTCCAGGTAATTCGATCTGGATTTCCCTTGCGTGTCAAATCAGTTAACGGTGCACATATGGAATTAAAGTTTTTAATATACTTTTGGTAGAAACCAAATAATGAGACAAAAGATCTCACGTCTTTCTTTGTTTGTGGCCTCGGGGCTTTTCTTAGTTTCTCCAAGTTCTTGGGTTTAGGAGTCATGTTTCCCTGATAAACTGTGTGTCCCAAAAATTCCAATTCTTTACATCCAACGCAACATTTGGTTGGTCGGGCTGTTAAATTTGCCTCCCTAAGTCGATCAAACATCATGTTCAGAGAGTCAATGTGTTCCTCAAATGTTTCTGTTGCTATAAGGATATCATCCATAAAATTTGTTATACAGGGATTATTCAGAGGATCCAATAATTTTCTCATCATTCTAGAGAAGACACTGGGCGCATTTTTCAATCCAAATGGTAATCTGTTAAATTCATAGTGTCCCTCTGAGGTACTAAAAGCTAGATAAGGTCTAACCTCAGGCTTTACTGGAATCTGATAGTAGCCTTTGCTCAGATCCACCTTTGAGAAATATTTAGCTTTATTCAGCCTGGCAAACAGCTGATTTGTATCCGGCAATGGATCCACCTGACCTTCTGTGATAGCATTCAGTCTCCTGTAATCTATACAGAGTCTATGTTCTTCAGAGGGTTTTTTCAAGAGCACTACACTGGAACTATATGAAGATTCACTGTGTGAAATAATTCCTTCCTTTAACAAATAGTCTATCTCTTCCTTCAAAGCTTTCTCCTTAGCGAAAGGAATCGAATATGCTTTCATACATACAGGTGTTGGATCTATAAGTTTCATATCATATTCCAATAAGTTTGTATGCCCCGGACGGTCCGTTAACACCTCTGTATGATCATTTAGAACCTGTTGCACTCTCTCCTTCTGATCTTTCGTTAAGTGTGTACTGATTTTCACCTGTGCAGCTGTCTCACAGGGGTGTAATGGATATTCAAATGATGAAAGTGGTTCTTTTTTCATCTCCATTGCAATAGACAAGGTCAGCAAATGTGTCTCTTCCTGGTTTTCTCTTTCCAAATATTTCTTCAGGAGATTCACATGATAGATTTTTTCTTTCCCCTTCTTATCTATCTTATAATTTGTTCTAGACACCTTCTCTAGAACTGTATATGGACCTTGCCATCCAATTTGCAACTTATTCTGGCTACCGGGTAGAAGAAGCAGTACCTTCTCTCCCACAGCCAAATCTCTGTCTTTAGCTTTCTTGTTGTAATAGGCAGCATGTTTTTTCCTTGCTTGTCTCAAATTTTCATTGGCAAGTTTCCAGCCAGTTTTTAAACGAGTGGTCAGCTCATTCACATATCGGTATGATGATGTAATATTTTCCTCTGCCTTTTCATCAGTCCACGTTCTTAACAGACTACATATGGACCTTTAATCTTGTTGACCTATTTTTCCATGCACCGGTATGGTCTCTTCCACTAGAAGCACTGTAGTGATGATTTTCTTCCCAGAATCATCATTCACAAAACGACCGCTACCAATTTTTTTCTTGGCGCTCTCTCCCCACTTAAAATTCTTTATGAGAGATCTTGGCTCTCTTTTTTCTTCCTCCAGTTCACTTAAGTCCGATCGAGGGATTTTTGGCTTATCCTGGGGTAAGACATCTCTTTGTACTCTCTGCATAGTGGCCATTGTAAAACAGTCGAGTGAATACTGTCTGTGAAAAGGGGGTTGCCATTCCCCTCTGTCCTCTTTATTAAATTTATTTTTCTTTTCAGTGTCAGGCCTAAGTTTGCCCCGTGGCGTGTCTAGGTCCTGATCACTGTTCCCACTTGTGGGTGTTCCCTCATGTAATATGCCACACCTTTCTACAAAATTCTCAATGTCCCACCTTGCCTTGGGCCAATAATAATTGTGAGCCACCTTTTGGATGATGGTACCTATCTTCTCATGGTCCCCATCTTTTTTCACATGTAAGCTCCTTATTAACTCTGCCCTATACTTTTTAGGAAGGACCAACTGTCCCTGACCAATGGATCTAGTTCCGGCCTTCCTGTATATCAGTTTGTTCTTCATATAGAAGTCTCCTTTTCCTGGAGGAGTATGACAATTGGACAATTTCCTAAAACAAGGCTTGAGGGTCTTATCCCCAGCCTGCGCCTTCTTCATCTCATCTGGAGAGGTATCTATCAGAATATCCTCCTCCTTTCTAGAGGTCGACCTGACCTGAAGGGTGGCCATATGCACAGGTTTCCTTCTACAACGGTCAGTATCATGATTGTCCATCCGACAATTGTTACACCACCTCTTTCCTTGGTTGAAAGATTTTCTTTCATCAAATTTCCTTTCATCGAATTGTGGGGTTTTATTTTTATTATCATACCGTGGCCTATCAAACTGGTGCTTACCTTCGTTCTGATCTCTATGATCAAATTTATTAAAGTTTTGTGGTGCCTTAAAATTGTCTACCTGCTTCTTTTTATTACCTGTTACCTCTGCTTGAGCTGCCTGATCTTTCAGCAACATTTAGTAACTCACCCAGCCTCTCTGCACCTTGTTCCATGAGAAACTTTCTCAGGTCTGGAGCCATGGACTCTCTTAGCTGCTCTATAAGGATCATTTCCTTAAGATCTTTGGTTTTCCACAGAGCCGTCCATTTCTCCAAGTATGTCTCTAACCGTGCAGAGAACTGGTGATATGTCTCACCTGACAGTAGTTTAGCATTCCTGAACTTTTTTCTATAAAATTCTCCATTCTTTTCCTATCTTAGCAACAGAGCCTGCTTTAACATGTCATACTTGTCTTGGTCATCTCTGCTCATCTTGGCAAAAACGTCATAAGCTGTACCACGAAGCCCTTGTGATAACTTTAGACTCCACCTTTCTCTCTCTAACCCTTACGTTGTAGCTAACAGTTCATATCTATTTAGGTAACTCTCGATGTCATCGTCTTTCTCAACAAAATGATCTAAATGAAAACTCATAGCTGAGATTGAGGCTCCCTGACTAGCAGTAGCATAAGAGGTAAAGGGACTGGCACCATTTTCAGGAGCATGGCCTTGAAATTCCAACTCCCTTAGTCGTAACTCGTGCTCCCTCTGTAATCTTTTCTCCTCGTTTGCTGCTTCCCTTTCGGTAGTCAACCTTCTTTCCTCTGCTTCCAATGCCTTAGCCTCCTTGTCAGCCTCAATCTGCAACCTCTTAAGTTCTTTTTCAGCCTCTAACTTTTTTTCTTCAGCCTCAATCTGCAGCCTCTTAATTTCTTTTTCAGCTTCTAACTTTCTTTCAGCTTCTTTCTCTAATCTTTTTTCTTCGCGTTCAATGAATTTGTCACATTCAGTTGTGACATAAGCAATCATAATTTGCCCGTCCATTCCCAATTCTTTAGCAGCCTGCACAGCAGCAGATCGAAACTTTGCCAGATCTGCCATTTTCTAACAGGCAAATTTATACAATGTTTAACTAAACAATTTTATCTATGACTAATTATACTAAGGACAACCACAAGCACTGAGAGCTCAACCTTATCTATTTTCCACCCAAGAATACCTTTTTAAATTTTTATATTCCCTGAAGTAAACTCCCTCCAATATATGTGCTAGGAGAAGGTTCAAAATCACGGACAGGACCCCAATATATGTGGTAAGTTGGAATTATATAATATAGTTATAGGGGACTTAGTGTACTGACTGAGATCAGCTGTGAAGGTATCTGTATCTAATAAGTTTGGTGTGTAACAGATGACCTTACTTGCTACCACATTTAGACATCAATCAAACTTATTCTTGAATTTAGTGATGACTACGTTTAATGTCTAGGGTTATGATAGTGATGTAGTGTAATTCACAACAACCAACAGACAGATAAACACCTAAGTTAAGATCCTCAACAAATTGACTTCAATATGACAGTCACAAACAACTAACACTCTAAAGATTATCTTATTAAGTCAAGGGTTAAATTTTAACAAATGTATTGAATTTTTTTCAATAAATAGATATCCTGATCCTACTACACAGTGAATCAGGAATCACAATCAAATGTAAACACAATGTTTATGTACAAAGTTTTATACAAAGGATCTTTGTCCCGACATATAATATTATTATAATATGAGTGTAATGTTGTGAGGTAGTATTATGAGGCAATACTGGCTGTTTGAGCTAGGTTATTGGTTGTCATCACGACTTCATGTGTTTGTTACTGGTGGAAATAATATTAAAGGATTCATAGATTCTTTTACTTTTTAAAACAATTACTGTCCCTCTTGGACTATTTATGTAAGTTCAATTGAGGTGGGTTATACAAGGGTGAGCTGCTCGTGCTGACACATTCTTAGCTCATATAGCGGCTGCAGGAAAACTATATCCTCTGCTCGCTTGCTTCTCAGTTTGCTAAAAAAAAACCACAATGGCCGATATCTTGGGCAAGGAGTCTGCTGCCAGAGTTCTGGATCAAGCAAGGCTCAGACCATGTGCTGCTATATTAACATCAGTACCACGTTCCCTGAAATAAGAAGGTTGTGCCTCCTTCTTCATAACTAATATATAATATATTTCCACACTGACGTACAAGACAGTACAAACATAAAGTTCAGAGCTGTAGGCCAACTGCTAGCTTTTCATGTGACAATATACACCAGTATTCCTCTCCCTAATGGTTACAACGCCTCTGCAATTCCAGCGTTAATCCCTTCTATACAATAGGATAGGTGTCATGTTACATATGGCAATCCAATATATCTATCTGTATAGGCAGTTATACTCCTCTCTGACAATCTTTACAAGGTGGAGCAATATCTAGGCTTTGCCTCATGTTTGCTACTGAACCACACACATACAGACATAATTTATCATTTCACATTCAATTTTCATATAAAATATATTAAATATGTCTAGCTTACCACAATTCAAGGTAATATTAAACAAGTAACGTTGACTGGCGATGAATTCTGGCACAATTTTGATCTGCCGCTTTCCAGGCTTTTCCTTTATTAGAAAATTCTTAGCCTGTTCTCAACGTACTTGATTTTCACAGGATTTATTTCAAAAATGGCAGTGAACTGACGCTTCTATTTGACCATATCTAACGTTCTAACCAATCAGGCCATGTTTACATGAGCCTTTTAAAAAAACTATCCATCCTATACGTTGCCATTAACAACAATATTTGTATTTGCAGTTAGACCAATAAGGTTTCGCCTTACATTTTACTACAGCCAATCAAATCGTATCTAACTTGTCGGCCTCATTTCCCCAAAGCAGTGTTTTCCAAACATGCCATAAAAAAAATACGCAGATATGATCTTGTGCTGTCAGTCAACCCCACTATAGTATTTTGGGTATAATTTGTTAATTAATAGACTATTTGCGTAACACATAACATATTCTTTGTCAGCAAGTCCTAAGGTACAAGAATATATAAGTTTAATGGGGCTAAGTGGCTTCGTTCAAAATATGTATTTTTCTATGATAGTCGTGTATTTGCTGTTACCACCTGTTCACTTCCATACTAGGGGATGTCTTCTGTACTGTCAGACTAATGTCAGGAGCTTAGACATAAAACAGTAGAATGTCAGGTTTCCCAATAAGACTTTAAACCTGTTTTCAAAACCTAACCTCGTATCGTTAGTGTTTTTTATCACTGTTTATTTGAAAAAAATCAGGCCTTCATGCGTTTCGCGTGTGATTGGCGTTCACTTTTTAATCGCGAGACGACGTAGTATTATTGCTTCGCTCCGTCTATCCTTTCTCGTCTCTGCTTAGCCCGTCTGTCTTTCTAGGTTAACTTTGTGTGTATAATTTCATTAATGGTAGTATTTGTATCTAGGTCATTATGCAGTGTGCCTATCAAGGTCGTCTAAGAAATACAGTACCAGTTTTATTTTTAGAAACGACTGTGATTCGCGTGTAGGCTTTACGTAGAGTTTATGCAGACGAAGTAGAAAAAGGAGGGTCTCTTGTTCAGCCATTATGGCGTTATAAAACGGAAGCGCTATTAGGAAAGCACTGGTCTTTCACCATTTTTCTTTGTATTGTATTATTTCGTTCAGTTTTACATTTATGTTCTAATTTATATATGGGTATTTAGAATTTTTCACCACAATTTGCCATTCTCTAACAGGTGATGCGTAATTGTCCTTTTTATGTTCCCTTATCCATATTGAATGTCCCCGTTATTAATGCTCTCAAAACTAATAGGCCAACTCTTTCATTGCTGCGTTGACATGCATGACCAGGACAGTAGATTCACACCAGTTCATGAAGCTAGTCTGTGAGCTCTCTGATTGTCACATACTACTACATGACAAGGACAGTAGATTCACACCAGTTCATGAAGCTAGTCTGTGAGCTCTCTCATTGTCACATACCACTACATGACCAGGACAGTAGATTCACACCAGTTCATGAAGCTAGTCTGTGAGCTCTCTCATTGTCACATACCACTACATGACCAGGACAGTAGAACCACACCAGTTCTTGGAGCTAGTCTGTCAGCTCTCTCATTGTCACATACCACTACATGACCAGGACAGTAGAACCACACCAGTTCTTGGAGCTAGTCTGTCAGCTCTCTCATTGTCACATACCACTACATGACCAGGACAGTAGAACCACACCAGTTCCTGAATAAGGATAAACAATATTAACGAAATCACTAAGAAACGTGACATCCAGCAGGCCAAAGAAAATATCCTAGTACTGTACCAAAAAAAAAACTCTCTCCGCGCAACTTTTATCGCCACCTGGTGACAGTAACTAGGATAAGTCACTTTTGTCACAGCTTAAGTCTTGTCTTAGTCTACAACTGATAAAAGAACGCATTTACCATGGTCTCTTAATATGCCAGATGTCTCAGCCACTTTTTCACTTGCCAAAATTTACCCGCCAACAGCTTAAACTATCTGGCCAATCGATAGTATTGTCATTAAAAAATCTAACTGGCTCTCGCTATTTTAGGGACCAATAAAATAACTCTGCAGCCTAGACAACTAAAAGCTCTCAGGTGTTTATGACAGACAAACAGGGAGGCAGGCCAGATTAAGCAACGAGTAACCGCCTTCCTTTTCTTCTTCTTCTTCTTCTTCTACTTCTTCTTCTCTCTTTGCACGTCACTGTCTTGGATATTTATTTTTCTATAATGTGTCGTCTTCATATTCAGCTTTTGTATCTTAATGTTTTGATAAATTCTTTATTTCCCCATTCTTTTCCTCCTCGCTTGCACTTAATTCATAACAATGTGTGTGTGTGTGTGTGTGTGTGCCCATATATATATATATATATATATATATATATATATATATATATATATATATATATATATATATATATATTCATTGCACACGGACAACTCCATAAGTGCTCTGATCTCCTCCCTTAGATCATATAAGGATGAGCTCAGCTCAGTGCACAAACTCCGTGGCACCGGCTAAGATCCCAATATACAGGAATCACACATTCTATTAATATTGTGTGCGTGTGTGTGTGTAGGTTTCCTAATTTAAAAATTGTTGTCACAGCAGTAGCCGTATGGCCTATTCTTTATAATTTCCAACTGGCGAGGGATTTATAAAGTGCGCAACTTGCACACGAGACTTCCAATTTTTTCATCCTTAGCCAAGAAGGCTAGGCATCCGATCTCACTACCCAGGAGATCTTAGGGGACTACCACACCATTCTGGTTTTGATCTGACCCACTCCGACCGTCTATATATATCTTACAAATGATGACACACGTGTGGAAGGATTAGCATAAAATGATTAAGGTCTTTACTCCACGCGCAGGTTTAAGGACAATGAAGACAATTATGCATATATATGTAGCATACTCTTCTTTATTTTCGTACACTTTCAGACGTCTACTTGAATATTTTCAAAGAAAACTGTGGTCAGCTTGAAGCTATTTGTATCTTCGTAGTTTTTACAGGCATAGCGCTGGTGATGTCCATGGATGGGTGTGAAAAAAAATCGAAAAAAGGTAATTCGTCTTACGAGGACAAAAGACAAAGAAAATAGCTGACCACTTTGAACGTGACGGTCCAACATTTGATCTCAGGTGCTGATGTCCATGTGTGCTTTCTCTGTTCCTATATGTGCCTTGACTGCACAGTTCAGAGGGATGTGACCACCAGTGGAATAGTGTGGACCCCTTCGAGGCGGGATGTCCGGCACTCTCAAAATCTGACAGGATGTCCGGCACTCTCAAAATCTGACAGGATGTCCGGTACTCCAAAAATCTGACGGGATGTCCGGTACTCTCAAAATATGACGGGATGTCCGGTACTCTCAAAATATGATGGGATGTCCGGCACTCTCAAAATCTGACAGGATGTCCGGTACTCCAAAAATCTAACAGGATGTCTGGTACTCTCAAAATATGACGGGATGTTCGGTACTCTCAAAATATGATAGGATGTCCGGTACTCTCAAAAAATGACGAGACTCCACGGGGTATCCGCCATTCTGCTTATTTTTTTAGTGACATCATCATCGAGCGACTTACGTTTCACTGTTTTGTTAGACTTGTCGCCCAGTGCAACCGATGTCAACAGACATTTACGTAAAGTTGCCTTCCTTAACCTTTGACTGCCCGAAGACTACGTGCAAGGCAGCAGTGACGTGTGTGTCTCTACTTGACTGGTCTCCACACACTTGTAGAAATTCGTGGACAATAAGTGCAAGTTGATAATTCTAATATGGCATATTTACTGTCAGTTAATTGACGATATATTCTGCCAGTCGTATCTTGGTTTGTCCAAGTGATAATTCCAACATAGACAAAAATCTTGGTTTGCCCAAGTGACTATTTCAATATAGACAAAACTCTTGCCGGTTACTTGAGTCATAATCATTCTGCTTCGCGCTGCTAACGGAGCAAAGGGCCAAATATGTAGCTCCAAGATGGCTGAATAAAGCATTCACATGCTCTTACAGCGGTTGTTCCTGTGGCAACTTGTTTTCCATGATGAGGTTGCCTGCCCAAGCAAAATCTCATATTAGTCAACTTTTAGGGATTGTCTGAGTGTTGTTACACCTCTCTTTGCACACCGCAATGCGTTCAAAATTTTAGAACATGTGACAAAACGTCTGTACGTGTTCTTTGGTGGTTCTCTCACACCTTTAGCAACTACGGCAGCATCATTTCTTTTTCTTCATTTTTTCTCCGATCTCATATTATTTAGAAATAGTTTGCGCTTTCATTAATTTTTTTTACTCTCTATGCTGAATCTAGTCAGGTGAAGTCTCTAATACTCCACTCCTCTACGGAAGTATCTGCTATGGGGCTGTCTTCAACTTGTTTACCATCTCAGACTGGGTTCACGTTCCGCCAGGTAATTAGACCGGCCAGCCGATTATACGTTATCACATAAGCCGGCTGACCACTTTGAACGTGACGGTCCAACATTTGATCCCAGGTGGATAGCGACCATCCTTGTGTTTGCACAAGATGGGAGTGAACGATAGACTTAAAGAAAGCCACATTGTCTGTCGGCGACCTTGTCTGGTGGAAAGATGAAAACACAGGTGATAAATACGTAATTCGCTTCCGCGGACCCTTGTCTGTATCAAGACAACAGATAACTGGTCTGGGCGAAAGGTATTATCGAGGGATAAGTCACAGATTTGTTTGTATGAAGATGCCATCGGAAGTATTATGACTTATTAGAAAAGGTCACGTGTGGAATATTAAATGTAATATTTTAAAACACGTGGGAGATATTTTGAATTGAAACAACCCAACCCAGTGCTTGAGATATTTGATTGGTTTGATTTGAGATGCCGGAATAAACAATGAATTCCATTGGGAAATTCGGCGGAAACAATCTGTGATTGAACTGAGAAATGGGAAATATATTCTAGCGAACTCAGAGACACTGAACAGACAGCTTCGCAACTTCAAACGAGCAACTCCCATAAAGCCAGAAAGAGAAGGATCGGACCAAGAATTCCATACTAATAAGTGACAGATCGAAGTATTTGGGAAACTTAAAACCTTAAAAAGTAAGCCCACCTTTATAAATACAGAGACTGTAAAACTTAAGGGATCATGACTTTAAATACAGAGTCTGGACACCTAAATAAATTGGGTCACCCGTCAAAGAGGAATTATTACAGTTTCCCAGACCAAGTGATTTCGCAGAACACCTACCGTCGGAGGAATTAACTCTAATTTCCCAGACCAAGTCATAGAGGAATTAAACACAAGTTTTCCCAGGCCAAGTGATTTCGCAGAACACCCGCCGTCAGAAGAATTAACTCTAATTTCCCAAATTAAAGTGATTTCGAAGCTTATAATACAGAGCTGCGTCTATCCAAAGCTGTGCAAGGAGATTGTATAACCCAAAACTTTGGGGTAAGTTGTGAACATTTATTTTACAAATGTGAAATTTGACATGTTTCTTTGTGGTTATAAATGAGGCTGGCAACCTCAACATATGAAAAGAGTATGTTCATGAACCACAACAGCAAGTGCTGTGGATTGTTTCTTGCTAGTCGTACGGGAAAACCCGACAGCAGAGGTGACCCCAGATTCCGACTTTAGCAGTGATGAGTGATGACTACATCATATGTGCCTCAAGTGTAGCATATCATTTTGTTTGATTTATGTAACTTGTTAATATTAATTCAGGCGCAAATCATTATTCACGCTGTCTAGACTTATTTCCCGGTTAATACACAGAAAAATATTGGTGAATTTTAATCATATTCATTGAGCTACATTATGTGCTCAAGAATGTAATTCTTCTGAGAGATTAACATTGGTGGCTGGACAACGAAAGAGTGAGCCTGTCAGAGTGCTTCAACCAAATGTACTTAGCAGAGGCATTCGTTTCCCATTTTGTCCAATAATTTGTGGAACGAAGCTATAAGACCGTTCGGGGACGAAGCCGCAAGACTGACGTTTCTACGCCCTGAGTTGTAAGAGCAGTTAATCAACACTGACCACCTACGTAAGAAGAGTTAGGTGAAGAAGTGCCCGCATCACTAGAAAAGTGACGATACAACGGCGGTAGGACTCACGTATACAAGCTAAGTGATTATTAACAGGCGAAAAAAACAGACATTGATAAAACCCTCTATTTAATCTCCATGGGGAGAAAATGTGATTGCAGTATAAAATCTCACCTAATTATCTATAAATTTTTTTAAACTGTTAAAGACTAATTCCATATTACAATTGTAACATGTTGTTTTAAAACTAAATAATCATAGTCGCTTCAGTTTTATATGGATGAAAGCAAACGTATGAGCCAGAATATTATATATATATATTATATATATACCAAGACATATAGTTAAACCGAACTATACCATTATAAGAGGAATTCGCTGAATTAACTCAGCTCAGGGCTTGAATGGGCTAAAAAAAAATTGCTTAAATCCTTCACAAAAGGCGACGGAAAGTTAACCATTGCTCACCGCTATGACGCATGGTTCTTGACTTCTGAATTATCTTGTGAACGCTCCCTTCGGAAAGTAACGTCTTTGCATTTCTATCTACATATCTGCCAAGAATAACCTTGCACGAAGGTAAACACCTTTGATGACCCAGTTTAGATACTCTTGAGTTTTGGCCATTGTTGGACCACTATTGCAAAGCAGGGAAGGCAATCCGTGACAAAACATCGCGATGCTCACAAAGAAAGTCGCTAGATTAAAATGACGTCATAATAAAAATTACGTAGACGTGCGTGCAGAACAACGGTCAGTTGACTTTTGGAGACACTTTCACTACCAGTATTCTTCTTTCACCTCCCAATGGAGCATAGGACTTAAACAAACTTTCTGACCCGTGCCATCAACTCAAGGTCCTTCTTCATTTCTTTCATGTCTGTCTCCAGTTCTCTTCTCCATGTGTTATTTGATCGACCTACACCTCTCTTGCAGTGGCGGGTTCTAGAACCGGGATTGTCAGGTCATGCTATCAACAGGTTTTCTCAATGTTTGTCCTATCCATCTCCAGTGGCTTCTTCTCATTTCTTGTTCCACTGACGCTTGTCTAGTTCTTGTCATTAGTTTCACATTAGCCATCTTGTCATACCACTTCAACTCTTCTGTTCTATGCAAGAATATTCCTGATATGTTAAGTAGTTTCGTTTCTGTTTGTTTGTTCGTTTGTTCGTTTGTTGTTGTTGAGAGTTTTTATTTCATATTTTTGGACGAGGCTTGAAATATTTTCTTTGATTTCTTGTATATTTCTATTATCTTGATTGTGTGATCATTTTTATATCCTTTAATTCATTTTTTTAAATCATTTACGTTAATTCTCCCTGATAATAATAATACCGTTATCACACGAGGGAGTCAGATAATCATTCTAGGTCGACAATTCAGAAGCGACAGACAGGTCGGCTATGTATACGTACTTTTATTGCAAAGTTGAATGGCATTAAGCTTTAACATGCTTAGTGCGAAAAGTTGAATGGTAATTTTTTTTTTTTAAATTGTAGCGAGAGGAAACATATATTGATAGTGATATTTTCCAGGACACATAGATGTATCAGATGATACCAGAATAGTGCCAGATAAGAGACTGGTCTTACAAGAAATACCCCATTCTCTGAAAAGAGTAATGGTGTATTGACATCAAAGGTATAGTCAAGCTGTATAGGTTTCTAGATGAGATGGTAATGTGCTATCTAGATTCCTATGGGCTCCTCTCCAGGCTAACCTAAGACAATAACTCTGCTAGGGGTAATTAACTACACAACAAGAACTTTAAACCAAATTTAAATATTTCACTGAAGACTCTGGGTACAATTTATAATTTATTTATATACAAGATCTTTTCTTCTTTGTTCTTTGTTAATTTTGAAATAAAATTCAATTGATTGCAAAATAAATTATGGGTCACTTTCATATATACAAAACAAGTTACAATTAATATCTTAAACTAATATAGTTCACATTCAATGTTTTCTTGCTTCCTGATGGAATCTGTCTCTATTTTTGTGCTTTCTTGTATAGATGAATATAAATGTTACTTTATGTCTCGTATCATCACATAGTTTATTCGTAGGTGGGTTTATGGTATTTGAAAGTTGAAGTAGTCCAACACTGAGCTACTTATCTGAAACAAAGTACTTCCTAGGCCTCGTACAGCAGTATGATTGGATAGAACCCCACCACTGCGGGCCCTCCACTCATCAAGATGACACAGTTAATACTGGCAAAGGCTCTGACAAACTTGAACATCTGTTTGCTGACTTGGTCACTAGAGATTGTGTATGACACTCAGGGAAAGATATAACCTGAAACATATTATACAACCTACGTAGTATCGCTCATTGTCTCCTTAGCCAGTCAGTATGTAATATGAGACAGTTCAGACAAGCTGTGGTTAATCACAAGAGACATAGTACGTCATGAATAACACAATTCGTTCAAGTTCTAGCACAACAGTTCAGTAATTCACTTGTTACAGGTTTGTCCATGATTTGTTTCTACAAAATCGTATAGGCCTTATGGTAATCATTGTGTCATATATCAAATAATACAGAAAATCAATCTGTTACAGTCATTCCTTCCTCCAGTTTGGATAGTCTTTTCAAGCAAATATAATATCTTTAAAATGCTTTCCACAACCAACTAGCTCAATCCATTCGTCCTACTTATTTAATATAATTAAACTAAACCAACATACTTCGGGTTTTCCTCCAGGAATAGCACAATGATTCTACACATGCTAATATTTCTTAAAACACATATTGATAATATAATCACACACACACACACACACACACACACACACACATATATATATATATATATATATATATATATATATATATATATATATATATATATATATATATATATATATATATATATATATGGTTCATGCTCCACTGTCTTCTATTCATAATAACTCCGGCTCTACAACACATCCAGTGAATCTATTGCTATCTGTCTAAGGCTAATGATCCCTATTATCGAATTGGGTCCTTCTTTATCTAGGTACTCCATAATTATTTGCACACTGTCTTCCGAAATATCATCAACATCTACACTTTTGTTGTCTCGAATAGCCTAGCGTATCTTCTGACCCTATTTGTAGCAAGCCGGCGTTTCATTGGTCAATTATATCCATGGGGTTTGCGTAGTGATACATTTTGAATGATGCCGAGATTCAGACTTCATCACAAACATATATATTTTGTGTTTCTACATTTTTATTGAAAGGAATTCTGTGGCAGTGTAGATCGTGTAGTGGTGGTAGGAAACTGATGTCCGTTAGTTAACTTAAACTTTCATCAAAAACTACAACTGTCTTACTTTAGTTTTCTTTCGCTTCCAGTATAGATCTCAATTCAGTCAAGATCATATAAAAGATGTTTATTTCAATTGTAGATTTGTTGAAAAGCAATACATATTGGAACATACAATATGCTCTCTGGGACCATTATAAAATCTACCTCTAATCATCAAATTCTTGGGATCTCAGCTTGGGCGGATGTTATCCTTTCAATCCTTGACTGGAAACTAACTAATGATTGGTCTTTTGGTTAACAGTCAGTTAATTTAATCTCAAAACTAACTAACTACAAAATCTCTCTACCAAATTTTTTATTACCAAGAGACGTTGACCAATCATAGTCCCAGTTTATGGACTTTCCGGTATATCTTGTATGAAAATCCACACAAGATTTAATGACATCATGGACTCATGAGTACCATGACAAATGATGTCATTAGTTTGTGACTAGTGTGAGTACTAGCTAGCCTATACAAGTACATAGTGTATCTGACTTGCTAAAGTACTTTCTATCCTAAGGGTGTCGTAGTAGGCCACACGGCCACATGCGCCCAGGGGCCACCAAAGTGTATCCGGTAGGGAGACACTTTAGTCCCTTAAAAAAAAAGACTAATCCCTAATATATTGGGGTTCACGTATCCCACCAGAAATCATGTCGGAAGGAATACAACAAACAATAGATGGGAATGATGGATGAAACAATATCATTTACATTTCACGAAGTAATTATGAAGGGGTAGGGACTGATGGACATAGTCGAGGGACATAGATAGGGACTGATGGACATAGTCAAGGGACAACTAGCACTAATAATGGGCAAAAATAGAAAAGTAACTGAACAATCATCAACCAGCTAGCAAACCGCTTTTATGGGTTGATAGTCATCAATATCTCTCAAACATATGCGAATTATAAAACATGATAGAACATAACAGCGAGTTAACGTCGAAAAGGAAAAAAAAAACTGGGAAAGAACACACAAAAATGGCGGGTGCCCATAAAATATGGCGGATGCCCAAAATGGCGGATGTACAACATGGACGTCATAATGAAAATAAACCACAAAACTCGGTGGTAATACAAAAGGCAAAACATTTAGTAAATCATGAAAATATCGTAAACATAATAGCAATAAATGGGCATGAACATAAAATAAAGTCAATGGGGATGGTCATCAATGGGCATGGATAAGTAACTATGTAATGGAGATGGGTAACCGATTTAAACATATCTGTAATAATTCGGGTTAAATAACCGACAACTCGAACAAGAGGAACAATCATAAGGTCATGCAATATGTGACTACGACTTGCATGTAAAAAAAACCAATATTAGTGGCAGATGAAATGGAAAGTAGTGAAACATGGAAACAAAATGGAATCATCAAGACATGGATGATACCCACATGAGTGATACCCACATGAGGGGCATGGGAGATGAAAAAAAACAAGTAATACAATCTTTACTCATAAAAATGCTGAGTAGGTGTGTCGCCTTCATCAGCGGCCTGAGGAATGTCATAAGAGTCACGGTCCAGGTACTAGGAGAATCAATAAAGTATGTGGACGGTTCAAGTAAAGCAGCAACATGCCGGAGGAAACGTGATTCAGGAAAAGAGTGGTCTTCAAATATGTCCATACTGGCTGAATGAGTAGCATCATAAAGAAATCAAACTGATATGACATGGAGGTAGCATACGAAACGTTCACACGAGAGGTGTAGGGATTGGTCAGTTCGTCATGCGGAGTATAGACCAAATATGCTGGAGTGGAGGAAGGAAAAAAAAATCATGGTTCCGTATGTATCAGAAATGACAGCAGCAAGGAGCACGAAACGTTGAAGAATTCGACATGACCTCAGTAAGGAGGCAACAGTTCAAGTTGTCAACGTCTGGAGTAAGCGGTTGAAGGAATCAATGAGTGCAATGGATTGGGTGATGACGTATTAGCATCACGCAACAATCGAGGCGGAGGTAATATGTCTTTCCGTTTGCGTCGAGGAAGACAAATGTCATTGACCGCAGGAGGGGATGGAACATAATGATGGTATCTAAAGGCAGGAGGTGTATAGGGCAGTGAAACGCGAACTGGAATACGGGATGTACGGAACTTTGCAGGAGGGGGTGGAAGAGGAGTCGGAGGGAACTGACGAAGTCGTGGGAGACATGAAAAACGGGGACGGACATGAACAGTGGGCTGAAGGAGGTATTTGGGAAGGGGAGCAGAATCACAGGAAGAAGGAGAGTGATGTCGTTTGGTTAGAAAACGAGTAGGGTGTAAAGGAATATCAGATTCCATGTCAGAAGACACGGAGGGGAGGGTGGAATCTACATAAGAAGTAGGGGAAAGAAACCAATCAGAAGAAGTAAGAGCAAGGTTAGAAGAGAGGTGTACAGGGGGAGGAGGAGAGGTATGTGTCGTAGCATCAGCTGAGGAGGGAGCGACCGCATGATCATGCAGATCCATGGTGGGGGTGGGTACCGGATGAACGGGGGGAACGCACTAGAAGCAGAAGCCAATCTAGCTGCACGAAAACGAACACGTGCATCCAGTTCCGGTAGGGGCATATCATCTTCAGGGGTGGAACTAGAACGGTATCGTCTACATCTATCCCTGATCATGGGACTATCATCGACCTTACGGACTGTACGTGACCTTAGGTTGTGAACAACTTCACCAGGGAGGGAATCAAGATCAGAAGAGGAGGATGATGCATCAGGAAAAAGACCTAATGAAGAAGGAACAGGAAAAGGAGAGGATGAAGTAACTGCTGGGGGAGGGTGTGGTGGATCATCGGACAAGGAAGAGGAAGAAGGAGAAGAAGAAGGGAGAAGAGAAGAAGTAGAGGAAGGATTGTAGTGAAGGGTAGCTTTACGAAGGGGACGGCTGGACTGTGGGAGTGTGATAGTGCAGGGGTGTTGCTCGTCTTTCCTAAGTTGGGTTGCATGGGCTTTAGTATGGTGTTGAGTCTATTCATTCCAGACATCAAATTGAACTGGAGAATTCTGAGACACAATCTTATAGTCTGGTATCCAATAATGGTCCAGTTTGCCACTGCGAGCATTCTTTTTAAACCAAACAAGGTCTCCAGGGGCGAAGGATGGCATACGAGACCTTTTATCTGTAACTCGCTGCCGCTTTTTAAAAGCCTTTGTGATGTTGTTGTGAACCATCTGGTTGGCTAGACACTTATTGCGGAGAATAATTTCTATGGGATCATCACTCATATATCTCCTTTGAAGAGTGAGAAGGTTATCTATTGGTAATCGTGGTTCTCGACCGCACAACAAGTAAAAGGGCGAGAAACCAGTGGTGTCGTTCACGTTAACACGCAAAGCTTCTAGAGCTTGGGGAAGGTAGTAATCCCAGTACTGTGTGTTATCAGCAGTGAACTTTGAAAGGATGTTATGTAAAGTTTTATGCATTATTTCGTTACGGCCGTTTGACTGGGGCCTATAGAAACTAGTCATCTTATGAGCGATGTTCAGTCTAGCAAGAGTAGAAGAGAAAGGCTTGCCAGTGAACTGTTTACCATTATCGGAGAGGACAGACTTGGGATATCCATGTCGAGGAACGAACTCTGTAAGGAAGATGTTAGTTACGTCCTCAGAGGAAAAACCACGGAGAGGAAAACATTCTGGCCAGACAGAATACATGTCAACAAAGTGAAGAACATGTGTATTGCCAGACTGAGAAGTAGGATAAGGCCCGGAAATATCAACACTGACGTATTCCATGGGGTAATGTGTCAGAGACATTTTTTGCGTAGGAACACGCAGAGGACGCATGTTGCGTTGCTTGCATGTTCTACAAGAATCAACATACAGTGCAACGTCCTTATAAAGAGTAGGCCAGAAGTAGCGACGGCGAATGATATCGCGAGTCTTGTCTCGGCCCATGTGACCATTGTCATCATGAAATGCACGGAGCACACGGAGCACACGGGGAACTAGATGAGAAGGAAGACAGACACGTAAATCATCTGGGTGCTTAGGATCAATCCAGTGGAGGACATTAGTTGAAGGGAGAAGAATATAATTGGGGTGTAACTTAGGATCACTTTGAAGCTGAGTTCGTATTTTCAAAAGCTCAGCATCCTTAAGTTGTTCCTGTAAGGTGAAGGAAGAATGAAGAATCTCATCAGAAGAGCTAGAAGAAGAAACACCAGGAGAAGAAAGAACAGGAGCTGGACAGTTAGTATTTATAACCAAAATCTCTTTAGCATTGTCATCCAAATCTGATGATGCTTTGGGGTCTGCCGGAAAAGAATAAGAGACATCCGTACATGCTTCATACGGTTTCCTAGAGAGGAGATCAGCCACAGTTTTATGTTCACCAGGGAAATGTTCAATAGTGACATCGTAACTCTGTAAATTCAGAGCCCAGGTCTGCAGTTTGCGAGGTTGTTCTGAAGTCTTAGACAGCCATGTAAGGAGAGGTTTATGGTCAGTCCTAATCAACACTTTAGTACCTCGAATGTAAAAATCAAGCTTTTGAAGCGCATAGTGAATGGCGAATGCTTCCTTTTCAGTTACTGTCCATCGCTGTTGGGACCGACTGAGTGAGTGAGAAAGAAAAGCAATAGGAATCTCATTAGGGTCATTGTGAAAAACAGGAGGAGCATTAGAAACGTTGGCTTGGACTAAACAAGCACCAACTGCTCGATAAGATCATTGGACGTGTGGTATCAGAGTATGCCAACCGAGGAATGTCAGAAAGAGCTGATTTAAGGTAGTTGAAAGCTTGTTGGCATGCCTCAGTCCAATGAAAACGAGCATATTTCTTTATAAGAGAGATAAGAGGTTCTGCAGCTCGAGAGAAATTGGGGATGTGTTTTCGATAGTAAGAACAAGAACCAAGAAAACCACGAACATGGCGAACAGAGGTAGGCGGAGACATATCTCGGATGGCTTGAATCTTAGCATCATCCGGACGGACACCATCTTGGTTGATGATGAAGCCTAAATACTTCGCTTCGGTCTGAAGGAACGAGCATTTGCTCAGCTTGAGCATTACATTATGTGCTCTCAAACGAGTGAAAACTTTCTCAACATGGAGTAAATGATCCTCAAGGGTTCCTGGAGTGTGGATCAGAATGTCATCTATATAAGCCAAGGCGTAAGACTGCATGCCCTTCAATACCTCGTCCATAAGGGACATGTATGTAGCAGGACTGTTCTTTAGGCCGAAAGGCATAACGTTCCACGCATAACTCCCAATGTGTGTACAAAATGAGGACTTGATCTTAGCTTCTGGAGACATTGGTATGCACCAAAATCCTGAACGGGCATCAAAGGTGGTAAACCACTTGGATTTTCCAATCGTGGACAAGATATCATCAACCCTTGGAAGAGGGTATGAGATGGTCTTGTGATGGCATTCAGTGCACGGTAATCACAACAGAAGCGATGTGAACCGTCCTTCTTTGTGACTATCACGATTGGAGAGGACCATGAGGATCTTGACCGTTCGATAATGCCTGCTGCTAACATTTCTGTAATGAATTTTTCCACTATCTCCCGATTCTTTAGTGGAGTGTGGTATGGTTTCAAAGACACAGGCACTTCGGTATTAGTATCAATGGTCATCTCAACGGTGTTAGTTTTCTTCAACTCCATATCAGAGAGTGCAAAAATATCACTATGCTTTCGCACGAACTGACGAATGCGATTAGCATAAGGAGAGTCAATCGGTATTTGCTCTATCAACTGAGCTATTCTCACAGACGATGCAGAGGAGGTGGAGGCAGGAGTAAAGTGTGGAAGGAGAGGTGGAGGAGAAAATGTCGTTTCCTTCATCCAATGTGAGGGGGTGGCGTAGAAAATGTAGGAGAGAAAAATAAGTAGTGCTGAGGAGGGTAGTTACCATGTGGTAAACGCGCATGTGTAACAGCACTAATGGTATTCAAACTCCAAGGAGAAGACTTCTTGGAGGAAGAAGATCGCCTATCATTCCCCAGGGGAGGATAAGTATGCAGACGGAAGGGAGCATTGAGAGAACATGTATGAGGGGTTGGGGATTTTGAAGGCAGTTGGGAGTGGTTGGTGACACGTGCAACAATAGTATCTCTGGGTACTGTAAGAGGTTTTCCTGAAGAATTAAGGAACATAAGGGGAAAGTCACGTGATGTGGACACAGTGACAATGCCATCGACGACATGGATACAGGAATCATCGATGATGTCTGAGTCAGGCAGAGGTTCCACGTAAACAGAATGACCTGAGGGTATATAGTCGGACCGTTTGACCCGACCAGTAACGATAGTGAGACAATGAGGTTTTACGTTAACAGGAGCAATAACTCGAACAAGAGACGCAATGTGAATATCATCCTGAAGAGGGATGTACTCACCATTAACATGGATCTGTTTCAAGTCAAAGTAAATGCGCACTTTGTGATGAAGAAAGAAGTCACGACCAAGAATGAAATTCCTAGTCATCCCACTAGCAACAATGAAAGGATTCGCAAGAGATTGAGATCCAATCTGGAGGCGAATGATAGCCGTTCCAATGGAACGCAAAGGTTGGCCAGTGACAGAAGTTAAAGAAGTGGAAGAAGGAAGGAATTGGACGTGTTTGCGGATCTGGCGAAATAACTGTTCTCTTATTAAACTAACAGTAGCACCAGTATCCACAAGTGTTCGGTAATTCTTTTTATTAATGGCAATTAAACAAGAAGAAGGATCAGGAGTGACCGAAGGAGGAGAGATATAAGATATGGGAGTCGGAGAGACCGTAGAAGATGAAGAACAATTTTTCAGACTATCACAGGACTTGTGAAAGTGACGAAATGGGTTTGCTTTGTGAGAGGATCTAGTGCCCAAAAGAGGTGGGTTAAAGCCACACGACGCGATCCTATCTACCGAGTGGCGGAATGGTTTCCCTGGCCCATAAGAAGCTGGGGATGGAACTGTTGTCCACGGTTGAATGAACGTGGAGGGACACAAGGTGGTTGCATGGGGATGGATGGTAACCATGAGGGCTGGTGCGGCTGACGTTGATTAGTCACCGGGTGTTGAGGTTGTGATCTAACGTGGTTCAAGGTCCTGTTAAGATTATGTTGATTCTGCACACAACTTTTTGATGTATGTCCGGCCAAACTACAAAAGTAGCAAATGACTGGAGCTACTTGTCGAACTGGTAGAGCAGATGGGTGACGTCGGTGTTGAGTGCGCTGACCAAACTGTTGGCGATAAGATCCCGGCAATGGAGTATCGCACGGCTGTAACATGGATGGTTGCTGCCAAGACTGACGGTAATGACTGACGTCCATTGGCTCTTCATCTGTGTGATCGTGTGCACGAGGTTCACGCACAAGTCTATTGGTAAACCTTTTCTTCACATTGTCTTCATTTATTGCTAGTTGAATGGCATCAAGGATTGTCTGTGGGTCTTTCCTTATTAAATGAAGTTTCAGCGCATCTGACTGGAGACCATCGATAAAAATGCCAACAAGTTGGTTTTCCGTATCAGTAGACGCAGAGGAAGGTTCCACTAAAGCATCTTCAGCTAGGTTTAACAACCTATCGGCAAAAAACTGAACCGACTCGTGACGGTCCTGATGAAGTCCGCGAAGCAAAGTCCAAGCATGTTGGTGATCCTTAACGGAAGAGTAACGGCGGATGAGCTCCTTTTGTAGAGAGGCGAAGGTCTCGTCTGGAAATAACAGTGCACGGCGACGTAGATAGTCAGTGACAAGTGACTGCGATGATAAGAAAGCAACACGTTTGCGATCGGCATCAGTGGCTAACGGAATCAATGAAGAAAATTTCTCAATATCACGTAACCACTGCCGAAAAGTGGACGGATCGCCACAAAAAGGCTTAACAATGTTATTGATGTTGTGCAGATTTGCACTCTGTGTAACCAAGCTAAGGGTGGTAGCAATAGCTTGTAGAGAACTATTAGGAACTTCAGCGCTATCTGGCAATGGTTGACTTAAGGCATGCTGTTGTTGCATGTCACGTATCTGCTGTTATAACAACTGATTTTGCTGTTGGAGCAGTTGTATTTGATTTTCAAACTGATGGTGTAGGTTTGGATCCATCATGCATAAGCTGTACCACACCAAAAATGACAATCTCTGGTGTGTGAAAGGTCACGGGGACCAAATAATATTCTTATATGTGGCAGTGTAGATCGTGATCGTATTAGTGGTGGTAGGAGAAGTTTGATGGCCGTTAGTTAATTTAAGGTTTCATCCAAAACTACAACTGTCTTACTTTAGTTTTCTTTCACTTCCAGTATAGATCTCAATTCAGTCAAGATCATATAAAAGATGTTTATTTCAATTGTAGATTTGTTGAAAAGCAATACATATTGGAACATACAATATGCTCTCTGGGACCAATATAAAATCTACCTCTAATCATCAACTTCTTGGGATCTCAGCTTGGGCGGATGTTATCCTTTCAATTCTTGACCGAAAACTAACTAATGATTGGTCTTTTGGTTAACAGTCAGTTAATTTAATCTCAAAACTAACTAACTACAAAATCTCTCTACCAAATTTATTATTACCAAGGGACGTTGACCAATCATAGTCCCAGTTTATGGACTTTCCGGTATATCTTGTATGAAAATCCACACAAGATTTAATGACATCATGGACTCATGAGTACCATGACAAATGATGTCATTAGTTTGTGACTAGTGTGAGTACTAGCTAGCCTATACAAGTACATAGTGTATCTTACTTGCTAAAGTACTTTCTATCCTAAGGGTGGCGTAGTAGGCCACACGGCCACAATTCATGCCCAATCAAAAATAAGAATCTGCACTTCAAATATCAATCATTCCCACTGTATGGCGGCGAAACTGATTCTCTGTGTTTATCTGTTGTGATGTGTGTGGGAGATTAGAATAAGATGAAGAAGCGGCTGACCGACAGTTGTTTCGATGCGTCTATTGCATTTTACCTTTCCCCCAGTCACCCTCCACCTGTTTGTCTACCCGATTTCCCCAGCCACTACCATACTGCATCAAGCTGTGAATTATGAATTATCAAAGTAAGATTGATTCGGAAAATTCTAGAGTCCGTACAATCTCTCAAGTTACTCATCAATTATTTTAAGAGGTGGTTTAAAAAAAAAAAAGGAAAAAGGCGATAGGATATTGTCACGACCAAATACTGACGACTCTAAATCTGACAAGCAACAAAGATTTACTCGCTAACATTTCCGGCAGACGATACGACGTTATCAGATTTCATTCACAATGTTTTGGTATAATCTACGGTGTGATCGATAAGTCACTTCCCATTTTGAAATTGTTATTTCTTCACTTCTTTCAAACTAACATATTAAACACAAATCAAAATAACGAGAATTTTGTACTGTGTTATTACATTGTTATTGTTGTTGTTATTGATCCAGCAGCGCTTGGGCTCTCGCCCTTCGTCTCATATTTGATATGATAGATCACGCTATTTTAATTAGAAAACTAAAAACATCAAAGGTAAACCTTCAACTAGTGACGATAATTAAATTATTCCTGTCAGACAGAAAACATGTAGTTTCTTACAATAACTCTTGCTCTAACCCAACCGTAATATACTGTTAAAAAAAGAAACGCAACTTTTTTGGTGTTACTTTTATAAAAGATATTCGCTGATTGGACATCAGTCAACCTATCGACTGTGTCCATCTGGTCATTAACTTCTCGTGGTTACCTAAATTTTACTCACCTCATGATTCGTGAGGTCATGAAAGAGGTCAAGCTCAAAACAACATGTTTGACAATAACTCGTGACAGGTTCATGAGAATCCCGTGAAACGTACTGAACACAAAACTCTCTGACCATATTATTTAATGCTTATAAAAGATTGAACCTCCTCGAATAAACTCAGTTGAAAATTCAATGCGCAAGTATGGCTCATCTCACTACAGAACAACGACTCATCATCATTGGACGTTTACAGACTAGACAGTCACAAAGTGTAGTGGCCAGACAATTTAATGTGGTTAGAAGCACCATTAGTCGCCTTTGGATGCGATTTCAAGAAACTGGCTCCGTGGCAGACCGGCCGCGCAGTGGAAGACCCAGAGTCACAACTCCTGCCGAAGACCGCTTCATACGGCTGCGTCTCCTCGGGAATCGACTTGCATCTGAGTCCTCCACAATCCAGTCAATGTCAGCAGCTCGTCGAATTTCAGATCAAACGGTCAGGAACCGGCTGCACGACTCTGGTCTTTGTGCTAGAAGACCCTACAGAGGTCCTGTTCTTACGGACCGGCATCGCCAGAACCGACTGCGGTGGGCGAACCAGCATCGTCAATGGACCGTTGGGAATGACTGGAGACGGGTTTGGTTTCGTGATGAATCATTTTTGTGCTCCAGCGACACGATAGACGGAGAAGAGTTTACCGCAGAGTCCATGAGCGCTACGCCCAGAACAGCGTTGATGAGGCTCCTCCACATGGTGGTAAAGGTGTACTGATGTGGGGGGCGATCAACTTCATGGGAAGAAGTGACCTGGTGCAAATTGAAGGACGCCTGAATGCCCAACGATGCGTCGCTGAAATTCTTCGTCCTCACGTCGTTCCACATCTGGCTGCACGAGGGTCGATTTTTCAGCAGGATAACGCTCTACCTCATGTGGCACAACTCACCACCCAGTTCCTCGCTGACAACAACGTCCAGACGACTCCACCAGCGAGACGTGGCTCCAGCCAATCTCCGACAGTTGTCTCTTGCACTGCAGGAAGAGTGGGCAGCCATCCCACAACAACAGATTCAACGGCTAATTGGATCCATGTCAAGGAGATGTCGTTCTCTGATACAGGCTAGAGGAGGCCATACACCTTACTGAAACGGAGGCCTCAGTCGCAAAGAATAAAAGTCCAAACCAAATTTAACGAACATCATTTCATTGTTAAAGTCTGAAAGTTTCTTCATGCCAAGATTGAAACATTAATTCCGTAAAATAAAATTTTGGTACAAGTTTGAAATTTTGTGTCCATTACCACTGCAATAATGTTGCGTTTCTTTTTTTTTTTGAACAGTATAAATACCGGCGTTCCTCTGGGCTCTATTCTTGGGCCTCTACTTTTTGCCATATACATTAATGACCTTCCACTACACGTCGAGCACGCATCCTGTGACCTATTTGCTGATGAATGTACTTTCTACACGAGTGATACAAGTTGCAACACGCTCGAACTATCGTTACAAAAAGATACAGACAATCTGATTAAGTGGAGCATCGGAAATCGCATGCTAATTAATATAATTAAAACAAAGTGCATGTTAATATCAACTAGACAAATATTACAAAATTCAGAGAAAACAACACTTTAGATCTATATTTGTACCTCACAAATTGAAAACGTTAATGAACATAAAACTCTAGGAATAGTCGTTGACCAGCATCTAAATTGGAACTCACATGTTCATGCACTGACCAAGCAAATGGCACAGAAAGTTTACCAGTTAGCTAAAATCAAACATTTGCTAGATGAAGATGCACGAAAATTGTTCTATATATCTCACATACAAACAAACCTTGACGATCGCTCCACAATCTGGGATGGTTGTTTTATGTCCAACACAAAAAGACTCCATTCACTACAAAAGCATGCAGTGCGTCTAGTTTCTGACAAGTGCCAAACACAGTGTGTAGATATATATGAAGATCTCAAAATACTGCCTCTAGAAAGCGCTTTCCGTTCAACAAATCTAAATTTGTTTACAAAATCCTGACACAGAATGCTCCAACATACCTGTGGCCAATGTTCAAATACAATGAAAGACACAGTCAACGCCTTAAGAAAATACAAGTGCCCAAGCCTAGTGTTACGCTGAGATAAATTAGAGGATCATGCATGGATACACGAATGATAGCAGGTGCTCATTCAGGACAAATATTGTCAGTATACATAACAAAAGCCGGCAGGTGAACAGGTCCACGGAAAAACATGGTTGACATTTAATAAACAAAGTCACTTCACACTAGTATCCATCAACACATCAAAAGTACATAGCAATGGATAAGCGTAGTAGACTATCCCTCGTCCGTTAATAAGTTTCAAACGTTAGACATCTTTACGTGGCATATAATATAATAATGATACACTACTCTCATCTCCACTCAATCCTGGCCGTTGTACTAAAGATTCGGGCAATCCACGAAAACCAAAGTAATGCGGCAGAAGCAATCAGTGCAAACCAAATATTAGTTGCCTCGTATATCAAAGTTACTTGTAGTAAATTAGGGTCTGAACTTCTAGATAAGTTCAGGAACCAACTTGCACATAACGTGGCGGCCTCAAACAATAAATGCCACGATGTATATTTATATATCACACTCCATTATCCCGGAGCTCAAAAATTACATCTCTCTCGGACGCAAACACAAAGACGGAAGCCCAATTAATTAACACACTGAACCCCACGACATGTGACCGAAACGACACTAGTTGACCGTCGCTCATCACGGGTGAACGCTTCGTGCAAACCGTAGTTTTTCTCCAGGCGAACACAGTTCCTCACATAAAAATGGACATGTGCTAGCGTGTAGTAACATCACACACTATTTTATCTGCACCCCAAATCTATCCTTAACATATCACCCCCTTCGCAGTGTAAAAAAAACAAATTTATTATTATTTTTTTTTCAATTCAAATATTTCCTATGCGGAAATATCGGCTAAAATTGATTATATCACCAATAGTGGGCCACATCGAAAATAATCTAGTCGCAGTCAGTCTGCATAATGTAACTTATTATTAAATAACATGCTAGACGAATTTGTCATCAGTCATAAACAGTCATATGTCAATAAGTAACAAGTCATATACAGTCGATATTCCAATGATGTACCAAAAGAATACATAAATGTATGATCACTTTGAGTTTACAATAAACATATCAAAGAAATAGCATGCATATATGAAAATGGTATGAGATATATAAAATAAAATAAAAAACAAAAAATCGAAATCAAAAATTCAAAAATGCATGAATAATAAATTATAACAAAGATAGAAGGTTATCTCCAACTAACAATGCTGTCAGAAATCTTAAAATTAAGCTTAAATGTAATTTAAACATGACATGTATCAAATAAGATATGAAGCAATGCGATATGACATTAATGTAACTAAAGTACATGAATATCTCACAAAAAGAGAAAGAAGAGAGAAAAAAAAATAGTACAAGAACGCAAGGATAACTAATTAACACAATTATTACATTACTTAATTATTCTGCTCTAAGTACCTTTGTACGTTGTGGCAAGACCAGTAATGTCCAAAACAAATTTGCAATAATATAATCATACTCCTCATTATCCGTGTTAGGACTAGATTTCTGGTACGGTATTAATATAGGAATCTTAATTAATGTGAATGTGCATTCCAGAATAATAACATGATGTCGTAGTTGGAAATTGTTCATGCCTGCAAGTAGTATAATACTGTTCATTGTACCACTAGTTAAAGTGAATAATTTTGACTGCGCCATCTTGAGATCTGTCGTTCCCGGCGCTGGCCCCACCTGGTCAGCCATATTGTCTCTGGTTTAGTGCCTTTTCGTCACGTTATCTTCAAGCAGATTTATTACAAGGCCATAATAACGCATACAAATTAGTTGTGTTTTTGTTCTAGTTGTGTAAATCTGTGTTTTCATGCATTCTAGAGCACTAATCGCGTGTGTTATCTGTGTGGCGCAGATTAATACGCGTAGCGCGCAGTAAGTTGAGTGGTTAGGCCAGGGCTTATAAAAGGGATAGCAAGTGGCGAAACTGGGCTATTATTGAGAGAGCCGCCCAGAAGAGAACAGACGAGCTCACACAGAGCCAAGCTGTAAATGCCTTGAGCACACAGTCTATGAACACTGACTGGGTGTTTGTTTGATTGTTTGTTTGGTGTTCGGTTCTGTTCGGTAGAATTAAATGTTGATCTGCATAAGGCTTTGGGTTGCTTGAATTGTTAAGTCTGCTGCTGAGAGGGTTGCAAGCAACCAATAATTGCCACCCTCGTCAAACGATCCTTAATAAATTTTCTTAGTGCACGGGTCTTGAGTGTGAGGTACATCTAGCCCATGTCACATAATGATTATCTCAAAGTCATGTAAATCACAAATGTTTATATGAATGGTTTGAAAATCCTCTTAGTGTTCATGTATTCATCATCCTTTGTCATAGTGACTAGTAGTGGATAACCACCATGGATTCACACATGAGTAATATAAAGTCAATTAACTAAATCAAAATGAATCTTCAAGTTCGAGCTGTGGGCATCTCGATAAAGCATCTGCGACCACATTTGCAGACCCGGTATTGCCTCGATTTCATACTGAAAAGGTTGAAGCAGGATGGCGAACCGGGCTAGCTTTGGGTTCTTGTGATTCGCCTTCTTCAATGAGGAAAGGGATTTCTGGTCTGACTGTATGATGAAAGGGGCGCCCAACAAATACCGCTCCAGTTTGACTACCGCCCAGATAACAGCCAGCAGCTCCCTTTCTATAACTGGGTACTTCCTTTCTGCATCATTGAGCTTTCTGGATATGTAGAGGGTTGGATTTAATCTTCCCTCGAACTCTTGCATCAGTGATGCGCCGATACCTTTTGAACTAGCATCTGTGCGGAGATAATAAGTCATATTTGTATCTGGTAACCTCAAAATAGGTGGTACAGAAAAAATATTTTGAACATAATTTAACGCAGCCTGGCACTCTGGTGTCCAGTGCACGTGGTTCGGTAAGCAATTTTTAAGAAAGGCAGAGAGGTCTGCAGTGATTGAAAACAAGTTCGGTATAAATTTACTATAATACTGAATCAAGCCGAGAAGACTACGAATTTGCTTCTTAGTAGTGGGCACAGATAATTTTAGGATTTTGGAAACATTCTGTGGCGCGGTCTGAAGACAACCGTGACCCACCTTATGTCCCAAGAATGAAATTTTCTCTTTGAGGGCTTGGCTGTTAGGTGATGGAGACCTAAAGTGTCCAGAAGAGAATGTAAACCTAAGAAGCGCTCCTCCCAAGTGGAACTGAATAGACAGATGTCGTCTATATATGTGATTATATCGGACCGATGAGAGATAATTGTTCTCATCATACGGACAAACGTTGCCGGGGCGTTCATAAGTCCGAAAGGCATTACGTTCCACTGATAAAGACCCTGTTGTGTAGCAAAGGCAGTGAGTGGTTTAGCTCTGTCAGTCAAGGGAACTTGCCAGTATCCCTTGGTAACGTCAATTTTAGTAAGAAAAGAGACTTGGCGAGACGAGACAAAAGATTTTCAAGTAGGGATAAGGGTTCAGCATCGAAGACTGTGATGTTATTCATCTTCCGGTAATCTACACACAATCTGATATTTTTGTCTTTCTTACGAACGATGACCATAGGTGATGAGTAAGGGGCATTGAAAGGTTCTATAATTCCTAAATTAAGCATTTGTTTTAATTCTTCTTCAACCTGGTGCTGGTAGAGAATAGGGACAGGATAGGGGCGTAGACGAATTGGTCGATCATCTGTAAGGATGATGTCATGCGAAATGACTGATGTACGCCCTGGGATGTCTGTGAGGACATCTGGAAAAGATTCTAGAAGATTAGAGACTTGGGAATGTTAATCAGAAGATAAAGCTGGACAAATAGCGATATCCTTCCATGTCTCAGTCGATTGAAGAGGAAAGACAGGTAAGTTCATGGGAACATCAGGAAAAGAGGATTCTTCTTCCTGAATTACTGATAGGGCAGAGTAGTGAGTACCAGGCCTAGGGTGGTCATCAACTGCTTGAAAGATGGCTTGAAGATGTTCCGGTCTAGTGTGAAATTCCTTAAGCATGTTTATGTGAAAGGTTTTCCTTTTCCCTTTTATCTCTAAGATGTAGTCAACATCAGAAATGCGCGACAACACTTTATATGGACCATTCCAAGCAATTAAAAGTCTATTTTCTTTCCTTGGGAGCAGCACAAAAGCTTCGTCGCCAGGTAATAGTTGACGTAATCGTCTATTACGATTTTGGAACTGGCGTGATCTTGCTTTAGCAGCCTCAGAAGAAGCTGTAGCCAGTTGGCAGGCATCTATAATGTTACGCCGGAGGTTAACGGCGTATTCATACGATGACTGGATGTCCTGAGTCATCTCTGAGTCTATGAGTAGGTCCTTAATAAGTGACATGGGACCTCGAGGTTGAGCTCCAAACACAAGCTCAAAAGGCGAGAAACCGGTCTGTTCATTTGCTACCTCACGGTATGCGAACAGTACGGCGGGTAAAACTCTGTCCCAATCTTGAGGATATTTCACTGTAACCTTTCCTAATAACTGCTTTAACGTCCGGTTAAGACGTTCCACCATGCCATTGCTCATCGCATGGTAAACACTACTGAGAGACCTGTCGATATTAAGGCGTTTCATAACAGCAGTCATGGTGTCAGATACAAATTGGGTACCTCGATCTGAAAGAAGTTTTCGAGGAAAACCAAGTCTAGAAAAAATCAAGAAAAGGGCATCACCAACGTCATTAGTGGTGATGTTCTTAAGAGGGATGGCCTCGGGCCATCGAGTGCACATGTCGATACATGTGAGCACATACCTGTGTCCTCTAGCGGACATAACAGGTAAAGGACCGATAATATCTACGGCCATTTTCTCAAAGGGGCGTACAGGTATATCACACGCCTGAATCGGGGCCGTATGATAGGCTCCTCTTGATTTTACCTCTTGACAAATAACGCAAGAGCGACAATATATGGAGGTGTCTCTGGAAATTCCCGGCCAAAAGAAAGAGGACAAAACTCTGGAACGCGTCCTAGAGTAGCCCATATGGCCAGCACAGTGAGAATCGTGTGCATGTTGTAAAATGTACAGACGAAGTTTTTGGGGAACCATCACCTGATGTCTGATTAAAGATGAATCTTTAAAATTCCTAACCAATACATCATTTTTAAGTGTGTACCACTGTTTTGGTGACAAACTATCATCAACGTAATCATTATCTTTGACTAATCTAAAGAATTTCTTCAAAGATCTGTCTTCTCTTTGAAGTTTGATAAAGGATTGTTTGTCTATATCAGAGTGAACGTGAAAATTGTCCTGAGTTCCAGGACCGGTATCATCATTTTCCTTTGGTGCCTTGGCCTGGGCACGCGTAGTAACTGCAGCAGCAGTTGATAAATTTTGACATTCCCATTGAGCAATTTCTTCAGGTGAGCAATCATTGCTGCCGTGTATCCTGCCAAGTGTGACATCCGCTATTGGGCTTCTTAAGAGACACACTTTAACCTTGCCTGTAAAGAATGGTAAGTGGATATCCACAACGGCTGTGGGATAAAATTCCACTGTCCCGCCGAAAGTTACACATTCAACAAAGTCACCTGTTGCATGAGACGGATGTACTAATGACTGCCTTACTCCGACAGTCGTGCAACCAGAATCACGGAGTACTGTAACATGAGTGCAATTCAATAAGCCTCTATGAAGTTGTAGTACCCCTGTGCCATCATGTGCTGATGATGCGGTGACTGCTGGTAGCGGATGGCCGCATTTTAATAAGGAAGTCACATTAGACTGGAATAGAGTTTGGCAATCTGGACACTGTGAAGCAGTATCAAAGTCAAACGAACAACATGAAGCTGAATGATTAACAACATTGTTGTCCTGCGCGTTCTCAGGTGTAGCAGCAGTATGTGCTGAGTTGGCATGGTAGTTCGAATATGCGTTTTTTCTAGAGCGTGATCTATGTCTCTGATTGTAAAAAGAGTTATTTTGACTCCTGTCATTATTTCCTTGGTTCCTATTGTTGTTTCCTTGATTTCTGTAGTCTTGTGACCTATTCCGATGTGAATAATTTTGGTTATTGGGTTCCCAGTTATTCCAATTCTTATTAAAGTTACCAAAATTATACTTCTTTCTCTCTCCTGAGTTTTGTTGGAAATTACCTCTGTTTTGGGGTGAATAGTTTCTATATGGTTGTCTACCTCTATATTCTTTTTTTCTTCTTCGAACCTTAACCACCGACCGTCAAAGCAGTCAGTGGCCATCACGCCTAGTGGCGTCTTGTAGGGCAACAACAAATTGACTCCACTTTGCACGGTCGGTGGCCATCCTTCGTACAGTGCCCCAACTCTGGTTCATTCTTTGCATCTCAGCCTCCACAGTCCTCCGCCAAGTTGTTTTTGGTCGGCCTCTCTTTCGCTTTCCTTCAGGGGTCCAAAGCATAGCTGTTCTTGTGATGGCACCGGGTCTCTTCTGAGGACATGACCAACCCAGCTCCAGCGTCTGCCAGCTATGATGGTATGCATGTCCTCTTGCTTGCCACGAGCAAGCAGACCTTGGCCGGCGATGGCATTCGGCCAAAAGATTCGGTGAATTTTTCCCAGGCATGTTGTGTGAAAAGAGGACAATTTTGACATTTCCTTCTCTGTGACTCTCCAGCACTCCGCACCACAGAGAAGCACAGAAAGCACGCAACTCTGGTATAATCTTAATTTTGTGCTTGTGCTGCACTGGGAGGACTTCCAGATGTTATTTAGGCCAAAGAAGGCCGTTCTCGCCTTATTCATTCCGATGTCGATGTCCCTGCCTGCCCCACCGTCTGGTGTCACCACGCTTCCTAGGCATGTGAAGGTATCTGTCTGTACCAGCCGCTGATTCCTTACTGATATGCTACCTCTATATGGTTGTGAGTTATTGAATTTGCTTGGTTTGAAATTCCCATCACAACTGTAGGATCTTTGTCTATAATTGTTGTGGTTCCAAGTTGTAGCTGCGGCAACAGGTAAAGCTTCCTTAATATTGTTGTTACTGACACAAACTCCTGAATGTGCATTACAATATTGCCTACATAATTCCTCCATTGACCTCAAACTCGACGGCTTCCTTTCTTGTAGATATTCCCGCAGTGGTCTACTTACGGAAGACAAGACTTTGTCTCGCAATAACAAGTCCTTAAGGCCCTCATAAATCTCTTCAATGCACGAAAGTTGTATCCATCTATTAAATGTTAGTCGAGTTGCAGCTACAAACTGTGTAAAATCTTTACCAGTTTCAGGAATCATATGTTTGAACTTCATACGATAACCTTCAGCGTCTAACTGATGAAGTTTTAATAATAATATTTTAGCAGCATCATAATTGCGTCTATTCGGCCCGTCCAATTGGCACAGAGCCGTTAAGGATTCACCAGTCATTAAATCCATCAATCTTGTACACCAATGAGACCTATCAAGATTATTTTCTTCACAAACATTTTCATAGCGTTGTAAGAAGGACGAAATGTCGTCTATTTCTGGATTAAACACAGGCAAACAAAATTTAACAAAACCGCTATTGTGGTTGCTAGAGGAACCTCTATATTCAGAGTCGTCATTTTGTCTACTCTGAAGTTGCCCTCTTTGCTCTTCAATACGTAAAGTCGCCATTTTTTCTTCATGTGCAAGCTTTTTCTCTTCTAATTCTTTTTCATGTGCAAGTTTTGCTGCTTCAGCAGCTTGTTGCAACTTTTTCTCCTCTAATTGTCTTTCCAACTTTTGTTCTTGTAATTGCTGTTCTGCTTTTCTGAATTCTCGCTCTTCATACCGTGCATCTCTTTGTCTCTTATTCTCTAGGGCTTCTTGATTTTTTTTGGCATTGAATTCCGCTTTGGCAAAGTCCATTAATTCCTTCGCCTTGTAACCATATTATTGGCCCATAGTAATAAATTCCTGATACTCCATTATTTACTTCTTCAGTATCTTACTGTCAATATTATAAATTATGTAATAAATGTATCTCAATTAGTCCGTCAATACCAATTCACTAGCTTTGTGCTTTGCAATATTATCAATGCAAATAGATTCTTAATATTACTAATCAATACAAAATAGTATAGTATGACAGATCAACAGTAGTAAAGATACGAGGAAAACGAAAAAGAGAGGAGAGAAAAAAAAATTATAATAATGTACAAGAACAGAATTGATGGAACTAAACAAAAGACAAGTACAAGTGACCAAGGCAATGTAATAACAGCAGCAAGTAAACGAAGAAGAATGCAAATGGGAAACTAAGAAGAAAAACATCAAATAGAACAGACTTACTGCTTTAAAAAAAAAACAGGACAGGACCTGTAACAATATATATATATATAAATGTAAACAAGTGATAGAATGTTAGACTAGCATTACGAACAGAATGATTGCCAACTAAGGAGAAGAAAAACAACATCAACACACTACAAAAACTGACAACCAAAAGGACGGAGCAGCACACCTAACCAAATTAGTTCACACTAAACAGGCAGTGAACCACGTCGGTGAGTAAACTCGAGCCGGAAATTTCACTGCTTGAAGAATGTAAGCAAAACCTACAGAAACATCTGCTGCGCGGTCATTTTCCAATGACATGTGTCGCTAACAACAGATTTGTACAAAGATATAGAAACGAAGAAAACGAATAACACATATGTAACAAAAAGACCTACACCACGGCAAAGATACAAGAGTGTATTAACAGGCACTTATCTTATCGTAATCCGATCAGATGCAAGTCCGGAAAAAGGTGTCAACACTGGAAAACACTGTCCCTCAATACAAGTAAAGCACTGATAAAATGTAAACAGTACACGGTCTCAGTCAGATGGGCATCATAAACTGTGTAGATCTTGAAACGCTGTGTTGACTTGGTACAAAATAACTTGACATCGCCGTGTCATAGACTTGAAACTTGAAAGAATCTTACAAACATTGTGATGTAGACTGGAACACGAAATAAACTTGGGAACTGGTTGGCTTGAAATTGTTATCTTAAACGTTACAGCGAACAATAGGACATTGAAACTGGAACACTGGACATGCGCAGTGGCAAAGTTCGTTATCCAACTGGACCCGCTGGCAATGACTGAGTTCATGAGGTGGTGTGTTTACAATAACACGCTGAACAGAGGTGACGATCGAATACACAGATTCAATGGCAGCTGTAGATTTGCAAAGTACGAAGGTATACTTGCTTACGTGAATTTGAAAACCATGTCCTGATGAAAGTATCGATCCAAAACCATACTGGCTCACCAAATTATATGGTGTTACGCTGAGATAAATTAGAGGATCATGCATATATACACGAATGATAGCAGGTGTTCATTCAGGACAAATAT
Organism: Oreohelix idahoensis; assembly: GCA_024509875.1. NCBI lineage: Eukaryota > Metazoa > Mollusca > Gastropoda > Stylommatophora > Oreohelicidae > Oreohelix > Oreohelix idahoensis. Next base: position 199,779 of record JAMPIV010010779.1, on the reverse strand, counting down.
TGTCAGTATACATAACAAAAGCCGGCAGGTGAACAGGTCCACGGAAAAACATGGTTGACATTTAATAAACAAAGTCACTTCACACTAGTATCCATCAACACATCAAAAGTACATAGCAATTGATAAGCGTAGTAGATTATCCCTCGTCCGTTAATAAGTTTCAAACGTTAGACATCTTTACGTGGCATATAATATAATAATGATACACTACTCTCATCTCCACTCAATCCTGGCCGTTGTACTAAAGGTTCGGGCAATCCACGAAAACCAAAGTAATGCGTCAGAAGCAATCAGTGCAAACCAAATATTAGTTGCCTCGTATATCAAAGTTACTTGTAGTAAATTAGGGTCTGAACTTCTAGATAAGTTCAGGAACCAACTTGCACATAACGTGGCGGCCTCAAACAATAAATGCCACGATGTATATTTATATATCACACTCCATTATCCCGGAGCTCAAAAATTACATCTCTCTCGGACGCAAACACAAAGACGGAAGCCCAATTAATTAACACACTGAACCCCACGACATGTGACCGAAACGTCACTAGTTGACCGTCGCTCATCACGGGTGAACGCTTCGTGCAAACTGTAGTTTTTCTACAGGCTTACACAGTTCCTCACATAAAAATGGAAATGTGCTAGCGTGTAGTAACATCCCACACTATTTTATCTGCACCCCCAAATCTATCCTTAACACCTAGGCTTGACTTATTCAAGAAAATCTTAGCTTACTGTGGTGGGTTTAGATGTTAACAGGTTAAGTATTAATTGTCTACAGATGTGAGGTAAGCTATGCAAGTCCCTGAGTCTAATTGTTGATGAAGTTGTTCTCAGGGGACCTGTCTGCTACCACCCTATGACCTCAATCTGCTATATATTTTGAGCCTAATTATATGTTATGGTGTCTGGATGTTATCTGGCTAGGTGTCTAGGGTAATATGCTTTGTAAGGTTAATAAAATGACAACAACTACACCTATAACTTAATGAACAAGTAATTAAGTAAGTCTCTGAGTAAATTTTGAATGATAATATTTTTTACAGTTTTATTTTCCTGTATCTCAGTTGCTGGGATACAGGACTGTTTAAAATCAAAATATAATGCAGTTTATTTACAGCAAAGTAATTTAAAACAATCACTGTGTCTGTTAATATTAATCTAAATTGTTTCTGATTGGAAGTGTTCTGATGAAGCAATAACTCTTATGAATGGACACCTGTTCACCTACTGGAATATTCTGTTCAAACTATGCTGCTGAAGTACAGGCCATAAGCATTGCTGCAGGAATAATAAATAACACAATAAGCCAATGTCAGCAGGTTGTATTCCTTACCGATGCAATGTCAGTTCTGCAAGCCCTCAACAGTGATAAACTGCCAGAATTAAACAAAGTCCTATGCGAAGTAAATATCAAAAGAAGGGTAGTGCTACAGTGGATACCATCACACTGTGGCATACCAGGAAATAAGAGAGCAGATATGTTAGCAAAAGAGGGAGCAACACAGGAACAAAAAGAACAAACAATCACATTCCAGGAAAAGAAGACCCTTATCAAGGCCATCAGGAAAATTGATCAACAAAGAGACAACTATCAATATCTTGATCGAGCAAAACAGGTGATCCTGTTCCGTATGAGAACAGGACACAACAGACTGAACAGTCACTTATACAGACTGAGATTGGTCCCATCACCTCTATGTACGTGTGGACAGGCAGCACAGACAGCCGAACACATCCTGCAAGACTGCCACATGCTTAGTCAATTGCGAACTGAACATTGGCCCACAGAGACGCACATCCACACAAAGCTGTTTGGGAGTCTTGAAGAACTTTCAACCACAGCAACATACATCCAGAAAACCGGACTTCTTGTGTAGACATTTCTAAACAACAGCGAACGAGAAGAAGAAGAAGAAGATGAAGCAATAACTCCTATGAATTGACACGCTTCTGAGGAACGACTTGTATCATCATGTCATGAATACTGATTGATATAATAATGATGGAGAGTATGGTTAAATGAACTAACACACGCCCGTGGACAATTGGGCTTAACTTTGTTTCCTGGAACCCAGTGATGTCCTTCTCACAACCACCTTCTTCACGACTGCAACGTCTGAACACTGCTTCCGAACTCTTTAGATTTAAGGCAAACAGGTAATCTTTGCCTCGAGCTTGCAGCTTCAGGAGTACGTATATTTTGGTATGTGGCTCACTGACTGTTTCACGTTGGAACCCGCATCAATGAAATATTTCACAATAAGTATGTTAACCGGCGATCAATGGTCATATTCAGATCGCCACTGATGCAGAACAGCGAAGGCATTGGTCATGTATTCCTTGCGTCTGATGCTAACACTACTTGTGAGATTTAAATCTTCGAGTGGCAACTAACGCTGGTTTCAAATCGTTTTTATTACTCCTATTAGTCTATTCTACCACAGCCAATCGAATTATGTTATGCCCACTAGCCTCTTTTTTTTCAAAAATAAATTACACTTTCAAAAATGTAACGTCCTTGTTTTTATTTTATTATTCATCGAGGTTTCTTAGGCCACCCTTTCTCTTCTTTTCTCAATTTCAGTATCACACTGCATAAGCTATCTTTTGAAATATGCCTCCATGCAAATCCCCCACTTACATTTTTCTCTCTCTTTTGCTGGTACGCGTTTAGCCTAACGCAAAACGGTTTCGTTAGGTTTAAATTGTCACTACGGGTAGGAGACAAAGCGGTGCGGTTTCCTCTCATTCAATAGCAGATACTACTGCTTTATTTAACTTTAACTTTTTGGGAAAAAATATGCCCTAGCAACAACGTAACTAAAGCCAAGTAGTTTTATTCATACTCCCAACCATTCATTCACGTTTAGTGTTAGACTAAGCAAGTCTGTGACGTCAGCTGTCTCCTGTCGTTTTAGTTCGAGATTCAAAAACCAACGCTTGTCAAGGTTGCATTTTTCCGTCTCTCATATCACTCCTCCGTGTCTTTATTCTATCACTCTGTTTGAAACTAACTATGCATTTCGGTCTGTCAAACGGCTTTTATTTTAGAGGAAATGTGTATTGCGGAGAGGGGAAAAGCTAACAGTTTTTGTGTATCGTTTACTATGGCGTTACTGCTTGTTAGAACCAACACGACTGCAGGCGATGGTGACGATGTTGAACACAACTCCCTATTTTATCTTTATAGTTTTTGAATTTATAAGCAGTAATATTTTATCTACTTGATCGGGGTATCAGGGATTTTACTACATATCTCCCTACTTTAGAACATGCTTTCTGAAGCAAGTTTATAATACGTGATAAACATAGATCAAATTGCTCACCAGTTTTTTTTAATATCCTGATTTTTGTCAAACGGGTGCCTACTCAAGAAATCTGCCCCCACATTTTGCGAACCAGGAATATTTTTCAGCTGCAAGTTCTACTGCCTGTCTCATGCTAATTATCAATCAATCTATTTCAGCTGCAGGTGCTACTGCCTGTCTCATGCTGATTATCAATCAATCTATTTCAGCTGCAGGTGCTACTGCCTGTCTCATGCTGATTATCAATAAATCTATCTTCACCATTACTCTTCCCTGAGTCTGTCCCATGACATGTCCAGAGGTTCTTTAGATGTTCCTCAAGGTTGCAACAATTATGAGGAGGTGATCTATAAAATGGTGATAGCAGAGTATGTAGGGGATCCAATAATATCATGATCAGCCTGGATAAAACACTCGGAATATCCTCAATCCAAAAAGGCAACGTTGGGATTCAATATGCTCCTCTGAAATGTTCACAGCCAACTCTTGGTCTGAGCTCAGGCTTGATTTGAATTTGGAAAAGCCCTCTACTAATATTCAAATCGTTCTATAATTTGCCACTCAAATGAAGGCCATATTCACCAACTGTATTCTTTGCCCACCGACAATTTTGTGAAATAATAAATAATGTGGGGAAATGAATTTCTGCATCAGAAATCAATTCCCCCGGTTTGCCTTTCTATCATATGTGGGTTTTCAATCCAGTTGTCCGTACAATACTTCTAAATGGACTGTATAGGGTCGGTTAACTACCACTGTCACCGGTGCCTTTATAATGCTAAATTAATAGCCATATTCTGAAGCGTGTGGAACCCTTGCCCAAGTGCTCAACCGCCCGCTCCCCACTTTTGTAATGTTAACATTTATTTTCGGTTTCTCTGTTTGCCGATTATCTTCAATGTTAATCTTAGCCAGTTCCCGGAATGCGGCTTCAAATTGAGCCGAGGATGACTGGTCTTTGTTTCTGTTTTCTCTGGGTGCCATACGCAGAGTTGCCATTCTAGCTATTTTAGGGGAAGACTGTTTGTGAGAAGGTGCATACCTATCCACTGTGTCTACCTTATTATTTTTGTTTATCCTTTTATTTTCAGGCCTGTTTTCACCGTAGGGCTTGAGTAGGTCCTGATGATTTTCACAACGTGTGGGTTTTCCCTTTTTATTTTTAGGACCATGTTTATCAGAATGCTTGGCTGGCATTTGATTATTTTTTTTCTATCGTGTGGAATTTACCTTGCTGCACTGGTCGCAGGCCTCAACAAATTTTACAATGTCTTCAGCTACGCTTGGCCAGAAATATGTCACAGATGTCCTTTGACGGGTGGTTCCAATCCTCTGATGTCCACCGTCTGGATCAACATGTGCTTGTGCCATCACTTTTTCCCTGTATGAAGTTAAAAGTACCAACTGTCCATATTCTTTTGATCCTGCTCTAGCTTTCCTGTAGAGCAGTCCGTCCTTCAAATAGAATTTCCGTTTCTTAGGGTGTGTATGGCTTGTTGGCAATTTGCTCAAGCAAAGTTTTAATGATTTGTCCTTTGCTTGGGCCTTTCTCATCTGTTTATGAGAATAAATTAGTGGCGGTTCCTCCTGACTACGGGTCGACCTGACCTTAAGCGTGGCCATTATGACAGGTTTTACAGGGCTCCTTAGAAAAACATACCGTTTTCCTAACACCAGCGGATAATTAGGGTCTTCACACACGGCTGCTCTAATCACACTTTCCACGTATCTAGTCTTGACATTGATCTTGGCTACGGGAAGTGTCATGGTGGCTGTTCCCTTTAGGGCCCCTTGTATTTCCACTTTCTCTGTGGTATACTGGTCAGGGTGCACCAGGGTTGCACTCACAACTGAGTCATATTCCAAACCGGAATCGTAAAGGCACTTAACTCTTCCACCATTACATGTCACTTCTTCACAGATGGGGGGATGATGAGGTTCATGCTGTTCTGTAGGCAAGTCCTTCTTTCTTCCCTTTTCCACTGTTATCATGCATGCAGCGCGATATGGAGGAACTGTCCTACCACATTCACTAGTAGTATGATTATGCATCCTACAAATTTGGCACCATTTTCTTTCTGGGTTGAAAGGTTTCCGTTCATTGAATTGCGGGTTCCTATCTCGTTGGTCATACCTTGGCCTATCATAGTTGGGTTTACCTCTGTTTTAGTGGTCCCTACTATCAAATTTATTTTGGGTTTGGTTTGGGGGGACTTTATTATGGTCTAATTGCTTCTTCTTCATTCCTGCTATCTCAGACTGGGATGCATGATATCGTTCAGCCACATTTAGGATCTCCCCCAGTCTCTCAGCCCCCTGTTCCGTGAGAAATTTTCTCAGGTCTGGAGCCATGGACTCTCTCAACTGCTCCATCATAATCATTTCCTTTAAAACTTGGGTTTTAACCCAGAGCATTCCATTTCTCCAAGTATGTATCTAGGCGTGCAGAGAACTGGTGGTAAGTCTCACCAGTGAGTAGTCTAGCATTTCTAAATTTGTTTCGGTAAAATTCACTATTCTTTTCATACCTAATCAGGAGAGCCTGTTTTAGAATGTCATAGTCTTCCTGATTTTCCTTACTCAACTTTGAATAAACCTCATACGAGGTTCCCCTAAGCCCCTGGGATACTTTCAGACTCCACTTTTCTTTTTCCAACCCATACGTTGTAGCTAGTGTCTCAAATCTACTTAAAAACGACTCTATGTCATCATCTTTTTCGACAAAAGGGTCTAAATGAAAACTCATGGCTGAGTTGGAGGCCACCTGGCTTGCAGCAGAGTCGGAGGTGGATGGGCTGTTACCATTTTCTGGAGCATGGCCTTGCAACTCCAACACCCTTAGTCGTAGCTCATGTTCCCTTTGTAATCTTTTGACTTCTCTTTCAGCCTCTAATCTCTTTTCTTCTCTTTTTTTCTGCCTCCAATCTCTTCTCCTCCAACTGCAACCTTTTTATTTCAGCCTCCCTATCAGCCTCTAATTTTCTAGCCTCTCTAGCATCTTCCAATTGAATTCTTTTCTCCTCTGCCAATCTATCAGCCTCTAATTTCCTTTCTTCGGCTAACCTCCTATCTTCCCGTTCAATAAATTTATCACATTCTGCTGTTACGTATGCAATCAGACCTTGCCCCTCCATTCCCATTTCCTTCGCAGCCTGCATAGCAGCCGATCTCAATTTGGCCAAATCCGCCATCCTATTGCTAGTACTAAATATGATTAACTAATCAAAATAACCAACAGATATTTCTAATTAACACAATAACAATGGGCAGTGATAGTTCACCTAACTCTCCACACTTATTTACTTTTACAATTTTGAAATCCCGGAGCGAGCGTCCCAATATATGTGGTGGGTTTAGATGTCAACAGGTTAAGTATTAATTGTCTACAGATGTGAGGTCAGCTATGCAAGTCCCTGAGTCTAATTGTTGATGAAGTTGTTCTCAGGGGACCTGTCTGCTACCACCCTATGACCTCAATCTGCTATATATTTTGAGCCTAATTATATGTTATGGTGTCTGGATGTTATCTGGCTAGGTGTCTAGGGTAATATGCTTTGTAAGGTTAATAAAATGACAACAACTACACCTATAACTTAATGAACAAGTAATTAAACAAGTCTCTGAGCAAATTTTGAATGATAATATTTTTTACAATTTTATTTTCCTGTATCTCAGTTGCTGGGATACAGGACTGTTTAAAATCAAAATATAATGCAGTTTATTTACAGCAAAGTAATTTAAAACAACCACCGTGTCTGTTAATATTAATCTAAATTGTTTCTGACTGGAAGTGTTCTGATGAAGCAATAACTCTTATGAATGGACACGCTTCTGAGGAACGACTTGTATCATCATGTCACGAATACTGATTGATATAATAATGATGGAGAGTATGGTTAAATGAACTAACACACGCCCGTGGACAATTGGGCTTAACTTTGTTTCCTGGAACCCAGTGATGTCCTTCTCACAACCACCTTCTTCACGACTGCAACGTCTGAACACTGCTTCCGAACACTTTAGATTTAAGGCAAACAGGTAATTTTTGCCTCGAGCTTGCAGCTTCAGGAGTACGTATATTTTGGTATGTGGCTCACTGATTGTTTCACGATGGAACCCGCATCAACGAAATATTTCACAATAAGTATGTTAACCGGCGATCAATGGTCACATTCAGATAGCCACTGATGCAGAACAGCGAAGGCATTGGTCAAGTATTCCTTGTGTCTGATGCTCACACTACTTGTGAGATTTAAATCTTCGAGTGGCAACTAACGCTGGTTTCAAATCGTTTTTATTACTCCTATTAGTCTATTCTACCACAGCCAATCGAATTATGTTATGCCCACTAGCCTCTTTTTTTTTCAAAAATAAATTGCACTTTCAAAAATGTAACGTCCTTGCTTTTATTTTATTATTCATCGAGGTTTCTTAGGCCACCCTTTCTCTCCTTTTCTCAATTTCAGTATCACACTGCATAAGCTATCTTTTGAAATATGCCTCCATGCAAATCCCCCACTTACATTTTTCTCTCTCTCTCTCTTGCTGGTACGCGTTTAGCCTAACGCAAAACGGTTTCGTTAGGTTTAAATTGTCACTACGGGTAGGAGACAAAGCGGTGCGGTTTCCTCTCATTCAATAGCAGATACTACTGCTTTATTTAACTTTAACTTTTTGGGAAAAAATATGCCCTAGCAACAGCGTAACTAAGGCCAAGTAGTTTTATTCAAACTCCCAAACATTCATTCACGTTTAGTGTTAGACTAAGCAAGTCTGTGACGTCAGCTGTCTCCTGTCGTTCTAGTTCGAGATTCAAAAACCAACGCTTGTCAAGGTTGCATTCTTCCGTCTCTTATTTCACTCCTCCGTTTTTTTATTCTATCACTCCGTTTAAAACTAACTATGCATTTCGGTCTGTCAAAAGGCTTTTTTTTAGAGGAAATGTGTATTGCGGAGAGGGGAAAAGCTAACAGTTTTTGTGTATCGTTTACTATGGCGTTACTGCTTGTTAGAACCAACACGACTGCAGGCGATGGTGACGATGTTGAACACAACTCCCTATTTTATCTCTATAGTTTTTGAATTTATAAGCAGTAATATTTTATCTATTTGATCTGAGTATCAGGGATTTTACTACACTTACTCTGCTGCTCATCTTTAGAACTATCTTCCACATTATCTAAAACATAACAACCTCAGTCCCTATTCATACAATCGTAAAATTTTCGAATACTTTATGAGTTCTGATTATCTGCCCCCTAATATGATTATTTTTCAGAAGAAGTGATATAATATCGAATGTAGTTTTAATGATGATGTTAGTGCTTTTTAACATATTTTGTTTCATGGTGATACTTAGTTTGTACTTTTCAACATATTTTAATATATGTTTATAATTAGATACTGTGAATGTGAGTATGCTATTATTTTACCTTTATTAATTGATGGGTAAAATGTATGTGAGAATAAATTAAATCAGTATAAAAGACGAGAGAAAGGAAGGGCAGAATGTCAGACGGGCCTGCGTGCCCAACTCTCAACACATTGAAAATAAAGTTCGTTCGTTCGTTCGTTCTCAATGCCATGTAGTGGTATCTGCATGTCTTTGTAAGCTGTTTTGTTTCTGCGTACAAGGTGTTCCACTTATCTGGCCTGGGAGGAAAGAGTATTCTCTTAACATCATGGAGTGCTGGGCACTCAAACCGATGGAGAACAACAGTGTCTTTGGGGTAGTTACTTAGCTGGCACACTGGAGAGTGTTGTGGTTGGATTCTGTTCAAGTGACTGTTGAGTGGTATATGTTGTGATCTAAGCCAAAAAATGGTGCACTGATCCCTCCTTGTAAGATGGCCGATGTTGTCATTAGGATCCCAGCCATATGTCTGCAAATCTCTCTCCCGGTGTTTCCCATGGCCCCTCTGTTCAGCCAAGTTTCTTTGTTTGTTGTTCGTATGAGTGATTTGGCTGTTTGAAGAGTTGTTGCTGTGAGTGATTGCTCTTGTCATGTTCCTTTCTTTGCAAATATGTCTGCTCTGTCATTACCTGGTGTATTTGAGTAACATTTTACATTAACATTAAGCTTAACGTGAGATGCCGTTTGTTGGAAATAGGATTTGAAAGCAGGCAGCCATTCTTGTTGTCACTTGTAACGCCAGTTTATGGTGTCGTTTTGACCCAATGGAACACAGTGCTGGAGTCTGCAAATGTGCTACATTATAAAGGGCCTTTCGCCCACGCTCTCCCAGTTTCCGACGCGGTGAAAGTCCCCAATCAAACGTCGTCTAGTTAATATATTTTGGCTAGACCAAGAAAATTTAAACGTTTGACTTAAGTATATATCTTCTATCCCCTTCTCTCATGAAATTCCGCAGGACACAGGTAATATCAAACTCCTCCCATATAAAGTATTGACGCTTCCACTTTAGAAGACTTATGTCTGTAATTCATAACAAACCCTTTATTTTAATGTGTTTTTATAAATGTTGACAAACACGTGTGTCTATCGCCCGGTAGGTTATGTAACTTTCCTGCCCAGAAATTCTTGGTTGTCTTATGATTGTCAATACATGAAGTATGGGCGCCCAGCTTGGCACGCGAAACAAATCCGTGACTGTGCCTGTCCAAACATAGACAACGCAAATCCACCTGTGTGCTCCCAGCTGGGTTGTTTACGTTATCTCTACCCAGGATAGATCATGCGAAATAACAACGTGAAACCTGAGTCATGCGTTCATATAGTGAGAGAAAATACGAGCTAGGAAGAAATAAAAGGCAGGTTAAATATGGAGAAGAAGACAGGCAGAACACGATAAAATGAATAGCACGGTTAACTGCACATTGCTGCCAACATATGATACCAAATGTTGAAGGAATGAATTTGTCAGTGCATTCTGGTTATAATTTGTCAGTTATTTTCAACATTTAGTGAATGACAGAGCGTGCGAATAAGCGGACGATCGTTTTTAAGTTGTCAGACAGTGTGCGAGTTCTCTTATCCGATTTTCTGGTTTCATAAACGCAAAGATAAATCCATCATAAACATGACGATTCATCATAAGAGCGACGATTCAGCATAAACACGACTACTCATCATAATCACGACGATTCATAATAAGAGCGACAACCATCATGTACGTGAGTTAACTAGAAACCTGCCATCTACAGTGTGGTAGAAAAGTAACTCTCTTTTTTATATCTTATTTGCCCACTTGTATCCACCGAGTAAACATGAAAACTATCAAAACAATGAGCAGTAACTATTATTTGACTAACGAGCTTATTTATTTATCTTATTTAAAATAAAAGAGAAACAAAATAAAATCTAACATGGTACGTTACTTATGGAGCCGCGGTAGCATAGTGGTTAGTGCACTGGCTTCCTAGCGCAGTGGTCTATGGTTCGATCCCCAGATGAGGCGGAAAAATTTTTAGGCCACAAACGGCTCCTGGGTCGACCCAGCCCCAAATGGGTACCAGAGCTACTCTGGGAAGGTTAAGGCGGCCGGCGTGATGCCGACCACATCACCCCTCGTGTGCCGACGGTCAAGATAATATGGGCCTAACACCATATTCCCAATATGCCTAAATGGGCGTGTAACGGGTTCCTTTACCTTTTTTTTACCTTACGTTACTTGCTGACGTGTTAGACTTGGTTACGCAGAGTCCACATGTGGCCTTAGGGCATAAAGCAGTGTTTTTATATTATGTATGGTTAGCCCACTAAAGGATATAAGTGTAGGCATTGAATAGCCAATGGCAATTGTAAGGTATACGGACGTTCGAGTCCAGAATGTATAGTACGCGTTTTATAGTGTTAATACCTTGTCGAGGTATGGCGGCTTGCGTTATCCACCTATAAAACTTCTTCTTCTTCTTTGATCCTTAGCAGCCGACTGTCAAAGCAGTCAGTGGCCATGACGCGTAGTGGCGTCTTGTAGGGCAACAACAAATTGATTCCACTTTGCTCGGTCGGCGGCCATCCTTCGTACAGTGCCCCAACTCTGGTTCATTCTTTGCATCTCAGCCGCCACAGTCCTCCGCCAGGTGTTTTTTGGTCGGCCTCTCTTTCGCTTTCCTTCAGGGGTCCAAAGCATAACTGTTCTTGTGGTGGCATCGGGGTCTCTTCTGAGAACATGGCCAACACAGCTCCAGCGTCTGCCAGTTATGATGGTGTGCTTGTCCTCTTGCTTGATCCGAGTAAGCAGATCTTGGTTGGTGATGGTATTCGGCCAAAAGATTTGGTGAATTTTTCTTAGGCATGTTGTGTGAAAAGAAGACAATTTCGACATTTCCTTCTCTGTAACTCTCCAGCATTCCGCACCATAGAGACGCACAGAAAGCACACAGCTCTGATATAATCTTATTTTTGTGCTAGTGCTGCATTGAGAGGACTTCCAGATGTTGTTTAGGTTAAAAAAGGCTGTTCTTGCCTTATTCATTCTGATGTTGATGTCTTTGCTTGCTCCGCCTTCTGGTGTTACTATGCATCCTAGGTATGTGAAGGTGTCTGTCTGTACCAGTTGCTGATTCCTTACTGATATGGGCTCAGGGTTGCTCACATTGAGCGTCATGACCTCTGACTTCTTTAAATTGATGTTCAAGCCCACTGATGCGTGATGCCATATGATGATGGATGGTATCCGCATGTCTGGTTTTGTGTAGTGTGTAGATGTGTTCAGTCAAAACAATGTTCATACAACAATAACAGGGCAATCCACATAGGACGTCAGTAAACTCACGACGTATAAAGTCAATGAGTCTTGAAACAGCCGTTGACGTTTTTCTTCATTATTTATTGTGGACGCCACAGTGACAAAATGGTTACGCAAATGTGTAGGCACATCAAACAGTCATTATCACAGCAACATTCAATACAGCAATAGACGGTAGACAGCATTACAATGATGAGTCAGATGCATGTTATATTTCAAAGTGCTGTAAATGTAGTCAGGTGAAAAACTCCATCCTTTTCTATAACAGCCAGGAGATAACCAGATGTATGAGATCAGTTCACTCTCCTTAGTTTGACTTCAGCAAGACAGACACGTCTGCCGAAGTATAAATAATGTCCTCAAAAATATCCTCTAGATAATAAAGGTTTTCTAAACCTAGTTCATTTAACAAAGTAGCAAGTAATGGTCCTTGGTACATGCATCAACCGATGCAGTACAATGCAGCGACATGTGAGCTGGGAAAAAACATCTCGTGACGACGACTTTCGGAGACAGGCTATGAATCGAAATCGCTCACGACCCAAAATCGATAGAGTTAATGAAAAAGTCAATTTACCTTGCTTTCATGAAATACACAGAAATATCACGCCTCCCGACATGTGGGAAAACACTAGAGGTATTATCTCGAATAAACGAAATATCCATAAGAGGACTACACATCCCTGACAGAACAAAAAAAGCGGAGATCCCCTCTTCAACGAGGCATCTCTTTCGCCATTCCAAATCGCTCACTCCCACTAGTGGTGGGCGGAAACCGATCGACCAAACAACAAGACAAGTCATGCGCAGTCCAGCGCAAAAATGACCACAGCTCAAAAGTTAACTGCATTCGATACCAACGCGAGAAGACAAATGCTTACCGAGAAAAGTGACTATAAATTTCAAGCAGTTGTTGCCCTTGCGTTATAAAACAGATATTGAAATAAAACGATGTTGCGAGAATTTATCACGCAACATATCACCACCTCCTCCCGATAAAAAAAAAATGTGGAACATATTTTTTTTTCAATATCAAAGAGCAAGCGATAAGCGGCTCAAAACGCACGAATTATGCGCTGATAATTAATTAAATTGCCAAACAATAGGCTAATTATAGAGTGTCTGGTGAGGATATACCTCAACAGAAAAATAAATATGTCTCAAAAAATATTCACATCGGGGAGGTGTCACCAACACACATCACGTTAGCATGTAAACACAATATACGTATGCAAGTTACTATAATCATCATTAAACAGCATACTCTAATATTGTCTTTAAAAATGGATGTACAAATCTGATAGGAAAATTTAAATAGTACATTCTTTGACATGTAATGACATAAGTACATAGTAAAGTTAAACTACATGACGATCCAGGACATATGCTCTGGTATTCCGAGGGTAAGTACACAATCTAGAACTCGTAAGGTAAGTCCTCAGCTCAACAATGACATTCTGAGAAAGTACAAGCAATATAATGCTAATTAATAACTAATATGCTTCATAAGGTACAATACATTATTAATAATTGTGGCTGTTTAGTAAACTAACGGCCCTTATATTAACTACTCAGTCCTCCTCAACCATCTTAAAAAACGAACAGAAGAAGATGACAACAAAGCACGATAGTGTGTACATATAAAGTAAGTACAGATGTGCTAATCTATTGTAGAAATATAGGTGTGTTATGACTCTGTAATATATAGAAATATAGGACAGAAGTATTAGTTGGAGTCATGTGGGCATCTAGACAAAATGTCAGCCATCACATTATCCGCACCACGGATAGCTCGTACCGTGAAGTGAAAAGGTTGAAGAGCTATAGCATATCGAGTGGATCTCGAACTCTTCAAATTCTTAGTCTGAATAGCTGTAAGAGCTTTCTGATCAGTCTCTAGAATGAAATGTGCGCCCAGGAGGAATCTTTGTAGCTTTAGAATTGACCAAACCATCGCTAACAACTCACGGTCTAAAACCGAGTAGTTCCTCTCTGCCGCATTTAGTTTTCTAGAAATGTACATAACAGGATGCAGAGTATTTGCATATTCTTGCATCAGTGCTGCTCCAATCCCAGTGGATGAAGCATCACTCCGAAGAACAAAAGTCCTATCAAGAGTAGGTAATCTTAAGATGGGAGGAGAAGAAAATATATTCTTGATTTGGTCTAGTGAAGATTGGCATTCTTCAGACCAACGGACCAGATTAGGCGAACCTTTCTTCAACAATGTTGAGAGAGGTGCCATGATCGAAGATAAATTTGGAATAAATCTCCCATAAAATTGAATTAAACCTAAGAGACTCCTAACTTGTTTCTTCGTTTTAGGAACAGAGATGTTCAGTATTTTGGAAGTATTGTGGTCTTCTGTCTTCAAGAGACCATGACCAACACGATGACCCAGGAAAGAGATTTCACCAAAACCAACAAAAGCTTTAGAAGGTTTTGCTGTCAAATTATTCTCACGTAGAGTGGACAGTAAGTCATATAACCCTAAATAGTGATCTTCCCAGGTATCACTGAAGAGACAGATGTCATCTAAGTATGCGATGACATCCGAACGATGTGACAGAATTCGACGCATCATGCGAACGAAAGTGGCAGGGGCGTTCATGAGACCAAAAGGCATAACATTCCATTGAAATAGACCCCTAGGTGTAGAAAAAGCAGTAAGAGGTTTGGCATGCTCTGCTAAAGGCACTTGCCAATAACCTTTAGACAAGTCAAGTTTAGTGAAGAATCTAGAATTAGAAAGTCTAATCAGTAGATCTTCTAACAAAGGCATCGGTTCAGCGTCGAACTTTGTGACCTGATTCAATTTGCGATAATCAACGCAAATTCGTATGTTCTTATCCTTCTTCCGGACAATAACCATGGAAGAAGAATATGGTGAAGTCGATGGTTCAATTATATTTAATTGAATCATTTCATCCAATTCCTTTTCCACTTGCGACTGAAAGTGTATAGGAATAGGATACGGCCTAACCCTAATTGGATTATTGTCGGTAAGAATTATGTCATGTTCTATGACATCTGTGTGTCCAGGAATGTCAGTGAGAACATCCTGAAATGTTTGTAACATCGACGAGACTTGTCGATGTTCGTCACCAGAAAGATTAGGAGAAACAGAAACGTTTTTCCAAGATTCCGTGGAATGTAATGGAACCACTGGAAGGGGAAGGTTGACATCAGAGAAGGTAGCTTCCTCATCCTGAATGACAGACAGGGATGAATAATGACCGTGAGGTGCAGGAGCATCATCCGTTGCCTGGAAAATAGGCAGCAAATAGTCCGGACGTTCGTGAAATTCCGAAAGCATGTTTATGTGGAAAGTT
Organism: Oreohelix idahoensis; assembly: GCA_024509875.1. Taxonomy (NCBI): domain Eukaryota; kingdom Metazoa; phylum Mollusca; class Gastropoda; order Stylommatophora; family Oreohelicidae; genus Oreohelix; species Oreohelix idahoensis. The sequence continues at coordinate 184,425 of JAMPIV010010779.1, read as the reverse complement.
TTATGCTTTCCATCAATATCGACCACATAGTCAACATCGGAAATCCGAGAGACTATTGCATACGGACCTTTCCATGCAATAAGAAGTCTATTTTCCCTACTGGGGAGTAGGACGAATGCTTTGTCACCTGGACAAAGTTGTCGTAGACATCTATTCTTGTTAGCAAACTGCCTTGCCTTCTCTTTAGCAATTTCTGATGAAGCAGTTGCTAGCTTACATGCCTCAATGATCTTTTGTCTAAGAGCAATGACATACTCATATGAGGATTGAGTTTCATCGCTAATATCATCGGCAGTGATGAGATCGTGTAATAAAGACATAGGGCCGCGTGGACGCGCGCCAAAGACAAGTTCGAAGGGAGAAAATCCTGTGTGTTCATTAGGGACTTCTCTATAGGCAAAGAGAGCCGCGGGTAAAACCCTGTCCCAATCTTGAGGATGATCTTCAGTTATCTTACCAAGCAAAGTCTTGAGCGTTCTATTCAGACGCTCAACTAACCCATTAGACATAGGATGGTAGATACTACTGAGAGATCGTTCAATATGTAAGGTAGACATTACCTGTGACATAGTGTCAGATATGAGTTGAGTGCCATGGTCTGACAATATTTCTCTGGGGAACCCCAAGCGAGAAAATATCAACCAAAGAGCATCTGCGATATCTGTAGTAGATATGCTCTTAAGAGGAATAGCCTCTGGCCAACGTGTGCACATATCGACACATGTAAGGATAAACTGATGTCCTCTGGCCGACTTGACCTTAAAAGGGCCAATAATATCTATGGCCATTTTCTGAAACGGCCGAATAGGAATGTCAGCAGCCTGGATAGGCGCAGCATGTCGTGGTCCTCTAGATTTGACCTCCTGACATACCTTGCATGATCGGGAGTAAATACGAATGTCCTTATTGACAAAAGGCCAAAAGAAAGCCGCAAGGACTCTCGACTTCGTACGGGCAAAACCCATATGTCCAGCACATTGCGAGTCATGAGCATGTTGTAATATTTGGACTCTCATGCTCTTGGGAACAAGAATTTGCGAATGTGCCGACGTAGTCGAATCTTGTACCATACGTACAAGTACGCCGTTTCTCATTGCAATCCAAGATTTTCTATTTGTATCCTGATTCGGATCACCTTTCTTCGCAAGAACGAAGAATTTTTTTAAAGAAGGATCTTCTTCTTGCAATTTTATGAAAGAGTCACGAGTGATTACTAAGTGACTATCTTGGCTATCAACTTCATTATCACTATTCAGTGAAGTTTCGGGTGTTTGTAGAGCTTGTGCTCTTGTAACTACTGCATTTGTAGCTTGCATGTTATTATCTTCCCAAGCAGCAATCTGCTGTGGGGTACACTCCCTAACTCCGTGAATACGACCAATAATAAGGTCCGCAATAGGATTAGGTAAGAGACAAGCATGCACATCTCCAGTAAAGAAAGGAGTGGCAATGCGAATTACAGCAGTAGGATATTTTTCTAGAGTGCCGCCAAATGTGACACATTTAATAACCCTTCCTGTAGCACAAGATGGATCTACAAGCGATTGTCTAACACCAATAGTGGTGCATCCGGAATCGAAAAGTAGTGAGACCGGAGTATCATTAACAAGACCCTTATGTAGAATTAAAGAACCCCTCCCGTCATGCGCAACAGCAGCAGGAAGAGCGGGAAGTGGGTGACCACAACTCAAAGTAGTTATGGTACCCGGTTCGAATAAAGTACTGCATTGGGGGCATTTGTTTGCTCTCTCAAAGTCAAAAGCAGAACTAGTGACAGCGTCAAAGTTTTTACTATCAACAACATGATTACAGGCTCCCTCAGTTTCCTGTTGTACAGCATTAGCCTGCTGATATCTCTTTTTTTTGTGTTGAGATCTACCCCGACTATTATTACCTCTGAAGTTATCAGAGTTATTATTATCTCTGCAGTTATTATTGTCTCTATTGTAATTGTTATCCTGGTTCGAATTCCAGTTTCCACGATTACTATCATGTTCACATTGATGCGAACATCTATTTGTTTGGTTCTGAGGTCTTCGGCAGGAATAACCTCTATTACCATATCCTCTTTTGAAATGCTTATAATTATTAGGGTGATAGTAACGACCACTATCAGGTTGTCTCCAATTCTTCGAAGAAGAATCACCATGAAATTGGTTTCCATGATTTTGACAGAAATTACCGCTACTCTTTCTATCAAAATTTTGTTGGGATCTACGAGCAAAGTTTTGACCATACGGAGCTGCCGAAGCAACTGGTAAACCTTCTTTCACCTTAGAGTTACCCATGGTTATGTGTGGGTGCGCAGTTACGTATTGGCAACAGAAATCTTCCATTTCTTTTATTGTTTTAGGTTTACGTTCATGAAGGAAAGCAAGGAAAGACTCATTGACAGACGACATGACTTTGTCTCTAAGTATTAAGTCCATAAGTCCTTCATAAGTTTTTTCCGTCTTAGATAGTTCAACCCATCGTGAGAAAGTAATGCGTATTCTTGCAATAAACTCGGAGAATTCAACTCCATTTTCAGGTAACATGTTTTTAAATTGTAGACGATAGCCGTCTTCGTTAAGCTGATATTTCTTTAACAAAGCGGCCCTGACAACCTCATAATTGTTCTTGTCAGGTTCATCCACCATATTTAATATACTTAGAGCTTTACCTGTCAGTATCCCTGATAACTGATAAACATATTTTGCTTTGTCTATGTTATGAGCTGTACATGCTTGTTCAAATCTGTCCAGATAGAACATTATGTCATCACTGGAAGGACTAAATGTTGGTAACTTAATCTTAAAAGTATCATTATTAGCCTTACCAGAAGATGAACCCTTGTTTGAATCATTACCATTACTCATGCTCGTCAATTTCAATTTTTCCAACTCTAAAGCTAAGACCTTTTCTTCATGTTCCATTTTTGCTTTCCTCTCATCAGACTCTCTTTGTAATCTTCCTTTCTTCAGCTTGAGCCTCATTTGAAGTCTTTCATTTTCAGCTTCTTTTTCAAGTCTTTTATTTTCAGCTTCTTTTTCAAGTCTTTTATTTTCAGCCTCTTTTTCAAGTCTTTTATTCTCAGCCTCTAGCTGTAGCTTTCTTTCCTCAGCTTCTGATTCCCTTTTTTGTTTTTCCATTTCCATTTGGAATCTCTTTTCATCCACCTGCATCTGCAGTTTCTTTTGTTCAGCTTCCATATGCAGTTTCTTTTGTTCAGCTTCCATTGCTTTATCATATCGAGCAGTTGCAAATTCTTCTAACTTATCACCAGTCTTCCCAAGCAATTTACCCTGCTCAATAAAGTGCTCAAATGTAGACATGTTGTCTAACATATGAGTCCAAAACCTGAAATAATTAACTAATTTATTTCAAACCTAAGTGTAACAAGTCTTAATTAAGCACTTGTATATTCACATCACATTATATTATCCCAGTCTCTGTGGGAAACAAGTCTCCAATCAAAGAACTTGTATATGAAATATCAGCACTCAATTCTTGATCATAAGTGCACTTCTCATTCAATAGTGCACGACACTATTCATCATTCATTTATCATCAGTGTAGTAGTAACAGTGCATTAGCATAGCCCATTAACTAATTACTATAACTGTAAACAATGACTATGTAAACACATGCAGAATGTAAACATTGAAAATGTAAACAATACAAACAATGTAAACAATAACAATGTAAACAATAACAAAGATCAGCAACAATACAAAAACTTTCGCAGAAATCAACTAAAAATAAAGCAGAAATTAATGAAATATCACAAAAAATGTGACGATATCTGCGATAGAATTAAACAAAATACATGACACCACAGTGTATAAACAAAAATGTTGTATGAAACTAAATTATAGACAAGAGTAGGCTAACAAATACAAACAAATCAAAACAAAACTAAAGAATGCGAAATAATAACGAAAACAATATTAAAACATGTCATCACAGCTAACATAAATAGCAACAGAAGTCGCTTAGCAAATTCCAGTATCGGAAATTTGCAAACCCTACAGAAAACGCTCACAATAGACGACCTCTATGACGTGGCATAATCTAACGGAGACACCACCCAACCGAGAACCCGCTGAAATATAAACATATAAATATACAAATAACATATAGACATATAACATATAGAATGAGATGATACACAGAAGACTCAGCAGAAGTATAAGGGCACAGTTTACATACAAACAGGCCACTTAACTTATAGGCTTCCAATCGTAGAACAGCAGAAAAACGGATGTCAATCAACGTCCTAAAGAGCGAAGCTCCAACGATGATGGCACATCTGAACTGCTTCCACTGCTAACACGATGGTACAAGAGCTTCTGAAATACTGTGTGTTGAGTTGTTTCGGCACTTGACCTTCTAATCCAAAAGTAAGTTGATGGAAATCGGTACTTGGCCTTCTTCAGAAAACAACCCGTTTCAACCGGCACTTGACCTTCTCAAAAAACGACAGCACTGGAACCTTGACAGCAGCAACTTGCTTGACTTGCGTAAAAGATAACAGCAGTCCGAGTTATCCGGCAACATGTAACAACGCCGGGTACTGTCAAATTCTTGTTTCCGTCAAAAAGTTGAAATTTTGACTTTTACCGGGCAACGCCGAGTACTTTGAAAATTTTGAAGATGTTGACTGTATTGAAGAATGTTAATTTCTTGAAGGATGCTGATGAATTCTTGTTGAAAATGAAGTGGGTAAGGGACCCCGTGTTTGCTAGTACCAGAATCAAACCAGCTTATGGCCACCAAATGATGCGTGATGCCATATGATGATGGATGGTATCCGCATGTCTGGTTTTGTGTAGTGTGTAGATGTGTTCAGTCAAAACAATGTTCATACAACAATAACAGGGCAATCCACATAGGACGTCAGTAAACTCACGACGTATAAAGTCAATGAGTCTTGAAACAGCCGTTGACGTTTTTCTTCATTATTTATTGTGGACGCCACAGTGACAAAATGGTTACGCAAATGTGTAGACACATCAAACAGTCATTATCACAGCAACATTCAATACAGCAATAGACGGTAGACAGCATTACAATGATGAGTCAGATGCATGTTATATTTCAAAGTGCTGTAAATGTAGTCAGGTGAAAACTCCATCCTTTTCTATAACAGCCAGGAGATAACCAGATGTATGAGATCAGTTCACTCTCCTTAGTTTGACTTCAGCAAGACAGACACGTCTGCCGAAGTATAAATAATGTCCTCAAAAATATCCTCTAGATAATAAAGGTTTTCTAAACCTAGTTCATTTAACAAAGTAGCAAGTAATGGTCCTTGGTACATGCATCAACCGATGCAGTACAATGCAGCGACATGTGAGCTGGGAAAAAACATCTCGTGACGACGACTTTCGGAGACAGGCTATGAATCGAAATCGCTCACGACCCAAAATCGATAGAGTTAATGAAAAAGTCAATTTACCTTGCTTTCATGAAATACACAGAAATATCACGCCTCCCGACATGTGGGAAAAACACTAGAGGTATTATCTCGACTAAACGAAATATCCATAAGAGGACTACACATCCCTGACAGAACAAAAAAAAGCGGAGATCCCCTCTTCAACGAGGCATCTCTTTCGCCATTCCAAATCGCTCACTCCCACTAGTGGTGGGCGGAAACCGATCGACCAAACAACAAGACAAGTCATGCGCAGTCCAGCGCAAAAATGACCACAGCTCAAAAGTTAACTGCATTCGATACCAACGCGAGAAGACAAATGCTTACCGAGAAAAGTGATTATAAATTTCAAGCAGTTGTTGCCCTTGCGTTATAAAACAGATATTGAAATAAAACGATGTTGCGAGAATTTATCACGCAACACCCACCTGCTGGCTAAACTTATTAAGTCTATCCGTTTTTTCCTAGATGTGTTGATGTGAATGTGCTAGTAGTGCAATGTCATCTGCATATTCCAGATCTTCCAATGTAGAAAATGTAGTTCATCTTATTCCTCTTGGACTGCCCTCTGTTGTCTGGCGCATCACCCAATCTATGACTGTTAAAAATAGAGTGGTTGATAAGGGGCATCCCTGTCGTACTCCTGCCTTCACCTCAAAGGTTAGGTTGCTCTGCCCAACACTACACGTAAAGTTGGCATAGAGGCTTTTTATGATTGACACTATGCAGCTTGGAATTCCATAAGCCCTCAGTATTTTCCATAAACTGTCCCTATGTATGCTGTCAAAAGCCTTTTCAAAATCAACGAAATTAATGTACAGCTGTCTTTGCCATTCTGAGCACTGCTCTTTAATGTTCCTGAGAGTGAATATATGATCTACACATCTTCTGTTCTTTCTAAATCCTGCTTGTTCTGTCCTTAGTTTGTGGTCTACTGCTTTTGAAATTCTCTGTATAATTATCCTCCCTAGTATTTTGCTGGGAACTGAGAGAAGAGTGATTCCTCTCCAATTATTGCAGTCTGCAAGATCTCCCATCTTGGGCAATTTGACAAATATTCCTTTGTTCCACTCTGATGGTGTTGTCCCCGTTTTTCAGACTTGTGCAAATAGTGGTTCTAATAGTTCTGCTGCTAGCTCAGGGTCTGTATTAAATAGCTCTGCATTTAAGTTACCATGGCCAGGAGCTTTTCCGTTTTTTAACCCTTTGATTGCTGTGATTATTTCTTCTTTTCGTGGAATGTCTGTATTTACATCTAGATCGTTTTCAGCCGCTGGAACATTCAATTGTGTCTCTGGTAGAACCTTGTTCAGAGTTTCTCTGAAGTGCTCTGCCCATCTTGTTTCCTGTCCCTCTGCTGTCGTGATGAGATTTCCTTGCTTATCTCTTACTAATGTAATATTGTTTGCACCTCGTTTTCCGCTGATGAATTTAGTTATTTTTTGTACTGTGCTTTGTTCATTTCTCAGTGCTGCCTCTTCTTCCTGTCTTGCAAGATCGTCTAGGAAATTCCTTTTGTTGGCTCGGATTTTTTCAACACCTATATACATGATAATAAGGGGGTTCATTAAAGTAGTACTCAACTACCTGTAACAAAACCTGTGGCCCAACATTACTCGGAAGCCTAACTGTGCCAGACGTCTGTAGAAAAATGTAACCCGATAAGGGGTGAGTTGTAACATACATTTTATCATTTTAAATTTGACATTTGACATTTTTAATTCGCTGCTGATTGTACAAGTTCATAAAAGGCTGGCAACCTCAGCATATGAAAATGATAGAATCATGAATCATTACAGCAACGCTGGTGGCTACTTCATACCAGTGTTGCAGGCAGGACGTACTTAATTGTAGGGAACACTGTACAGTTCCTCCTGCCTGACGGTACCGGACACTGTACAGTGAGGGGTACCTAGGTACCGCTCACTGTACAGTGAACCTTACCTGCTAGGTAGGAAGCACTGAACTTGGGTAAGAATGACTTAATATTTAAAAGAAAAGAAAAATCGGAAACCCTTATATAAATATAATTAATGCTGTATTGTATGTATTGAGAAATTCATGTGCCAGTAAATCAAGGCAATAATAACACGATAATTGGGGTTTTTTCTTCTTGGCAGAGTATAAATAAATTAAAACTGGATAGATGACATTCCTTTGAAACATAGATCAGACTAACGAAAATCAGAATACGTCTAAAATGTTAAACATATGTATATTGCTTATTTAGTAACTACTATTACCACAAGAGCATTAAACACTCTTTTTACCTCTATATAAAAAGTCAAATAATTTATAACGTCATCTGCTCGCATTGTGAAATAAACCTTCTCTTTGGGCAGAACGTATTTAATCGCAGTGCAGGCAATGACAGAAGCATATTTTTTCGTCCGTAATAAGTTTAATTGTAATCCAGTTCAGGTTGTAGATAAGTAGCTGTTTTGAATTACAATACAAGAGTACATTAAAAAAAACACGAATCTTTATGAAAGTTTTTAAAAGTCATATTTCGTTTAATGTTGACATTTTTCACATCTGATTTTCAGTTATCTTCACATTTATTTTTTCATGAAGTTTCACTTATAAAAATTAATTCAGTGTACTTAATGCTAATGTACAATACAATACAAAACTATATTAATTTGTAAAATAAAATAAATAATAGCTTTGTTAACATTTCAAAAAAGATATATTTCTCACTTTATTAGACGTCATTGACGGTTAAATGTGCCAGTAAAACTAAGTCAATAATACATGATAAATGCGTTTTTTCTACTTGGTAAGGCATCTGCTGGGTATAAATAAAGAGTATTAATAAAGTTTTATTGCGAATCTTATCTCAACTTGCCTGCTGGTGTGAGGCATTTATGAGTGTTAACGTCAAGCATTCACCGCAAGGGGCTGTTGTGATGCAAAAACTCCTAACGAAGAAGTCTACAATCCTTTCTATTATCACGTATAGCGTAATTAACATGTAGAATATTGCTAAATTCCACAGAGAGTTGTTACGTTTAACCGCGGCTTTGTAGGGACGTTCAAAGAAAGAAACTATAGCACGTTTCACTAGCTTTGCCCTCAAACAAATGTAATTATCTGATTAACCGTCTAACGTATTAATGCCATTTTTTGCATACGATGTTATATTGGGTTAGACCCAACAAATATATACTTTATATCTGTGCATCTTGTCCAGTTCCCATAAACGGATGAAATCCTTTGATCTTTGTCGGCATACCAATTATTGTGTATCGAGAAAAGAAATTTTACCACTTCATGCACAGATTCTGTGAATCGATTAGGCATAGGCGTGTCTACTATTACAATAATGTGGCCATCACGTTTGCAATTGAATACGTGTTGAAGATGATTTCTTAAATGATCTGCATGCGAAATACTCGTGACATTGTTTGTCATTGACATTTAATGCGCTACCAAACTGGACCTTCCTTGATCTAATTATTTCAATGGGTATCATCTCTTTGCGGTTCATAAATATCATAATGGAACGTTGCTCCTCTGCTGTGCTTGTAAATAACGGTAAGGTCATCTTTAAAGAAATTAAACTTCATCCGAATCATAATCAGATGTCTCTGAGAAATTGAAAATCAATCTCGGCTGAATGAAGGACAAACCATCATTCTTCCAATATTCCTCTTCCTCTTGTAACACATGGTTCTCACTTTTCTTCCAATAATCCCTGGCTATATTGGAGATGGCGGCTTTTATAAGTATTTCAACATCTTTTAATTTGAACGTTCTATTTTCTGTTGCTACCTGTTCCTTAATTTTAGCCCATACTAATTCTATTGGGTTTAAGTGAGAATGGTAAGGAGGTAATCTTAAACATCTGTGACCATGTTCATGGATTGCCTTGTCTATGTGAAATATCTTTGTATGCTGTGTCTTTTTTTACAATTCCAAGTAATTCAGGTTCATGGACATTTCGTTGAATGGAATGTTGCTTATGGTCAGCCAAATCTTTATTACATCTTTAATACTTGGTGAATTAGAAACGTTATCTTCTGGTGCCACAACGTTGTGATATGAGGCATTGTCCATTATCAAACACCACGGTCTATCCAAGGAAGGAAGTACATGATTCACAATCCAATCTTGAAATATCTTGCCATTCATCTCTGCATGGTAATCCCTATTATCTGTGGATTTTGAAACAAATATGAGTTCAGTATTATTTAGAAGCCCATGATGGCTGCTTCCTGGATGTGCAATTATTAGGCGCTGTCCTTTGCTGCTTGGTACTAGTCTCTTAGTTGTTCCATCAGATGATTGCCATTCTCGTTCATTACTGTGGTGCGCATTGATCCAAGTTTCATCTAAATACACAAAATCATAACAATCTCTTCTCATTTCTCTGACCTCGCGTAAATATTTGCTTCTCATTGCAACTATATGAGGCTTCTCACAAATAAGGTTTCTACCACCAACATATTTTCTAAAAGTGAATCCCAAACTCCTAATAGTCCTCCATAGCGTAGATTTGGAAATATCAATGTCATTATTCTTTCTTAACCAAATTTTCAATTTCCTTAAAGTCACTGCCTCATTATTGTGAAACATATTGCAAATTTCTCTGCGGATCAATTCTCTGTCAAAATTAGCCACCACTCTTGGCCTAATTTTCGTGTGTAAAACACTGGAATTAGACATTTCAGATGTCGCTATCCAGCGGTGCAATGATCGTTTGCTTATACCCAAGGCGTGAATAGTCCTCTTTTGTGGGTTTGAAATAGAATGATATAGTTTTCCTCGAGTAGCTTCATTGCAGAAATACTAAAAAATCCTATTTGTGATTTGTTGTAATGTCATAAAATGTACTCGCAGACTCATTTTTCCTTCTTAACCACACAATAATTTTTGTAGACACACCTCTGATTGACAATGTGTGCGTTGCACAGGATATAAACTGTTTTATGTTCAAGAAGTGCGATTTCACGCAATTTCACTCAAAAATCATGCCAATTGCTTGATAAACCAAAAATGTGCAAATGAGGTCGTATAATTTACTGTAGACATTTCAATATGTGTGCGTGTGATGTGTGTTGGCAAGTAGGATTTTATATTATATCGCAAAGAGACGAAAATTGAAACCAATGGCCGCATTTTAATGAAAAATTTAATTCATAGGGTCTATACCATTTCAAATTGACACACAAAATTTCACTTATATGCGTTATATATTCGCTGAGATATAGCATTTTGAAGTTGGGCAAAGCTAGTGAAACGTGCTATAGCATTGAGTGGCATGAGAACTATTGAACTCTAAAAGAAAGTTGAATGTAAAATTTAAAGTAATTGCCATCACATTTCAAATTGTGAGAACTCTATTCGTGATCAGAAGCAACTGAAACTTTCCTACATTATGTAAAAATAAACTTAGTTTAAGATGAAAGGCGTTAACTCTTAAAACAATATTCCATAATGAATTATACATAATGATAAGTACAACTTGTTTTTTAATTCTTCTGCACTCAGTACTGTATAAATACATGTTTAAAAATCACTGACCAATTCAATTAAGTGCATGACATAGCGCTTTAATTTCTTCCCATTTTCATATAAAACAATGTATGTTATCATTATAAATAAATAAATTATTTAACGTAAAGCCAGTAATAGTAGTCATGTCTCAAACGTACTCCCTAAAGTTGTGGTTCTTGAACACGTATAGTAAGATTTAACTTCAGCCACTCATTACATTTCGTCTCAGTATGATGCTTATTAATAATTAAATGAAGCTTATTTTATGTCTTTTCCTTAACAGAGACAGTCTATTTGTATACACATTGTGATATAACAAAGAAGATCTTTCGTACATATGTTTTTTAGTTTAACAATTATAATTAATAAAAAATCAGAGGTACAATTATATGCAATAGTATTTATTTATATATTTACATATTTATTGAGCGTCCGATTGGCAGAGTGGTTAGTGCGCTGGTCTGTCGCGGCAAAGGTACCGGGTTAAATTCACGGTATCGATACGCTCCAGCCTACCCAGCTGTAAATGTGTTACGACTTAGAGGTGACGAATACAAATATGACAGCCGATCTTGTAGAGTACGTCGTGCTATGTAACGCAAGTGATAATGGGCAGTCATTCAGAACAAAATCTGATAGGGACAACATGAGCCGGCAAGTGGCAGGTCCACAGCAAACATGGCAAAAGTTTATTCTCATTAAAAACTGGCTCCATCAAGTAATAATATATGTGGCATGGAAGAATGTGTCAACAATGTAGTTCTTCATAATCTGTCTTCTGTTCATAAATGTCAATCATAGGCATCTTATAATAAGTGGCAATGAAATGTAATATAATCCTCTCCTTAATTCTGGCCGTTGGGTCTAGAGGTTCGTGTAGACCACAAGGACCCAAGCAATGCGGCAGAAATATTCATGACAAAATCTTAGATGCATTATTGGAAAAAATACTCATTGGATATGGTAATAACTTCTGGGTAAATTAATGTATCATTCTGCATAATATCAAGTAAGTGACAGCCTCCGAAATAACAATGCCACTAAACATCAGAATACAAGTCTCCACAATCTTAGGGAGCTTGAAAAAAGTACGTCTACTCCGGACGACTGAAAAATACGAAAGGCCAAGACGGCTGACCGTTAGAATGCAAAAGCGCGTGATATATTACGTCATTAGTACCGGTGACGTAACAAGTTATGCCGCGTTCAATATAAGTGAAAAATCGTACATAAAAATTGACTTTACTACATACAGCTATATCTCATCAATGGATATATGCCTGCGTGTAGCAACATATTATAATATATTAATTTTATGGTTAACAAATTGGGTACCTGACTTTGTTCGTGAGTTAGGGAAGGAAAAGGCAGCGAGGAAGGGAACTGGTCACCTCACATCTCAATGCTGGACCTAGTTTAGTCAAGTCTCTTACATTTCACTCCACTACGTCAGTATCTGCTATGGGACCACCTTTACCTTATATTTATTATTGACTGCCCAAATTATGATCCCACTACACGCACCATACCTCACTACACGCACCATACCTCACTACACGCACCATACCGCACTACACGCACCATACCACACTACACGCACCATACCGCACTACACGCACCATACCGCACTACACGCACCATACCGCACTACACGCACCATACCACACCACACACACTATACTGATACCTGTTTGGAATGAACATTGAAATAATAATTTCCCACCATTCATTTTTAGACGAAATTAGAAAAATGTCATTTAAAATATGTTTACACACTTTAAATAAATACCATATGAAGCAAATATAAAAACATCTTTACTCTTTATCTATCCAGTATTTTGTCCTATTAAGGAGGGACGGTGAAAATATCTGGCTAATCAAACTCCATAATTCTCGCCGTTTGTACGTCGGTCACATCTAAGGGATGCAACTGTGGTTGAAAATTAGGCATTAATTGTATTGTTTCCCTTAAATGTACTCTCCCGAAAATAGTAACACTCAACGAAGAAAAGTCGGCGTAGAACCTAGCTTCATTCCGGAAACGGATTTAACTCATCATTGTGTTAAAAATGACCTTAAAATGTAAATTTTTTTATTGTTTCTTCAAGACAAAATTTTAATTTCTACTATTGCAGACTTATTACGCGTATTATGGATCAAAATGATAACATGGCTGCAAAACGAGCTGCAGATGCTAAGAGGAAGAGACGATCGCGTCAATCACAACGAGCAAGCGAGACTCTAGAAAAAGCAGCAATACGACGACAATATTCATTCATTCATTCATAACCCTCCACTCCTAAAGGAGCATAGGCCTTCAACAAACACATGCCAAGTCCTCCTGTCACGTGCCATCATCTCAAGTTCTTTCCACGTTCTCCTTATCATTTTCATCACTGTTTCCAGCTCTCTTCTCTATGTGTTTCTTGGTCTACCTCTGCCTCTCTTGCCCTGGGGGTTCCAGAACAAGGACTGCCTTGTAATGCTATCAACAGGTTTCCTCAGTGTGTGTCCTATCCATCTCCATCGTCTTCTTCTCATCTCTTGTTCCACTGGCACTTGTCTAGTTCTTGTCATCAGTTCCCCGTTAGTAACCTTTTCATACCATTTTAATCCCTCTATTCTGCGCAAGCACCCATTTATTAAAGTCTGTAGCTTTTTGGTTGTTCTCTTTGTTGTTCTCCATGTCTCAGAGTCACACAATAGGACTGACTTCACATTTGAGTTGAAGATTCTTATTTTCGTGTTGGATCCGATTTCTCTTGATCTCCGTATATTTACCAATGCTATGAAAGCTCTTCTTGCTTTTTGTATTCTTAGTTTGATATCACTGTCTGTCCCTCCAACTTTGTCTATATTAATGCCAAGATATGTGTACGATTCTACATCTTGTATTAGTGTTTCTTCAAGTTATCATTACCTGCATTTATACTCATTATTTTTCCCCTGTTTATTTTCAGACCCAATTGCTGTGACCTCTCATCGAGTGTTTTCAATTTGTCCTGCATATGATTACGGTTATGGGACAGAAGATCCAAGTCATCAGCAAAATCAAGATCATCCAACTGCTTAGTCAGAGTCCATTGGATTCCATTTCTGTTGCGTGTTGTCGATGTTCTCATAACCCAGTCTCTTGCTAGTAAAAAAAGAAATGGAGACAAGAGGCATCCCTGTCGCACTCCTGTTCTTATCCAAAACGGTTCTGTAAGCTGTCCTTCATGAAAAACTCTGCATGTCATGAATTCATATGTTTTCTTTATTAAATTAATGATCTTTAGGGAAACTCCATAATGCCTCATCAATTTCCAAAGTGATTCTCTGTCTACACTGTCAAATGCCTTTTCGTAGTCCACAAATCCGATGCATAGTGGTGAATTTCATTCCAGATTTTGTTCAACTATAATTCTCAAAGTGGCTATCTGGTCTGTACATAATCTGTTTTGTCGAAAACCTGCTTGTAAACTCTCAGTTTCTTGTCTATGGACTCATTTAATCTCTCAAGGATAATCCTGTTTAATACTTTTCCTGGCACTGATAGTAACATTATTCTTCTATAATTTGTGCACTATTTTAAATTTCCTTTCTTAGGCAACTTAACCAGATATCCTTCCTTCCATTCTGCTGGTATCTCTTCCTTTTGCCAGACTTTAATGAGTAATTTATATAATATCTCTGTAGCAGTGTCGATATCTGCTTTGATGGCCTCTGCTGGAATGCCATCAGGTCCAGATGCTTTTCCATCTCTTAGAAGCTTTATGACTTTCTATATTTCTTCCTTCGTTCGTCTTTCACCGGTAATTTGTAGCTCTTCTTCTGCTGGCTGGATCTCCGGGGGGGTTTTGTGGAGCTGGTCTATTTAGAAGGTCCTCAAAATATTCTGTCCATCTCTTCATTTGCTCTTGTATATTGCTGAGCAGTTTTCCATTCTTGTCTTTTATGAGGCAACTTGTTTGCTTGTATTTCCTTGTTAGCTTCTTTGTGCTTCTATACAGTTCTCTCATATTTCCTTTGGCTGCAGCATCTTCTGCCTCTCTTGCCAACTCCTCAATATACTTCCTCTTGTCTCTTTTGATACTTCTTTTTACTTCTTTGCTTCTGTGTACACTTCTTGAGCCTTGGCTTTGGAACATCTGGTTATGCTTGTGTTTAAATCTGCTTTCTTGTTTTTTTTCTGTCTTTTATCTTATTGATGGTTTCTGTTGTTATCCATGCTTTTTGTTGTCGTTCCCTTTTCCCCAGTATTTCTTCACATATCTCATTCCATATCGTTTTGATTTGCTGCCAATAGTCTTCTGTATTTTCAACATCTTCTAGCTGTTGGAGCACTTGGAATTTGTTGGATATTGTGACCGCAAATTTGTCTCATGTTTCTTGATTTCTCAGATGTCCTACGTTAAATTGTTGCCTATAATTTTGTATTGTTGCATTTTTACTTTGGCTATCAGAAGGTGGTGATCTGATGCCACATCTGCTCCTCTATATACCTTTACATCCTGCAATGATGATCTAAACTTCTTGTTTATGCATATATGATCAATCTGATTTTCTGTTCTATGGCCTGGTGATATCCATGTTGCCTTGTGTATTCTCTTATGTGGAAACTCGCTTCCTCTTATAGCCAATTGATTTGAAGCACAGAAGTTTAAGAATAGTTCCCCATTTTCATTCATTATTCCTAGCCCATGTTTTCCCATGACTTCTTCAAGGCCGATGTTGACTGTACCTATCTTTGCATTCATATCACCCATTAAAATTGTGATGTCTCTTCTTTTTACTTTTTCCATAATTTCCTGTTGTCTGGAATACAATCCTTCTTTCACAGACTCTTCTTTGTCATTAGTTGGTGCATAACATTGGATGACATTTACATTTATTTTCTTTTTAGCTGTTTTAAAAGTAGCTGTTATTATTCTGGGTCCAACAGCTTCCCATTTAATGAGTGCTTTCTGTGCTTCTTTAGATAACATAAGAGCTACCCCTTCCCTGTGGTGTGAACTTTCGTCTTCATGTCCTGAGGACAGCACCAATTCACCTGTGATGAGTTTCTTCTTGTCTACCCACTTCCACTTTGTTTCACACATTCCCAAAACCTCAATTTTATATTCCCACATTTCTGCTGCTACTTGTGCAATATTCCCTTGTTCGTTTAATGTTTGAACATTCCAGGTGCCAAATCTGGAGGTTCTCCTAGAAGAAAGAAGGTTAGTCAGCAACACAGACTCTTTTCTTTCTATGTGTGGCATCATACGCTTCCCTGCGAGATGACCTTCCCATGTCTTGGATGGCTGTGTTTTATTTTCCTTAATTGACTTGTCCATGATTGTTGAATTCTTTTGTGGATTAAATTTTTTACAGGATGTGGTAACCAGCCCCATGCCCAACCCTCCTTAGTCGCTTTCTACGACATGCATGGCAGGGAACAGTGTTACTATTCTTTGCTCCTCTTTCGGGCCCCGGTACCACACGGGTGGACGACAACATGAAGCGGCACAAAGAGAAGTACAGCGTCAGTCACAACGAGCAAATCAATCTGCAGAAGAGCATGAATCTCAACGCGCTGCAGAAGCTTTTCGCATTCGTTAGTTGAGAGCATCACAACGAGCAAAGGAGACATCAGAGGATTTTTCCTTTCTGAACCTGTTTTTGGACATGGTCAGCTCTATGTTGCCCTCACTCGAGGAACAAATCATGAAAACTTGAAAGTTTTTGTTAAAAACACTTTTTATCAGTGAACATTCTTTGAAACAGATCCACGCACTTTCACAAAAAATATTGTCATCAAAGAACTTTTATATTGAATTAAAAAGTATTTTAAACATATATTACAGTATTTGATTTACTTCCGTCATTATTGATGGGTTATTACTAGTGGATTATAATAACTACAATGCAGTGTGATATACCTATTTATTTTTTTAGGCAAGAATTACTGTACAGTGTTTCGTGTCTGAGTTTAGTACCAGTTACCCAAGAAGGACTCACGTGTCCAGTGTTCCCTACCTGACAGTAGCATGCACTGCACAGTGCGTATTGCCGGTTCAGTGCTTCCTACCTCCTACACCGGTTCTCTCACAGGGAACGAACGAACTTTATTTTCAAAGGATTGAGAATTGGGCACGCATGCCCGTCTGACATTCTGCCCTTCCTTTCTCTCACCTTTCATACTGAATTCATTTATTCTCCCATGCATTTTACATATCAATGTCAAGGAATTCAACGTTGTAAAGTAAAATAAAATAGCACACTCATATTAACATTAACTACTTATAAACATGACATAAAATAATTTGAAAAGTACAAACATTGTCATTAGAACCTACAGTTGATATTATAAGAAAAAATAATCCAATTAGGGCGGCATATAATCAGAACTAATAAAGTATTCGAAAAGTCTATGATTGTATGAACATGGACTGAGGTTATTTCTTAGGTTATACGGAATTCCAATGATAAGCAGCAGAGTACGCTAAGCTTTTCTTGAACAAGTCAAGCCTAGTCTTGGGCACTTGCAATTTGTTAAAGCGTTGACTGCGTCTTTCGTTGAACATTGGCCACAGATATGATGGAGCATTTTGTGACAGGATTTTGAGAACAAATTTAGCTTTGTTAAACAGAAGGCGCTTTCTTAAGGGCAGAATTTGAAGATTTTTATATAGATCTACACACTGAGTTAGGCAGTTGTCAGAGACTAGACGCACTGATCGCTTTTGTAGTGAACGGAGTTTCTTTGTTTTGGACATTGAGCTTTTGAACCAAAAGCAGAGGTGGCTCTAGGCTCCATGTGGAGCAGGGAGTGGGCGATGATGACATCATGGTGTAAATATTTATTATATTAACATTTTAATAAGTTTATATTATATTTAAACATGTGTAAACCAGGCAAAAGTCGTTTCCGCTATCCAGTCACATTTTGTCATCAAATTAACTTCTTCTTCTTCCTCGTTCGCCCTGAAAAGGGTGGTGGTTGCGTTGTGTCTGTTTGCGCCTAAGCTGTGATATCTGCACCTTTCGGTCGACACATCCGACTTCTGCGCCGCATTTTTTAGGGACCGGGTTTGCCTTCCCATTTCGATCCGTACTCGCTCAGCCAGACTGCACTGCTGCAGACTGTTTCCAGGACCACCACGTGGAGGTGGAGTACGGTCTTGATCAGCTCTGGTTCGCTGATTCTGATGCAAGCAGTCAAGCTATGGGTCGCTGACTGCATTCACTATTGATGCATCTTGGGGTCCCATCAAATTAACTGAGAGTAACGATGATTTTTCACCCAATCCACTGGGTTTATGATTTATGCACAGGGAGGAAAAATTACTGAGAAAACAGGGATGGTGAAAGTGACAGCAGGAAGGCGCTTGAGTAGTGTCAAGAAACTAATACTCAGCAGAGACATTTGTGTCTTCTAAAGTTTGTGGTACATGTTAGTGATACTGTGGTGGGTTTGATGTTAATACAGTTTGTTGTAAAGAAATCTTAGTGTACTGAATGAGGTCAGCTGTGAAGGTCCCTGAATATAATAAATATTAGAGTAAATTTCCAGGGCACCTTTCTACTACCACCACGATGATCTCATTCAGACTTATTCTAGATAGAATGTAAGATGGCTACGTTTGGTGTCTAGGGTTATCAAATGTTAGTGTAAGGTTGCATTAACCAACTGAACATATAAACAATTACACAAATTATTTTATTATCTAATACAACACAACAGTACCACGACAATCACATACGAACTACACTTTAAAAGACTATCTTTAGTAAGTCAGTGGTTGAAAGTTTGGTAAAGTTAATGTTTTTCAATTTATTGTCCTGAATCTGATTTATTTGGAATCAGGACTGATAATCAAAAACGAAATCATAGAAAGTAGTTACATCAATCAATTTACACAATGGGTCTTCTGACCATAATACACATATTATTATATAAGGGTGTAGTTGTATTGTCTAACTGAGGTGACTTCTAGTATACACTGGTTGATTGTTTATTATCATCATCTCTGCATGTTGTTTGTAAGTTTTTGTGGACACTGAAGGAATGTTTATATCACTATTCTCAGTCTCTTATTTTAATATAATGTTAGTTGAGCGATCAGGTGCCGAAACATGCACCTATCTTTGTAATATGATGTAGGAATCTTCCTGCACTTCGCTGAACGACAACCTTCAGCTCCCACTTCTTCAAGAATGATGGTGGTTGACAGTTGTCTCCGAAAAAGGCAACACTGTGGCATGAATATATCGGCCCATTGTAGTCTGGCACCAGTTATTGACAGCAACCAAAACCCTCTGAAATCAGAAGGATATGCCTCCTTCGTAATCAACAGCCTACAATAATACTCAACAACCAGTACAGGCACATTACAAACAAACATGTAAGATCAGCTCTTTACGACAATCCCTTTCACCAGTTTCTTTTGATGTGACCAGGTATACCAGTATTCCTCTCCCCTAATAGTTACAACGCCTCTGCAATTCCAGCAATAATCTGTTGTCTACACAATATGATAGGTATTATGCTCCTGATGTTAATCCTATATAATTTAGTTGGTCTACACCTCTCTGATAGTCTTTCATATGCTGAATCAATCTCTAGACTCTGTTTTGAGTCTGCCATAGACTCACTTACTTACAGTCGTATGTTAGTATTTCACATTCAAATTTTATTTTAAATAAAATGTTAAGAAAATCAATCTTACCACAGATGCAAGGAAATAACACAAGTAAACGATGACTAGGCAATAGAATATGGCACATTTTCGATCTGCCCTATGTCCAGGCTTTTCCTATGTTAGAAAATTTCTCCGCCTGCTCTCATCGATCTTGCTTTACACAAAATTTACTTGAAATGGCAGTGAACAGTCCCCGTTTCGTACCAGTATCTACTGCTTTGTCCAATGGGACCATGTTTACATTTATTTTTGAATCTATCGTTTCAAATAACAACTCCCAATATGTTTCCAAGGCAAATATATTTTTAGTTTTAGGTCAACCAATCATACTTCGCCTTCCTTTAAAATCCACCCAATCAAATATCCCGTACCTTTTAACCTCATTTACCCAAAGTCGTTTTTTTCAAAACATGCCATAAAAAATTATAAGCAGGCATGATCTTTACTTGACAGTCTGGTCGGGTCCACTATATTATTATGGCTATAATTAGTTAATTAATGGACTATTTGCGTAACTATTACCATATTCTTTGTCAACAAGTCCTAAGGTACACGAATATACAATTTATATGGGACTAGTTGGCTTGCTTCAGAAGTACACAGTTTTTTTTTCTATGTTAGTGTTTTTTATTTTTAGTCTACTACACGTTCAATTCTTTTCCATGTGCTGTCTTCTCTATTTACGTGATAATTACGTTCTTTGAAATAAGAGCTAAGGTTGTTTTTGTGACACGAGTTGTCTACATGTTCTAACTTTTTTCCTCGTATTTTGGGGAAACCCCTAAGGCAAAGCTTGCCCCTGTGCTGGTATTGGCTTTTAGTTTAAAATCAATGCGAAACGAATTAGCATTTCATCTATCCTTTCCCCTCCTCGTTCCACAATGCATTTTTAGGCACATATTTTCTTAGAACTAGGAAAAGTGATTATGTCAAGGACGAATTTGAAAAATTTGGGTACCGTTTTGTTCGGCTATTCGTTAGCAAATAATAATCTGAAGGCGTAGGCGATACCAACAGTTCTAGCAGAAAATTATTTTATACTTTCTTATCTTTTCCTTTATGCCCGATATTGTTATATATTAATTTAGATATTGTATTTAGAAATTCACTACACATGTCCCCCCTTTAGAACAGACGATCATATGTCAGTTCCTATTTCTAAATACACATAGATGAATTTACTATCTATGCCTGATGACTACTCTGATGTTCGTCGTACGGATGTCTGCTTAAAAAATCAGCTCCCACATTAGTTTTTCCGGGATTGTACTCTATGGTAAACTGGAATGGCTGTACGAGCAAAGACCAGCGTAATAACCTAGCATTTTCATGCCTTGCTTGTGACAGACACACGAGTGGTTTATGATCTGTCTGGATCCTAAATGATTGTCCATAGAGATAAATCTGGAGCTTTTTTATACCCCAGATGACAGCGAGACATTCTTTTTCACTTGTTGAATATTTTTGTTCTGCTGTATTCAAATTACGGCTAGCATAAGCAACTGGGGTTAATTCCCCATCAAGCGAATTTGACCGTTGTAATAGAGCTGCACCCAAACCGATATTACTCGCATCCGTTCTCAGAATGAATTCTTGACTTAAGTAAGGTAATTTCAAAATAGGCCTGCTTGTGAGCTTTTCTTTCAATTCTTGGTATGATAATTCACATTGCGCCGTCCAAATAATTCTATCAGGATTTCCTTTGCGCGTTAGATCAGTCAATGGAGCACATATGGCGTTAAAGTTTTTTATATACTTTTGGTAAAAACAACATAATGAGACAAAAGATCGCACATCTTTTTTTGTTTGTGGTCTTGGTGCTTTTTTTAACTCCTCCAGGTTCTTGGGGTCAGGGGTCATGTTTCCCTGATGTACTGTGTGGCCCAAGAATTCCAGCTCTTTACATCCAACACAGCATTTCGTCGGTCTAGCTGTCAAATTGGTCTCTCTCAATCGATCAAACAACATATTCAGAGAGTTAATGTGTTCCTCAAATGTTTCTGTTGCTATGAGAATATCATCCATGAAGTTGGTGATGCATGGATTCTTCAGGGGATCCAGTAACTTTCTCATCATCCTCTAAAACACACTCGGTGCATTTTTCAGCCCGAATGGCAACATATTAAATTCATAATGTCCTTCCGAGGTGCTAAAGGCTAAATAAGGTTTGACTTCCGGTTTTACTGGAATCTGATAGTAGCCTTTGCTCAGATCCACTTTAGAGAAATATTTACCTCTATTCAGCCTGGCAACAGCTGATTTGTATCAGGTAATGGATCCACCTGACCTTCTGTGACAGCATTCAGTTTCCTGTAATCTATACACAGCCTGTTGTCTCCAGAGGGTTTTCTTAACAGAACCACACTGGAACTGTAGGGAGATTCACTGTGCGAGATAATCCCTTCTCTCAACAGATAATCTATCTCCTCCCTTAAAGCTTTTTCCTTAGCGAACGGAATCGAATAGGCTTTCATACAGATTGGTGTTGGGTCTATGAGTTTCATATCATACTCCAATAAATTTGTATGCCCTAAACGGTCCGTTAACACATCTGTATGATTATTCAGAACCTGTTGAACCCTCTCCCTCTGAATTTCCGTTAAGTGTGTGCTGATTTTTACCTGTGCGGCGGTTTCACAGGGATGTAAAGGATATTCATGAGAAGTGAGTGGTTACTTTTTCATCTCCATTGCAACAGACAAGGTCAGTAGGTGTGTCTCTTCCTGGTTTTCTCTGTCCAGATATTTCTTCAGGAGATTCACATGATAGATTTTCTCTTTCCCTTTCTTATCTATCTTATAATTTGTTCTAGACACCTTCTCTAGAACTGTGTATGGACCTTGCCATCCAATTTGCAATTTATTCTGGCTGCCGGGCAGTAGAAGGAGCACCTTCTCTCCCACAGATAATTCTCGATCCTTCGCTTTCTTATTGTAATAGGCAGCATGCTTTTTCCTGGCTTGTCTCAAATTTTCATTGGCAAGTTTCCAGCCAGTTTTAAGACGAGTGGTCAGCTCGTTCACATATTGATATGATGAGGTAATATTTTCTTCTGCCTTTTCATCGGTCCAGGTCCTTAACAAGGCTACATATGGACTTTTAAGTTTACATACTTATTTTTCAAAGCACGGGTATGGTCCCTTCCATTATAAGCCTTATAGTGATGATTTTTCTTCCTAGAATCATCATTCACAATTCGACCGCTACCAATTTTTTTCTTGGGGTTTATTCCCACTTTAAGTTCCTTGTGAGAGATCTTCTCTCTCTTTTATCTTCCTCCAGTTCACATAAGTCCTTTGAGGGATTTTTGGCTTATTCTGGAGTAAGACATCTCTTTGTACTCGCTGCATAGTGGCCATTGTAAAACATCCAAGTGAAGACTGTCTGTGAAAAGGGGGCTCCCATTCCACTTTGTCTACATTATTAAATTCATTTTTCTTTCCATTTTCAGGCCTAAGTTTGCCCTGTGGCGTGTCTAGGTCCTGATCAATTTTCCCACTTGTGGGTGTTCCCTCATGTAATAAGCCACATCTTTCTACAAAATTCTCAATGTCAAACACTTCATCTGGCCAATAATAATTTTGAGCCACCTTTTGGATGATGGTACCTATTTTCTTATGATCCCCATCTTTTCCAACATGTAGGCTCCTTATCACATCTGCCCTATATGCCTTTGGAAGAACCAACTGTCCGTGAACAGTGGATCCAGTTCCAGCCTTCCTGTAAATCAGTTTGTTTTTTATATAGAAATCTCCCTTGCCTGGAGGTGTATGACATTTGGACAATTTCTTAAAACAAGGCTTGAGGGTCTTATCCCCAGCCTGCGCCTTCCTCATCTCATCTGGAGGAGTATTTATCAGATTATCCTCCTCCTGTTTAGACTGTGATCTGGTTGGAAGCGTGGCCATGTACACAGGTCTCTTTTTACACACTTCTGTGTTATGGTTGTCCATCCGACACCAACTACAATATAATCTACCTTTATGAAAAGGTTTTCTTTCATCATATTTCCTTTCATTGAATTGTGAGGTTTTATTATTATAGTCATTGCGTGGCCTATCAAACTGGTGCTTACCTTTGTTCTGGTCTCTATGGTCAAACTTATTAAAGTTGTGAGGTGCCTTAAAATTGTCTACCTGTTTCTTTTTATTTCCAACTACCTCTGCTTGGGCTGCCTGATACCTCTCAGCGACATTGAGTAACTCACCCAGCCTCTCTGCACCTTGTTCCATGAGAAACTTTCTCAGGTCTGGAGCCATGGACTCTCTTAGTTGCTCAATAAGGATCATTTCCTTAAGATCTTGGGTTTTCCCCAGAGCAGTCCATTTCTCCAAGTAGGTCTCTAACCGTGCAGAGAACTGGTGATAAGTCTCACCCGACAGTAGTTTGGCATTCCTAAATTTTTTTCTATAAAATTCCCCATTCTTTTCATATCTTAACAAAAGAGCCTGCTTTAGCATGTCATAATTGTCCTGATCATCCCTGCTCATCTTGGCAAAAACTTCATAAGCTGTACCACGAAGCCCTTGTGATAACTTTAGGCTCCACCTTTCTCTCTCTAAACCATACGTGGTAGCCAAAAGTTCATATCTATTTAGGTAACTTTCTATGTCATCGTCTTTCTCAACAAAATGGTCTAAATGAAAACTCATAGCTGAGGTTGAGGCTCCCTGACTAGCAGTAGCATCTGAGGCAAAGGGGCTGGCACCATTTTCAGGAGCATGGCCTTGAAATTCTAACTCCCTTAGTCGTAACTCATGCTCCCTCTGCAATCTTTTATCTTCTGCTTCCCTCTCAGCAGTCAATCTCTTTTCTTCTCTTTCTGCAGCTATTCTCTTTTCTTCTGCCTTCAATGCCCTAACCTCCTTGTCAGCCTCAATCTGCAGCCTCTTAATTTCTTTTTCAGCCTCTAACTTTCTTTCTGCTTCAAATTTTCTTTCTTCACGCTCAATAAATTTGTAACATTCAGTTGTGACAGAAGCAATCATAATTTGCCCCTCCATTCCCAATTCTTTAGCAGCCTGCACAGCAGCAGATCGAAACTTCACCAGATCAGCCATTTTGTACTAGGCAAACCTTTAAAATTTCTAACTAGACAAATTTCTAATTATAACTAACAATTTCTAATTATAACTAAGAACAACCACGGGCACTGATAGCTCAACCACTAATTAATTTCTCCAAAAAGGAATGCTTTTAGTATTATACTATCTAATTGATAATATCTTAAGAATTTAAAATCCCAGAAGCAAACTACCCAATATAGCTGGTGTTGTGAAAAGTTCAATCCCCAGGAGCGAGACCCCAATATATGTGGTGGGTTTGATGTTAATACAGTTTGTTGTAAAGAAATCTTAGTGTACTGAATGAGGTCAGCTGTGAAGGTCCCTGAATATAATAAATATTAGAGTAAATTTCCAGGGCACCTTTCTACTACCACCACTATGATCTCATTCAGACTTATTCTAGATAGAATGTAAGATGACTACGTTTGGTGTCTAGGGTTATGAAATGTTAGTGTAAGGTTGCATTAACCAACTAAACATATAAACAATTACACAAATTATTTTATTATCTAATACAACACAACAGTACCACGACAATCACATACGAACTACACTTTAAAAGACTATCTTTAGTAAGTCAGTGGTTGAAAGTTTGGTAAAGTTAATGTTTTTCAATTTATTGTCCTGAATCTGATTTATTTGGAATCAGGACTGACAATCAAAAGTGAAATCATAGAAATTAATTACATCAATCAATTTACACAATGGGTCTTCTGACCATAATACACATATTATTATATAAGGGTGTAGTTGTATTGTCTAACTGAGGTGACTTCTAGTATACACTGGTTGATTGTTTATTATCATCATCTCTGCATGTTGTTTGTAAGTTTTTGTGGACACTGATGGAATGTTTATATCACTATTCTCAGTCTCTTATTTTAATATAATGTTAGTTGAGCGATCAGGTGCCGAAACATGCACCTATCTTTGTAATATGATGTAGGAATCTTCCTGCACTTCGCTGAACGACAACCTTCAGCTCCCACTTCTTCAAGAATGATGGTGGTTTACAGTTGTCTCCGAAAAAGGCAAGACTGTGGCATGAATATATCGGCCCACTGTAGTCTGGCACCAGTTATTGACAGCAACCAAAACCCTCTGAAATCAGAAGGATATGCCTCCTTCGTAATCAACAGCCTACAATAATACTCAACAACCAGTACAGGCACATTACAAACAAACATGTAAGATCAGCTCTTTACGACAATCCCTTTCACCAGTTTCTTTTGATGTGACCAGGTATACCAGTATTCCTCTCCCCTAATAGTTACAACGCCTCTGCAATTCCAGCAATAATCTGTTGTCCATACAATAGGATAGGTATTATGCTCCTGATGATAATCCTATATAATTTAGTTGGTCTACACCTCTCTGATAGTCTTTCATATGCTGGATCAATCTCTAGACTCTGTTTTGAGTCTGCCATAGACTCACTTACTTACAGTCGTATGTTAGTATTTCACATTCAAATTTTATTTTAAATAAAATGTTAAGAAAATCAATCTTACCACAGATGCAAGGAAATAACACAAGTAAACGATGACTAGGCAATAGAATATGGCACATTTTCGATCTGCCCTATGTCCAGGCTTTTCCTATGTTAGAAAATTTCTCCGCCTGCTCTCATCGATCTTGCTTTACACAAAATTTACTTGAAATGGCAGTGAACAGTCCCCGTTTCGTACCAGTATCTACTGCTTTGTCCAATGGGACCATGTTTACATTTATTTTTGAATCTATCGTTTCAAATAACAACTCCCAATATGTTTCCAAGGCAAATATATTTTTAGTTTTAGGTCAACCAATCATACTTCGCCTTCCTTTAAAATCCACCCAATCAAATATCCCGTACCTTTTAACCTCATTTACCCAAAGTCGTTTTTTTTAAAACATGCCATAAAAAATTATAAGCAGGCATGATCTTTACTTGACAGTCTAGTCGGGTCCACTATAGTATTATGGCTATAATTAGTTAATTAATGGACTATTTGCGTAACTATTACCATATTCTTTGTCAACAAGTCCTAAGGTACACGAATATACAATTTATATGGGACTAGTTGGCTTGCTTCAGAAGTACACAATTTTTTTTTTCTATGTTAGTGTTTTTTATTTTTAGTCTACTACACGTTCAATTCTTTTCCATGTGCTGTCTTCTCTATTTACGTGATAATTACGTCCTTTGAAATAAGAGCTAAGGCTGTTTTTGTGACACGAGTTGTCTACATGTTCTAACTTTTTCCTCGTATTTTGGGGAAACCCCTAAGGCAAGGCTTGCCCCTGTGCTAGTATTGGCTTTTAGTTTAAAATCAATGCGAAACGAATTAGCATTTCATCTATCCTTTCCCCTCCTCGTTCCACAATGCATTTTTAGGCCCATATTTTCTTAGAACTAGGAAAAGTGATTATGTCAAGGACGAATTTGAAAAATTTGGGTACCGTTTTGTTCGGCTATTCGTTAGCAAATAATAATCTGAAGGCGTAGGCGATACCAACAGTTCTAGCAGAAAATTATTTTATACTTTCTTATCTTTTCCTTTATGCCCGATATTGTTATATATTAATTTAGATATTGTATTTAGAAATTCACTACACATGTCCCCCTTTAGAACAGACGATCATATGTCAGTTCCTATTTCTAAATACACATAGATGAATTTACTATCTATGCCTGATGACTACTCTGATGTTCGTCGTACGGATGTCTGCTTAAAAAATCAGCTCCCACATTAGTTTTTCCGGGATTGTACTCTATGGTAAACTGGAATGGCTGTAAGAGCAAAGACCAGCGTAATAACCTAGCATTTTCATGCCTTGCTTGTGACAGACACACGAGTGGTTTATGATCTGTCTGGATCCTAAATGATTGTCCATAGAGATAAATCTGGAGCTTTTTTATACCCCAGATGACAGCGAGACATTCTTTTTCACTTGTTGAATATTTTTGTTCTGCTGTATTCAACTTACGGCTAGCATAAGCAACTGGGGTTAATTCCCCATCAAGCGAATTTGACCGTTGTAATAGAGCTGCACCCAAACCGATATTACTCGCATCCGTTCTCAGAATGAATTCTTGACTTAAGTAAGGTAATTTCAAAATAGGCCTGCTTGTGAGCTTTTCTTTCAATTCTTGGTATGATAATTCACATTGCGCCGTCCAAATAATTCTATCAGGATTTCCTTTGCGCGTTAAATCAGTCAATGGAGCACATATGGAGTTAAAGTTTTTTATATACTTTTGGTAAAAACAACATAATGAGACAAAAGATCGCACATCTTTTTTTGTTTGTGGTCTTGGTGCTTTTTTTAACTTCTCCAGGTTCTTGGGGTCAGGGGTCATGTTTCCCTGATGTACTGTGTGGCCCAAGAATTCCAGCTCTTTACATCCAACACAGCATTTCGTCGGTCTAGCTGTCAAATTTGTCTCTCTCAATCGATCAAACAACATATTCAGAGAGTTAATGTGTTCCTCAAATGTTTCTGTTGCTATGAGAATATCATCCATGAAGTTGGTGATGCATGGATTCTTCAGGGGATCCAGTAACTTTCTCATCATCCTCGAAAACACACTCGGTGCATTTTTCAGCCCGAATGGCAACATATTAAATTCATAATGTCCTTCCGAGGTGCTAAAGGCTAAATAAGGTTTGACTTCCGGCTTTACTGGAATCTGATAGTAGCCTTTGCTCAGATCCACTTCAGAGAAATATTTACATCTATTCAGCCTGGCAACAGCTGATTTGTATCAGGTAATGGATCCACCCGACCTTCTGTGACAGCATTCAGTTTCCTGTAATCTATACACAGCCTGTGTTCTCCAGAGGGTTTTCTTAACAGAACCACACTGGAACTGTAGGGAGATTCACTGTGCGAAATAATCAATTCTCTCAACAGATAATCTATCTCCTCCCTTAAAGCTTTTTCCTTAGCGAACGGAATCGAATAGGCTTTCATACAGATTGGTGTTGGGTCTATGAGTTTCATATCATACTCCAATAAATTTGTATGCCCTGGACGGTCCGTTAACACTTCTGTATGATTATTCAGAACCTGTTGAACCCTCTCCCTCTGAATTTCCGTTAAGTGTGTGCTGATTTTTACCTGTGCGGCGGTTTCACAGGGATGTAAAGGATATTCATGAGAAGTGAGTGGTTACTTTTTCATCTCCATTGCAACAGACAAGGTCAGTAGGTGTGTCTCTTCCTGGTTTTCTCTGTCCAGATATTTCTTCAGGAGATTCACATGATAGATTTTCTCTTTCCCTTTCTTATCTATCTTATAATTTGTTCTAGACACCTTCTCTAGAACTGTATATGGACCTTGCCATCCAATTTGCAATTTATTCTGGCTGTCGGGCAGTAGAAGGAGCACCTTCTCTCCCACAGATAATTCTCGATCCTTCGCTTTCTCATTGTAATAGGCAGTATGCTTTTTCCTGGCTTGTCTCAAATTTTCATTGGCAAGTTTCCAGCCAGTTTTAAGACGAGTGGTCAGCTCGTTCACATATTGATATGATGAGGTAATATTTTCTTCTGCCTTTTCATCGGTCCAGGTCCTTAACAAGGCTACATATGGACTTTTAAGTCTACATACTTATTTTTCAAAGCACGGGTATGGTCCTGATGCGTGCACCATAGGATGAGTGATGGTGCCCGTGGTCTGGTTTGTGTAGTGTGTAGATGATGTACAGTCAAACAATGATCATACAAAACGGGGCAATCCACACATGGACGTCAGTTAACTCACGACGTATAAAGTCAATGATGCTTGTAACAGCTGGTGACGTTTTTCTGTATCATTTATTGTGGACGCCACAGTGACAAAAATGTATACGCGAATATGTAGGTACATCAGACAGTCATTATCACAGCAACATAGTCAGTACAGCAATGGACGGTAGACGGCATCATAGTAAAGATGAATCATATGCATGTTATACATCATAGTACTGTAAATGTAGTCAGGTGGAAATCTCCATCCTTTTCTATAACAGCCAGGAGATAACAAGATGTATGAGATCAGTTCACTCTCCTTAATCTGACTTCAGCAAGACAGACACGTCTTCTGAAGTATAAATAATGTCCTCAAAAAATCCTCTAGATAACAAAAGGTTTCAAACGTAGTTCATGTAGCGAAGTAGCAAGTAATGGTCCTTGGGACATGCATCAACCCGATGCAGTACAATGTAGCAATATGTGAGTTGAGAAAACATCTCGTGATGAAGACTCTCAAAGACAGGCTACGAATCAAATGTCACTCACGAACAGAAATCGATAAAGTTAATGTAAATGTAATTTACCTTGCCTTCAGGAAATAACCACAGAAATAATACGCCTCCCGGCGTGTGGAAATACACTAGAGGTATCATCTCGAATAAACGAAATATCCATAAGAGGACTTCACATTCCTGAAGAACAAGAAAAGCACAGACTCTCACAAAGACGTCTTGCTCGCTATCCAAATCTTCGGTCTCTGACTGCTGGGCGGAAATCGCTCGACAAAGACCCAAGACTTAGACATGCGCAGTCCAGCGCGATTCGACCACAGCTCAGTTATAAGACACAAGGACCTTTACTAAGAACAAGCTTAAGAATGATTACCTTATAAGGATAACCCAACAGGTTGCCAACCGCTTTCTGAGAAAAGCGGCCTAGCAAGTCCATACATGGACACGATTCAAGAACGCATAACAAACTTAACTGCCATCGACACCAACGCGAGAAGACAACTGCTTACAATGAAAAGTGACTATAAATTTCATAAGATTGTTTCCCTTTCATTACAAAATATATATATTGTACACAAAACGATGTTGCGAGAATTTCTCACGCAACAGGTCCCTTCCATTATAAGCCTTATAGTGATGATTTTTCTTCCTAGAATCATCATTCACAATTCGACCGCTACCAATTTTTTTCTTGGGGTTTATTAGCACTTTAAGTTCCTTGTGAGAGATCTTCTCTCTCTCTTTTATCTTCCTCCAGTTCACATAAGTCCTTTGAGGGATTTTCGGCTTATTCTGGGGTAAGACATCTCTTTGTACTCGCTGCATAGTGGCCATTGTAAAACATCCAAGTGAAGACTGTCTGTGAAAAGGGGGCTCCCATTCCACTTTGTCTACATTATTAAATTCATTTTTCTTTCCATTTTCAGGCCTAAGTTTGCCCTGTGGCGTGTCTAGGTCCTGATCAATTTTCCCACTTGTGGGTGTTCCCTCATGTAATAAGCCACATCTTTCTACAAAATTCTCAATGTCAAACATTTCATCTGGCCAATAATAATTTTGAACCACCTTTTGGATGATGGTACCTATTTTCTTATGATCCCCATCTTTTCCAACATGTAGGCTCCTTATCACATCTGCCCTATATGCCTTTGGAAGAACCAACTGTCCGTGACCAGTGGATCCAGTTCCAGCCTTCCTGTAAATCAATTTGTTTTTTATATAGAAATCTCCCTTGCCTGGAGGTGTATGACATTTGGGCAATTTCTTAAAACAAGGCTTGAGGGTCTTATCCCCAGCCTGCGCCTTCCTCATCTCATCTGGAGGAGTATTTATCAGATTATCCTCCTCCTGTTTAGACTGTGATCTGGTCTGAAGCGTGGCCATGTATACAGGTCTCTTTTTACACACTTCTTTGTTATGGTTGTCAATCCGACATCAACTACAATATAATCTACCTTTATGAAAAGGTTTTCTTTCATCATATTTCCTTTCATTGAATTGTGAGGTTTTATTATTATAGTCATTGCGTGGCCTATCAAACTGGTGCTTACCTTTGTTCTGGTCTCTATGGTCAAACTTATTAAAGTTGTGAGGTGCCTTAAAATTGTCTACCTGTTTCTTTTTATTTCCAACTACCTCTGCTTGGGCTGCCTGATACTCTCAGCGACATTGAGTAACTCACTCAGCCTCTCTGCACCTTGTTCCATGAGAAACTTTCTCAGGTCTGGAGCCATGGACTCTCTTATTTGCTCAATAAGGATCATTTCCTTAAGATCTTGGGTTTTCCCCAGAGCAGTCCATTTCTCCAAGTAGGTCTCTAACCGTGCAGAGAACTGGTGATAAGTCTCACCCGACAGTAGTTTGGCATTCCTAAATTTTTTTCTATAAAATTCCCCATTCTTTTCATATCTTAACAAAAGAGCCTGCTTTAGCATGTCATAATTGTCCTGATCATCCTTGCTCATCTTGGCAAAAACTTCATAAGCTGTACCACGAAGCCCTTGTGATAACTTTAGGCTCCACCTTTCTCTCTCTAAACCATACGTGGTAGCCAAAAGTTCATATCTATTTAGGTAACTTTCTATGTCATCGTCTTTCTCAACAAAATGGTCTAAATGAAAACTCATAGCTGAGGTTGAGGCTCCCTGACTAGTAGTAGCATCTGAGGCAAAGGGGCTGGCACCATTTTCAGGAGCATGGCCTTGAAATTCTAACTCCCTTAGTCGTAACTCATGCTCCCTCTGCAATCTTTTATCTTCCGCTTCCCTCTCAGCAGTCAATCTCTTTTCTTCTCTTTCTGTAGCTAATCTCTTTTCTTCTCTTTCTGCAGCTAGTCTCTTTTCTTCTCTTTCTGCAGCAAGTCTCTTTTCTTCTCTTTCTGCAGCTATTCTCTTTTCTTCTGCCTCCAATGCCCTAGCTTCCTTGTCAGCCTCAATCTGCAGCCTCTTAATTTCTTTTTCAGCCTCTAACTTTCTTTCTGCTTCAAATTTTCTTTCTTCACGCTCAATAAATTTGTCACATTCAGTTGTGACATAAGCAATCATAATTTGCCCCTCCATTCCCAATTCTTTAGCAGCCTGCACAGCAGCAGATCGAAACTTTGCCAGATCAGCCATTTTGTACTAGGCAAACCTTTAAAATTTCTAACTAGACAAATTTCTAATTATAACTAACAATTTCTAATTATAACTAAGAACAACCACAGGCACTGATAGCTCAACCACTAATTAATTTCTCCAAAAAGGAATGCTTTTAGTTTTATACTATCTGAGATTCCTAATATAATTGATAATATCTTAAGAATTTAAAATCCCAGAAGCAAACTACCTAATATAGCTGGTGTTGTGAAAAGTTCAACCCCCAGGAGCGAGACCCCAATATATGTGGTGGGTTTGATGTTAATACAGTTTGTTGTAAAGAAATCTTAGTGTACTGAATGAGGTCAGCTGTGAAGGTCCCTGAATATAATAAATATTAGAGTAAATTTCCAGGGCACCTTTCTACTACCGCCACTATGATCTCATTCAGACTTATTCTAGATAGAATGTAAGATGGCTACGTTTGGTGTCTAGGGTTATGAAATGTTAGTGTAAGGTTGCATTAACCAACTGAACATATAAACAATTACACAAATTATTTTATTATCTAATACAACACAACAGTACCACGACAATCACATACGAACTACACTTTAAAAGACTATCTTTAGTAAGTCAGTGGTTGAAAGTTTGGTAAAGTTAATGTTTTTCAATTTATTGTCCTGAATCTGATTTATTTGGAATCAGGACTGATAATCAAAAACGAAATCATAGAAATTAATTACATCAATCAATTTACACAATGGGTCTTCTGACCATAATACACATATTATTATATAAGGGTGTAGTTGTATTGTCTAACTGAGGTGACTTCTAGTATACACTGGTTGATTGTTTATTATCATCATCTCTGCATGTTGTTTGTAAGTTTTTGTGGACACTGATGGAATGTTTATATCACTATTCTCAGTCTCTTATTTTAATATAATGTTAGTTGAGCGATCAGGTGCCGAAACATGCACCTATCTTTGTAATATGATGTAGGAATCTTCCTGCACTTCGCTGAACGACAACCTTCAGCTCCCACTTCTTCAAGAATGATGGTGGTTGACAGTTGTCTCCGAAAAAGGCAAGACTGTGGCATGAATATATCGGCCCATTGTAGTCTGGCACCAGTTATTGACAGCAACCAAAACCCTCTGAAATCAGAAGGATATGCCTCCTTCGTAATCAACAGCCTACAATAATACTCAACAACCAGTACAGGCACATTACAAACAAACATGTAAGATCAGCTCTTTACGACAATCCCTTTCACCAGTTTCTTTTGATGTGACCAGGTATACCAGTATTCCTCTCCCCTAATAGTTACAACGCCTCTGCAATTCCAGCAATAATCTGTTGTCCATACAATAGGATAGGTATTATGCTCCTGATGATAATCCTATATAATTTAGTTGGTCTACACCTCTCTGATAGTCTTTCATATGCTGGATCAATCTCTAGACTCTGTTTTGAGTCTGCCATAGACTCACTTACTTACAGTCGTATGTTAGTATTTCACATTCAAATTTTATTTTAAATAAAATGTTAAGAAAATCAATCTTACCACAGATGCAAGGAAATAACACAAGTAAACGATGACTAGGCAATAGAATATGGCACATTTTCGATCTGCCCTATGTCCAGGCTTTTCCTATGTTAGAAAATTTCTCCGCCTGCTCTCATCGATCTTGCTTTACACAAAATTTACTTGAAATGGCAGTGAACAGTCCCCGTTTCGTACCAGTATCTACTGCTTTGTCCAATGGGACCATGTTTACATTTATTTTTGAATCTATCGTTTCAAATAACAACTCCCAATATGTTTCCAAGGCAAATATATTTTTAGTTTTAGGTCAACCAATCATACTTCGCCTTCCTTTAAAATCCACCCAATCAAATATCCCGTACCTTTTAACCTCATTTACCCAAAGTCGTTTTTTTAAAACATGCCATAAAAAATTATAAGCAGGCATGATCTTTACTTGACAGTCTGGTCGGGTCCACTATAGTATTATGGCTATAATTAGTTAATTAATGGACTATTTGCGTAACTATTACCATATTCTTTGTCAACAAGTCCTAAGGTACACGAATATACAATTTATATGGGACTAGTTGGCTTGGTTCAGAAGTACACAGTTTTTTTTTTTCTATGTTAGTGTTTTTTATTTTTAGTCTACTACACGTTCAATTCTTTTCCATGTGCTGTCTTCTCTATTTACGTGATAATTACGTCCTTTGAAATAAGAGCTAAGGTTGTTTTTGTGACACGAGTTGTCTACATGTTCTAACTTTTTCCTCGTATTTTGGGGAAACCCCTAAGGCAAGGCTTGCCCCTGTGCTAGTATTGGCTTTTAGTTTAAAATCAATGCGAAACGAATTAGCATTTCATCTATCCTTTCCCCTCCTCGTTCCACAATGCATTTTTAGGCACATATTTTCTTAGAACTAGGAAAAGTGATTATGTCAAGGACGAATTTGAAAAATTTGGGTACCGTTTTGTTCGGCTATTCGTTAGCAAATAATAATCTGAAGGCGTAGGCGATACCAACAGTTCTAGCAGAAAATTATTTTATACTTTCTTATCTTTTCCTTTATGCCCGATATTGTTATATATTAATTTAGATATTGTATTTAGAAATTCACTACACATGTCCCCCCTTTAGAACAGACGATCATATGTCAGTTCCTATTTCTAAATACACATAGATGAATTTACTATCTATGCCTGATGACTACTCTGATGTTCGTCGTACGGATGTCTGCTTAAAAAATCAGCTCCCACATTAGTTTTTCCGGGAATGTACTCTATGGTAAACTGGAATGGCTGTAAGAGCAAAGACCAGCGTAATAACCTAGCATTTTCATGCCTTGCTTGTGACAGACACACGAGTGGTTTATGATCTGTCTGGATCCTAAATGATTGTCCATAGAGATAAATCTGGAGCTTTTTTATACCCCAGATGACAGCGAGACATTCTTTTTTACTTGTTGAACATTTTTGTTCTGCTGTATTCAACTTACGGCTAGCATAAGCAACTGGGGTTAATTCCCCATCAAGCGAATTTGACCGTTGTAATAGAGCTGCACCCAAACCGATATTACTTGCATCCGTTCTCAGAATGAATTCTTGACTTAAGTAAGGTAATTTCAAAATAGGCCTGCTTGTGAGCTTTTCTTTCAATTCTTGGTATGATAATTCACATTGCGCCGTCCAAATAATTCTATCAGGATTTCCTTTGCGCGTTAAATCAGTCAATGGAGCACATATGGAGTTAAAGTTTTTTATATACTTTTGGTAAAAACAACATAATGAGACAAAAGATCGCACATCTTTTTTTTGTTTGTGGTCTTGGTGCTTTTTTTAACTTCTCCAGGTTCTTGGGGTCAGGGGTCATGTTTCCCTGATGTACTGTGTGGCCCAAGAATTCCAGCTCTTTACATCCAACACAGCATTTCGTCGGTCTAGCTGTCAAATTGGTCTCTCTCAATCGATCAAACAACATATTCAGAGAGTTAATGTGTTCCTCAAATGTTTCTGTTGCTATGAGAATATCATCCATGAAGTTGGTGATGCATGGATTCTTCAGGGGATCCAGTAACTTTCTCATCATCCTCGAAAACACACTCGGTGCATTTTTCAGCCCGAATGGCAACATATTAAATTCATAATGTCCTTCCGAGGTGCTAAAGGCTAAATAAGGTTTGACTTCCGGCTTTACTGGAATCTGATAGTAGCCTTTGCTCAGATCCACTTTAGAGAAATATTTAGCTCTATTCAGCCTGGCAACAGCTGATTTGTATCAGGTAATGGATCCACCTGACCTCCTGTGACAGCATTCAGTTTCCTGTAATCTATACACAGCCTGTGTTCTCCAGAGGGTTTTCTTAACAGAACCACACTGGAACTGTAGGGAGATTCACTGTGCGAGATAATCAATTCTCTCAACAGATAATCTATCTCCTCCCTTAAAGCTTTTTCCTTAGCGAACGGAATCGAATAGGCTTTCATACAGATTGGTGTTGGGTCTATGAGTTTCATATCATACTCCAATAAATTTGTATGCCCTGGACGGTCCGTTAACACTTCTGTATGATTATTCAGAACCTGTTGAACCCTCTCCCTCTGAATTTCCGTTAAGTGTGTGCTGATTGTTACCTGTGCGGCGGTTTCACAGGGATGTAAAGGATATTCATGAGAAGTGAGTGGTTACTTTTTCATCTCCATTGCAACAGACAAGGTCAGTAGGTGTGTCTCTTCCTGGTTTTCTCTGTCCAGATATTTCTTCAGGAGATTCACATGATAGATTTTCTCTTTCCCTTTCTTATCTATCTTATAATTTGTTCTAGACACCTTCTCTAGAACTGTATATGGATCTTGCCATCCAATTTGCAATTTATTCTGGCTGCCGGGCAGTAGAAGGAGCACCTTCTCTCCCACAGACAATTCTCGATCCTTCCCTTTCTTATTGTAATAGGCAGCATGCTTTTTCCTGGCTTGTCTCAAATTTTCATTGGCAAGTTTCCAGCCAGTTTTAAGACGAGTGGTCAGCTCGTTCACATATTGATATGATGAGGTAATATTTTCTTCTGCCTTTTCATCGGTCCAGGTCCTTAACAAGGCTACATATGGACTTTTAAGTTTACATACTTATTTTTCAAAGCACGGGTATGGTCCTGATGCGTGCACCATAGGATGAGTGATGGTGCCCGTGGTCTGGTTTGTGTAGTGTGTAGATGATGTACAGTCAAACAATGATCATACAAAACGGGGCAATCCACACAAGGACGTCAGTTAACTCACGACGTATAAAGTCAATGATGCTTGTAACAGCTGGTGACGTTTTTCTGTATCATTTATTGTGGACGCCACAGTGACAAAAATGTATACGCGAATATGTAGGTACATCAGACAGTCATTATCACAGCAACATAGTCAGTACAGCAATGGACGGTAGACGGCATCATAGTAAAGATGAATCATATGCATGTTATACATCATAGTACTGTAAATGTAGTCAGGTGGAAATCTCCATCCTTTTCTATAACAGCCAGGAGATAACAAGATGTATGAGATCAGTTCACTCTCCTTAATCTGACTTCAGCAAGACAGACACGTCTTCTGAAGTATAAATAATGTCCTCAAAAAATCCTCTAGATAACAAAAGGTTTCAAACCTAGTTCATGTAGCGAAGTAGCAAGTAATGGTCCTTGGGACATGCATCAACCCGATGCGGTACAATGTAGCAATATGTGAGCTGAGAAAACATCTCGTGATGAAGATTCTCAAAGACAGGCTACGAATCAAATGTCACTCACGAACAGAAATTGATAAAGTTAATGTAAATGTAATTTACCTTGCCTTCAGGAAATAACCACAGAAATAATACGCCTCCCGGCGTGTGGAAATACACTAGAGGTATCATCTCGAATAAACGAAATATCTATAAGAGGACTTCACATTCCTGAAGAACAAGAAAAGCACAGACGCTCACAAAGACGTCTTGCTCGCTATCCAAATCTTCGGTCTCTGACTGCTGGGCGGAAATCGCTCGACAAAGACCCAAGACTTAGACATGCGCAGTCCAGCGCGATTCGACCACAGCTCAGATAACTTAAGACACAAGGACCTTTACTAAGAACAAGCTTAAGAATGATTACCTTATAAGGATAACCCAACAGGTTGCCAACCGCTTTCTGAGAAAAGCGGCCTAGCAAGTCCATACATGGACACGATTCAAGAACGCATAACAAACTTAACTGCCATCGACACCAACGCGAGAAGACAACTGCTTACAATGAAAAGTGACTATAAATTTCATAAGATTGTTTCCCTTTCATTACAAAATATATATATTGTACACAAAACGATGTTGCGAGAATTTCTCACGCAACAGGTCCCTTCCATTATAAGCCTTATAGTGATGATTTTTCTTCCTAGAATCCTCATTCACAATTCAACCGCTACCAATTTTTTTCTTGGGGTTTATTCCCACTTTAAGTTCCTTGTGAGAGATCTTCTCTCTCTCTTTTATCTTCCTCCAGTTCACATAAGTCCTTTGAGGGATTTTCGGCTTATTCTGGGGTAAGACATCTCTTTGTACTCGCTGCATAGTGGCCATTGTAAAACATCCAAGTGAAGACTGTCTGTGAAAAGGGGGCTCCCATTCCACTTTGTCTACATTATTAAATTCATTTTTCTTTCCATTTTCAGGCCTAAGTTTGCCCTGTGGCGTGTCTAGGTCCTGATCAATTTTCCCACTTGTGGGTGTTCCTTCATGTAATAAGCCACATCTTTCTACAAAATTCTCAATGTCAAACATTTCATCTGGCCAATAATAATTTTGAGCCACCTTTTGGATGATGGTACCTATTTTCTTATGATCCCCATCTTTTCCAACATGTAGGCTCCTTATCACATCTGCCCTATATGCCTTTGGAAGAACCAACTGTCCGTGACCAGTGGATCCAGTTCCAGCCTTCCTGTAAATCAATTTGTTTTTATATAGAAATCTCCCTTGCCTGGAGGTGTATGACATTTGGGCAATTTCTTAAAACAAGGCTTGAGGGTCTTATCCCCAGCCTGCGCCTTCCTCATCTCATCTGGAGGAGTATTTATCAGATTATCCTCCTCCTGTTTAGACTGTGATCTGGTCTGAAGCGTGGCCATGTACACAGGTCTCTTTTTACACACTTCTGTGTTATGGTTGTCAATCCGACATCAACTACAATATAATCTACCTTTATGAAAAGGTTTTCTTTCATCATATTTCCTTTCATTGAATTGTGAGGTTTTATTATTATAGTCATTGCGTGGCCTATCAAACTGGTGCTTACCTTTGTTCTGGTCTCTATGGTCAAACTTATTAAAGTTGTGAGGTGCCTTAAAATTGTCTACCTGTTTCTTTTTATTTCCAACTACCTCTGCTTGGGCTGCCTGATACCTCTCAGCGACATTGAGTAACTCACCCAGCCTCTCTGCACCTTGTTCCATGAGAAACTTTCTCAGGTCTGGAGCCATGGACTCTCTTATTTGCTCAATAAGGATCATTTCCTTAAGATCTTGGGTTTTCCCCAGAGCGGTCCATTTCTCCAAGTAGGTCTCTAACCGTGCAGAGAACTGGTGATAAGTCTCACCCGACAGTAGTTTGGCATTCCTAAATTTTTTTCTATAAAATTCCCCATTCTTTTCATATCTTAACAAAAGAGCCTGCTTTAGCATGTCATAATTGTCCTGATCATCCTTGCTCATCTTGGCAAAAACTTCATAAGCTGTACCACGAAGCCCTTGTAATAACTTTAGGCTCCACCTTTCTCTCTCTAAACCATACGTGGTAGCCAAAAGTTCATATCTATTTAGGTAACTTTCTATGTCATCGTCTTTCTCAACAAAATGGTCTAAATGAAAACTCATAGCTGAGGTTGAGGCTCCCTGACTAGTAGTAGCATCTGAGGCAAAGGGGCTGGCACCATTTTCAGGAGCATGGCCTTGAAATTCTAACTCCCTTAGTCGTAACTCATGCTCCCTCTGCAATCTTTTATCTTCTGCTTCCCTCTCAGCAGTCAATCTCTTTTCTTCTCTTTCTGTAGCTAATCTCTTTTCTTCTCTTTCTGCAGC
The DNA here is from genome assembly GCA_024509875.1 of Oreohelix idahoensis. Classification (NCBI taxonomy): domain Eukaryota; kingdom Metazoa; phylum Mollusca; class Gastropoda; order Stylommatophora; family Oreohelicidae; genus Oreohelix; species Oreohelix idahoensis. The sequence continues at coordinate 144,345 of JAMPIV010010779.1, read as the reverse complement.
TAGTCTCTTTTCTTCTCTTTCTGCAGCAAGTCTCTTTTCTTCTCTTTCTGCAGCTATTCTCTTTTCTTCTGCCTCCAATGCCCTAGCCTCCTTGTCAGCCTCAATCTGCAGCCTCTTAATTTCTTTTTCAGCCTCTAACTTTCTTTCTGCTTCAAATTTTCTTTCTTCACGCTCAATAAATTTGTCACATTCAGTTGTGACATAAGCAATCATAATTTGCCCCTCCATTCCCAATTCTTTAGCAGCCTGCACAGCAGCAGATCGAAACTTCACCAGATCAGCCATTTTGTACTAGGCAAACCTTTAAAATTTCTAACTAGACAAATTTCTAATTATAACTAACAATTTCTAATTATAACTAAGAACAACCACAGGCACTGATAGCTCAACCACTAATTAATTTCTCCAAAGAGGAATGCTTTTAGTTTTATACTATCTGAGATTCCTAATATAATTGATAATATTTTAAGAATTTAAAATCCCAGAAGCAAACTACCCAATATAGTTGGTGTTGTGAAAAGTTCAACCCCCAGGAGCGAGACCCCAATATATGTGGTGGGTTTGATGTTAATACAGTTTGTTGTAAAGAAATCTTAGTGTACTGAATGAGGTCAGCTGTGAAGGTCCCTGAATATAATAAATATTAGAGTAAATTTCCAGGGCACCTTTCTACTACCACCACTATGATCTCATTCAGACTTATTCTGGATAGAATGTAAGATGGCTACGTTTGGTGTCTAGGGTTATGAAATGTTAGTGTAAGGTTGCATTAACCAACTGAATATATAAACAATTACACAAAATTATTTTATTATCTAATACAACACAACAGTACCACGACAATCACATACGAACTACACTTTAAAAGACTATCTTTAGTAAGTCAGTGGTTGAAAGTTTGGTAAAGTTAATGTTTTTCAATTTATTGTCCTGAATCTGATTTATTTGGAATCAGGACTGATAATCAAAAACGAAATCATAGAAAGTAGTTACATCAATCAATTTACACAATGGGTCTTCTGACCATAATACACATATTATTATATAAGGGTGTAGTTGTATTGTCTAACTGAGGTGACTTCTAGTATACACTGGTTGATTGTTTATTATCATCATCTCTGCATGTTGTTTGTAAGTTTTTGTGGACACTGAAGGAATGTTTATATCACTATTCTCAGTCTCTTATTTTAATATAATGTTAGTTGAGCGATCAGGTGCCGAAACATGCACCTATCTTTGTAATATGATGTAGGAATCTTCCTGCACTTCGCTGAACGACAACCTTCAGCTCCCACTTCTTCAAGAATGATGGTGGTTGACAGTTGTCTCCGAAAAAGGCAAGACTGTGGCATGAATATATCGGCCCATTGTAGTCTTTCACCAGTTATTGACAGCAACCAAAACCCTCTGAAATCAGAAGGATATGCCTCCTTCGTAATCAACAGCCTACAATAATACTCAACAACCAGTACAGGCACATTACAAACAAACATGTAAGATCAGCTCTTTACGACAATCCCTTTCACCAGTTTCTTTTGATGTGACCAGGTATACCAGTATTCCTCTCCCCTAATAGTTACAACGCCTCTGCAATTCCAGCTGTCGTGAAATATTCTAATCCACATATATAAATTAAAAGGTAAATGTAAAGCCTAACAAATAACTTCAATAAAAGGAAAGAAGAATAGTAAAAAACAGTGCTGTCACAATGACTGTACTCGAAATCCCCCTTGTTTTCTCCTTCGTCTGCAAATTGTAACGTTTCACGTTGATAGTAAAAGCCTACTGCTTCAATACCCGCTTTCTACGATAAAACGTGTACTGCCTTTCTAAGAAAAACCTTGAGATACGCAAGTTGACCTATATTTAAAATTCCATTCATGTCATTTTATACATTACGTTACCATAAACGAAAGACAGATGGAATTAGGATAGAGAGAAGGGAGGGCTGAAAGTCGGAAGCATGCAACACTACACGCGTCTCGCTATACAATTACTACCATCACGCGTGTAAGGCCACAAGCACTAACTTTTTTTCAAATCGACAGTGAAAAAAAAACACTACCCATACGAGAGTTAGATTTTAAAAACCTGAAAAACGCTTATTAGGAACATGACATTATACTGGTTTACGTTTGAAAACATTACAGTACCCAGACACCACATCGATCGAAGTGAACGGGAGGTAGAAGAAAATACATATTTTGAACGCAGCCCCTTAGCCCCATTAAATTTGTATATTTGGGTTCCTTAGGACTTGCTGACAAAGAATATGTTAAACGTTACGCAAATAGTCTAGAAATTGATAAATTATAGCCAAAAGAAATAGTGAGGGTGTCAGACAACCCCAAAATCAGAATCGCTCAGTGGCAGATTTTTAAACCACCATTGTACGGGAAATAGGTCCCCCTGTTAAATCCTATTTGATTGGATAGAAATAAAAGTAAGGCTAAACACGATTAGTCGAACTATGAATACTATTTTTCGTTGTTAGGGGAGACGGATGGAAGGGTACTTTTTTTCAAACGCTTGGGTAAACATGGCACGATTGGTTAGACCCGCCAATATAGTCACTTAAACGCGTCAGTTCAGCACCACATTTTCAAAAATACTTTCTAAAGCAACAGTGCGTTGAGAATCAGCTTATATTTTTCTAAATAAAAGCCTGAGACAGAGGCAGATCGGAATTTGTGCCATAATTTGTGCCATTATTCATCACCAGTCAACGTATATGTTTATTATTTCCATGAATTGTGGTAAGCTTGAACTATTTGATATCTTTTTAATGAAAATTGAATGTAAATTGATAATTTATGTCTGTATATGATAGGAAACTCTTTACAGAGCGATACAACAGGAAGCAATCTGATCATCAGAAGAAGTCCCCCCGTCCGACAAGTGTTTCGGCCCTATATACTCCTTTACACTCTAAGGGGGGCGGGCCCACTTGGGTCATGACTCCCAAGCGTCTCAGCTTCCTGTTGTCTTGCATCAAAAATGAACCCATTTCACTTATGGTAGCAACTTTAAATTCCACAACTCCGCCAGCCGTGGAGGCAATTGTGAAAGTAACAAAGAGAAGACAAATTATTCCGTTCGTTCCGTCGCACACACTGAGACACCAGCGCGAAGTCAACGAGTCGCCACTGCGCGTTCCCCACTGGACTTTTGATACTGACACCCCTTATAGTATACACCGCTTGTCGCCCCTGAGTCGCAGCCCGTTCACTAGTCCACCACAAACCTCAGCGTATTGTGGACTTAGAAAAATTCCTGGTGTTTTCTGTACCGCAGCGTTTATTGTTACGATCTCCATTCCCCATTGCGGTTGTTCCACAGCCAGCCTGATGCCTTTTCGGCAGTTTCACTAAGCCTCTTCAGGGCCCTTGTTCTCGACTGTCCCCTCAGCCCCAACAGTTTCAATAGATCATACACTGATGCAGCCACAAGCCCTCTTGCACCCACTTCAACAGCCATGACCCTTGCAGTGAACCCATCGTGTCTCAGATCCGCGGCCAGATCACTATACTTGGCCGCTTTGAACGAATGTTGCTCATCTAATCTGGATTCAAATGGCACGGTCAGTTCAATCAGTATGACCTGAAGCGTTGCTGCAGAATGAAGCACTATATCCGGCCGTCTCCGCGATTTTCGGATACTCTCTGGATATGCCCCTCGTCCAGGTAGGTCTACCGCCATCTCCCAATCATTTGCACAATCAAGAAGAGATGGTAAACTGCTACCAGGTTTATTCGGTTTGGGGTGTGCTGACTTTCCTGCCCTCAGAAAGTATGTGTTTGCGGTGTCTGGCCGGACTTTGCTATTCGCCTTCATTCTTGCCAGATCTATTGTCGCAGCAAGCTCATTTAGCACTTTGTTATGGCGCCAAGTGTATCGCCCTTGCCCTAATGACACTTTACACGCTGAGAGCACGTGTTCAAGTGTCTGCCTCCCCTGGCACAGGGGGCACTGCTCATCATCCGACTTTCCCCATTTCACAAGGTTGGTGGCCGATGGCAGCAGGTCATACAGTGATCTGACAACGAAGCTGAGCCTAAGAGGTGCCATATGCCATATATCATTCCCTGTCAAGGACCTCTGCAGGGCTCCTTCCCATGTAGTCCATTGGCCTTGTTGGACCTGCTGCACTGCTTTTTGCAACCTCTTATCATTCTCAGCTTCTCGTATCTCCTGAACTACCATGTCTCTGCGCTCCCTGCTTGATGCCTTGGACCACCAGCGGATGTCTCCATGACCAAATCCCCGTCTATTCGTTTGTGTGTATCCGATTACCTCCCTCAGTTTGAGTGACTCTTGGGCAGCATCAACAGCTTCTTCCACTTTCCACTTCCTTCCCGTTTTCAGTGTGGGCTGAATGGACTTAACCACGTCATCAGCTGACTCGCGTAGCATCATTGCAAGCCTTGCCTTTCCAACTTTGTACTCTTCAACAACTGACTTGAAAGGAAGCAGAAGTTTTGACTTTTTGCAGTACAGTGCTACATCTGACAGACCTGGTGGTACTCCTAGCCATTTTCTCATGAACTTGTTGACCTTCTGCTCTATGGCTTCCACTGTACTTGTGCTTATTTCATATATAAGCAGTGGCCACAGCAACTTTGGTATCAACATGAACTGGAGGCACCACAGTTTGAACTTCCCCAGGAGTCTGCTTTGGTCTATGATCTGTAGCCCTCTGTCTGCCATTTCTATTGTCTGTTGCACTGCCTTTGAGTCTTTTAATGAGGCATCGTACACCCTGCCAAGACTTTTAACAGGTTCCTCAATGACAGTAGGGATTCTTTGGTTGGAAACCGTGAATATGACCTCTGCTATCTTCCCTTTCCTGACTGATAGGTGTGGTGAAGTGGGATGTTATAAATACTTATAGGGAACTTAGTGTACTGACTGAGATCAGCTGTGAAGGTATCTATATCTATTAAGAGTAGTGTATTATAGATAACCTTACTTGCTACCACATATCTATATATCTCAGTCAGAATTATTCTGGAATAGTGTGATGCTACGTTATGTGTCTAGGGTATGTGTATGGTGAAGTGTAAGTCACAACAACAGACAGATAAACAATTTAATTTAATCCACTACTCTTAACAACACTGTGACACTCACATACATATAACACTCTACAAAGATATCTTAAAAGAGTCACTGATAAACTTTCGAATAACAATATGTATTCATTACTGGCATGAATGAATATGTGTCCTGATTCAACTACAAGGGAACCAGGAATCACAATCAATTTAAATTACAAGTTATGTACAGAATGTATTTAATATGAATATTGTAGTGACATATATTATTACAAATGTTCTATGTGTGTCAGTTGTGTAGTAGTAAAATGAGGTAATACTGGTTTTGTTTTGTTCAAGCTCTGTTGGTATTTGTCATCATGACTTCAATAGTTTGTCTTTAGGGACCAGTATTGGAGATGTTCACAGTTCCTGATTTTAAGACAAGTAAATTCCCCTCTGAATAGTATTTTTATAAAGTTATTTCAAGATGAGGGGACATAATGTTGAGCTCAGCTGGCCAACTCTGCTTATCTTGAGTGATGGCGGCAGGAAAGGACTCCTCTGCTCGAATTCTCCTCTGGGCTCAGGAGACACCTCACTGATAGCTAAAAAGACCAAGGAGTATGCTGTCCGACTCTGGATTCAGCAAATCTCTGACCAGATGCTGCTCAGTACCATCAAGACCACTGTCCCTGAAATCAAGAAGGATGTACCTTCTACTTCATAACTAATTTATATTCTCTTTTACACTGATCACAATACAGCACAAACATTGCGTTCAGAGCGTTAGGCCAACAGTCAGCTTCATCTGAAATACTTTATTCCAGTATTACCCTTCTTAATGGTTACTACGCCTCTGCACTTCCAGCATTATTTCTTTCTAGTCAATCATCCAGGTGTCAGTGTACTGTTTGGCCATTCCATGCCGTTTTACTTCTCTCCGACACCCTCTGTTCAGGCTGGAGCATTTTAGGCTTTACCTCACGTTTGCCACTGAACTACACATATATATACAGGCATAAATCAACAATTCACATTCAATTTTCATTAAAAGATATTAAATGGTTCAAGCTTACCACAATTCATACGAATAACACAGATACGTTGATTAGCAATGAATTCTGGCACAAACTGGCACAAAGTTCCATCTGCTTATCTTCCAGGCTTTTATTGAGCCAAATATAAGCTGGCTTCAACGCACTGATGCTTTATCAAGATCATTTAAACAAGTGGTCTCGAACTAACGCTCCCAAGTGTGTATATCAGCGAGACTGGCCAATGAGCCACGTTTCGACAAGTGTTTGAAAAAATGTTATCTTTTCCCGTCTCCCCTAACAACCAAGATAGTATTTATAGCCCGACCAATCGTGGTTAGGCTTTCATTTGTTGCGCTCCAATCAATTTGGAGTTTACATGGTAGGCTATTTCTGTAACGTAAATTTTTTTCAAACACGTTAAAAAAAAATCTTATGAGCAGAAATGATTTTATGCTGTCAGGCACCCCCAATATTTTATTTTGGGTATAATTTATTAATTCCTGGACTATTTGCGTAACGTTTTACATATTATTTGTCAGCAAGCCCTAAGGAACCCAAAAATACTAATTTAAAGGAGCTACGTGGCTGCGTTCAAAATATGCAATTTCTTCTACCTCCTGTTTCGAAGATGTGCTGTCTGGGTACTGTTATGTGTTCAAACGTAAACCCATCTATTGTTATCTTTTCTAATAAGAGTTTGTTATGATTTATAAACCTAACTCTGGGAAAGGGTAGTGTATTTTATCACTGTCCGTCTGAAAAAGTTAGTGCTTGTAGACTTACACGCGTGATGCTGCATTTGTGTATCGCGCGACGCGTGTTGCATGCGTTCCTGATTTTCAGCCCTCCCTCTCGCTATCCTTTTGTCCATCTGTTCGTTCGTTTTGGTAACGTAATATAATTAATGTTAGGATTAATTTAGGTCATTACGCAGTACGTCTCAATGTTTTTCTTAGAAATGCAGCACACGTTTCATTGAAGAAGGCGGGTAATAATACAGTAAGCTTTTATATCAACGTGAAAGCGTTACAATTTGCAGACGAAGCAGAAAACAAGGGGGATTTCGAGTACATTCTTTGTGACAGCACTGTCATTTTACCATTGCTCTTCTCTTTATTAATTTTATTTGTTAGGCTTCATATTTACCTAATAATTTATATATGTGGATTAGAATATTTCATGACACCTCCCCTCTTAAAACAGACATTATATGTCAGTCCTTTATTCTATATACACATAGAGAAATTTATTATTATTTCTGGGGTTTACGGTGATTCTCATCACACGGATGGCGGCTTAAAAAATCCGCTCCCAGATTGGTTTTTCCAGATATATATTCAATGCTAAAATTATATGGAGCCAGAAGCAAAGACCATCGGAGTAACCTAGAGTTCTCATGCTTAGCCTGTGCTAAAAACGATAAAGGTTTGTGGTCTGTTTGCAACTTAAATGCCTTCCCATATAGATAAATATTGAATTTCTTTATTGCCCATATTACTGCAAGACATTCTTTTTCGCTAGTTGAGTAGTTGATTTCAGCTTTATTCAACTTTCTGCTAGCATATGCCACTGGGCTTAATTCCCCATCCAATGCATCTGATTTCTGTAGTAAAGTTGCACCTAACCCAATATTACTTGCATCCGTCCTTACTATGAATTCTTGACTTAAGTCAGGTAATTTCAAAATGGGTTTACTTGTGAGCTTTTCCTTCAATTCTTGGTAAGTCATTTCACATTGTGGTGTCCATGTAATGCGATCTGGATGTCCTTTACGTGTCAATTCAGTTAACGGTGCACATATGGAATTAAAGTTTTTGATATACTTCTGGTAGAAACCACATAATGAGACAAAGGATCTCACGTCCTTCTTGGTTTGTGGTCTCGGGGCTTTCTGTAGTTTCTCTAAATTCTTTGGGTCAGGGGTCATGTTTCCCTGATAAACTGTGTGTCCCAAAAATTCCAATTCTTTACATCCAACGCAACATTTGGTTGGTCGGGCTGTTAAATTTGCCTCCCTAAGTCGATCAAACAGCATGTTCAGAGAGTCAATGTGTTCCTCAAATGTTTCTGTTGCTATAAGGATATCATCCATAAAATTTGTTATACAGGGATTATTCAGAGGATCCAATAATTTTCTCATCATTCTAGAGAAGACACTAGGCGCATTCTTCAATCCAAATGGCAATCTATTAAACTCATAGTGTCCTTCTGAGGTACTAAAAGCTAGGTATGGTCTAACCTCAGGCTTTACTGGAATCTGATAGTATCCTTTACTCAGATCCACTTTTGAGAAATATTTAGCTTTATTTAGTCTGGCAAACAGCTGATTTGTATCCGGCAATGGATCCACCCGTCCTTCTGTAATAGCATTCAGTCTCCTGTAATCTATACAGAGTCTATGTTCTCCAGAGGGCTTCCTTAAGAGTACAACACCGGAACTATACGAAGACTCACTGTGCGACATAATTCCTTCCTTCAACAGATAGTCTATCTCTTCCTTCAAAGCTTTCTCCTTAGCAAACGGAATCGAATATGGTTTCATACAGACAGGTGTGGAGTCTATGAGTTTCATATCATATTCCAATAGGTTTGTATGCCCTGGTCGGTCTGTTAACACCTCTGCATGATTATTTAGAACCTGTTGCACTCTCTCTTTCTGAGTTTTCGTTAAATGTGTACTGATTTTCACCTGTGCTGCTGTCTCACAGGGGTGTAATGGATATTCAAATGATGAAAGTGGTTCCTTTTTCATCTCCATGGCGATGGACAAGGTCAACAAGTGTGTCTCTTCCTGATGTTCTCTTTCCAAATATTTCTTCAGGAGATTCACATGATAGATTTTTTCTTTCCCCTTCTTATCTATCTTATAATTTGTTCTAGACACCTTCTCTAGAACTGTATATGGACCCTGCCATCCAATTTGTAACTTATTCTGACTCCCAGGCAAAAGAAGCAGTACTTTCTCTCCCACAGCCAAATTTCTGTCTTTCGCCTTCCTGTTATAATAGGCAGCATGTTTCTTCCTGGCTTGTTTCAAATTTTCATTGGCAAGTTTCCAGCCAGTTTTTAACCGAGTGGTCAGCTCATTCACATATTGGTATGAAGATGTAATGTTTTCCTCTGCCTTTTCATCAGTCCACGTTCTTAACAAAGCTACATATGGACCTTTAATTGTGTGGACCTATTTGTCCATGCACCGGTATGGTCTCTTCCACTCGAAGCTTTATAGTGATGATTTTTCCTCCCAGAATTATCATTCACAAAACGACCGCTACCAATTTTTCTTTTGGGGCTTTCTCCCCTCTTAAAATTCTTGATGAGAGATTTCCTCTCTACATCCTCTTCCTCCAGTTTGTTTAAGTCCGATTGAGGGATTGTCGGCTTATCCTGGGGTAAGACATCTTTTTGCACTCTCCGCATAGTGGCCATTGTAAAACAGTTAAGTGCAGCTTGTCCGTGAAAAGGGGCTTCCCATTCCATTTGGTCCACTTTATCAAATCTATTTTTCTTTTTATTATCAGGCCTAATTTTGCCCCGTGGCGTGTCCAGGTCCTGATCAATGTTCCCACTTGTGGGTGTTCCCTCATGTGCTATGCTACACCTTTCTACAAAATTCTCAATGTCCCATCTTGCTTTGGGCCAATAATAATTGTGAGCCACCTTTTGAATGATGGTACCTATTTTCTCATGGTCCCCATCTGGTTTCACATGTAGGCTCCTTATTAATTCTGTCCTATATCTTTTAGGAAGAACCAGCTGTCCGTGACCATTGGATCTAGCTCCAGTCTTCCTATACATCAACTTGTTTTTCATGTAAAAATCTCCCTTGCCTGGAGTTGTATGACAAGTAGACAATTTTCTGAAACAAGGCTTGAGTGTTTTATCCCCAGCCTGTGCCTTCCTCATCTCTTCTGGAGTGGTATCTAACATAATATCCTCCTCCTGTCTTGAGGTCGACCTGACCTCAAGGGTTGCCATATACACAGGTTTCCTTCTGCAACGGTCAGTGTCATGATTGTCCATCTGACAATTCTTACACCACCTTTTTCCTTGGTTGAAAGATTTTCTTTCATCATATTTCCTTTCATCGAATTGTGGGAATTTATTTTTATTGTCATACCGTGGCCTATCAAATTGGTGCTTACCTTTATTTTGATCCTTAGGATCAAATTTATTAAAGTTCTGTGGTGCCCTAAAGTTATCCACCTGTTTCTTTTTATTACCTGTTACCTCTGCTTGAGCTGCTTGATACCTTTCAGCAACATTTAGCAACTCACCCAGCCTCTCTGCACCTTGTTCCATGAGAAACTTTCTCAGGTCTGGAGCCACGGACTCTCTTAGTTGCTCTATAAGGACCATTTCCTTAAGATCTTGGGTTTTCCCCAGAGAAGTCCATTTCTCCAAGTATGTCTCTATTCGTGCAGAGAACTGGTGATAGGTTTCACCTGACAGTAGTTTAGCATTCCTAAATTTTTTCCTGTAAAACTCTGCATTCTTTTCATACCTTAACAAAAGAGCCTGCTTTAGCATGGCAGAATTTTCCTGATCACCTCTGCTCATTTTTGCAAAAACTTCATAAGCTGCCCCACGAAGTCCCTGAGATAACTTTAAGCTCCACCTTTCTCTCTCTAACCCATACGTGGTAGCTAATAGTTCATACCTATTTATATAGCTCTCAATATCATCGTCTTTCTCAACAAAATGATCTAAATGAAAATTCATAGCTGAGGTTGAGGCTCCTTGAGTAACCGTAGCATCAGAGGCAAAGGGACTGGCACCATTTTCAGGAGCATGGCCTTGAAACTCAAACTCCCTTAGTCGTAACTCATGTTCCCTTTGTAATCTTTTATCTTCTGCTTCCCTTTCTGCAGCTAATTTCCTCTCTTCCCTTTCTGCAGCCAATTTCTTAGCCTCTTTGTCAGCCTCAATCTGCAACCTCTTAGTCTCAGCCTCAGCTTCAAATTGTAACTTCTTAATTTCCCTGTCAGCCTCTAACTTTCTTTCGGCTTCAAACCTTCTTTCTTCGCGTTCAATAAATTTGTCACATTCCGTAGTAACATAGGCAACCATAACTTGCCCATCTAATCCTAACTCTTTTGCAGTCTGAACCGCAGCAGATCGAAATTTGGCCAGGTCCGCCATTGTCTATCAGGTAAATTTATACAATGTCTAACCAACAATTCAATCTCTAATGGACAACACAGGCACCGTGAGCTCAACCTTATTTAATTCCACCCAAGGATACCTTTTAATTCTTATATTCCCTGAAGTGAATTACCCCCAATATTTTTAATAGTTAAAGATTCAAAATCCCAAGAGCGAGACCCCAATATATGTGGTGAAGTGGGATGTTATAAATATTTATAGGGAACTTAGTGTACTGACTGAGATCAGCTGTGAAGGTATCTATATCTATTAAGAGTAGTGTATTATAGATAACCTTACTTGCTACCACATATCTATATATCTCAGTCAGAATTATTCTGGAATAGTGTGATGCTACGTTATGTGTCTAGGGTATGTGTATGGTGAAGTGTAAGTCACAACAACAGACAGATAAACAATTTAATTTAATCCACTACTCTTGACAACACTGTGACACTCACATACATATAACACTCTACAAAGATATCTTAAAAGAGTCACTGATAACTTTCAAATAACAATATGTATTCATTACTGGCATGAATGAATATGTGTCCTGATTCAACTACAAGGGAACCAGGAATCACAATCAATTTAAATTACAAGTTATGTACAGAATGTATTTAATATGAATATTGTAGTGACATATATTATTACAAATGTTCTATGTGTGTCAGTTGTGTAGTAGTAAAATGAGGTAATACTGGTTTTGTTTTGTTCAAGCTCTGTTGGTATTTGTCATCATGACTTCAATAGTTTGTCTTTAGGGACTAGTATTGGAGATGTTCACAGTTCCTGATTTTAAGACAAGTAAATTCCCCTCTGAATGTATTTTTATAAAGTTATTTCAAGATGAGGGGACATAATGTTGAGCTCAGCTGGCCAACTCTGCTTATCTTGCGTGATGGCGGCAGGAAAGGACTCCTCTGCTCGAATTCTCCCCTGGGCTCTGGAGACACCTCACTGATAGCTAAAAAGACCAAGGAGTATGCTGTCCGACTCTGGATTCAGCAAATCTCTGACCAGGTGCTGCTCAGTACCATCAAGACCACTGTCCCTGAAATCAAGAAGGATGTACCTTCTACTTCATAACTAATTTATATTCTCTTTTACACTGATCACAATACAGCACAAACATTGCGTTCAGAGCGTTAGGCCAACAGTCAGCTTCATCTGAAATACTTTATACCAGTATTTCCCTCCCTAATGGTTACTACGCCTCTGCACTTCCAGCATTATTTCTTTCTAGTCAATCATCCAGGTGTCAGTGTACTGTTTGGCCATTCCATGCCGTTTTACTTCTCTCCGACACCCTCTGTTCAGGCTGGAGCATTTTAGGCTTTACCTCACGTTTGCCACTGAACTACACATATATATACAGGCATAAATCAACAATTCACATTCAATTTTCATTAAAAGATATTAAATGGTTCAAGCTTACCACAATTCATACGAATAACACAGATACGTTGATTAGCAATGAATTCTGGCACAAACTGGCACAAATTCCATCTGCTTATGTTCCAGGCTTTTATTTAGCCAAATATAAGCTGGCTTCAACGCACTGATGCTTTATCAAGCTTCTTTAAACAAGTGGTCTCGAACTAACGCTCCCAAGTGTGTATATCAGCGAGACTGGCCAATGAGCCACGTTTCGACAAGTGTTTGAAAAAATGTTATCTTTTCCCGTCTCCCCTAACAACCAAGATAGTATTTATAGCCCGACCAATCGTGGTTAGGCTTTCATTTGTTGCGCTCCAATCAATTTGGAGTTTACATGGTAGGCTATTTCTGTAACGTAAATTTTTTTCAAACACGTTAAAAAAAATCTTATGAGCAGAAATGATTTTATGCTGTCAGGCACCCCCAATATTTTATTTTGGGTATAATTTATTAATTCCTGGACTATTTGCGTAACGTTTTACATATTATTTGTCAGCAAGCCCTAAGGAACCCAAAAATACTAATTTAAAGGAGCTACGTGGCTGCGTTCAAAATATGCAATTTCTTCTACCTCCTGTTTCGAAGATGTGCTGTCTGGGTACTGTTATGTGTTCAAACGTAAACCCATCTATTGTTATCTTTTCTAATAAGAGTTTGTTATGATTTATAAACCTAACTCTGGGAAAGGGTAGTGTATTTTATCACTGTCCGTCTGAAAAAGTTAGTGCTTGTAGACTTACACGCGTGATGGTAGCATTTGTATATCGCGCGACGCGTGTTGCATGCGTTCCTGATTTTCAGCCCTCCCCTCTCGCTATCCTTTTGTCCATCTGTTCGTTCGTTTTGGTAACGTAATATAATTAATGTTAGGATTAATTTAGGTCATTACGCAGTACGTCTCAATGTTTTTCTTAGAAATGCAGCACACGTTTCATTGAAGAAGGCGGGTAATAATACAGTAAGCTTTTATATCAACGTGAAAGCGTTACAATTTGCAGACGAAGCAGAAAACAAGGGGGATTTCGAGTACATTCCTTGTGACAGCACTGTCATTTTACCATTGCTCTTCTCTTTATTAATTTTATTTGTTAGGCTTCATATTTACCTAATAATTTATATATGTGGATTAGAATATTTCATGACAATAGGCTTCTCGACTTCTTGGGTTTGAAGCTCATTCTGCACCAGCTGACTAGTTCATCCAGGCGTGCTAACATCCTCCGGGCCTGATGTTCATCTGATGTCAGAATTGTTGTGTCATCCATGAATGCTTTGAGCGGTGGCATGAGACACATTCCACCGAGCTTTGGACCTATAGCCATTCCTTCAGCCGCATTGAGGATTACCTGCATAGCCATCACGAATAGTATCGGAGAGATGGTACATCCCATCGCAATTCCAACTTTAAGGCCAATCCACTTCGTTGTGTACTCTCTGGTTGAAAATCTGACAGCAAACCCTGCGTAGTTCAGTAGCGAACATGAGGTAAAGCCTATATAGTGCTCCAACCTGAACAGAAGGTGTCGGAGGAAAGTAAAACTACATGGAATTACCAAATAGTACACTGACACCTATCCTATTGTATAGAAGGACTTACAGCTGAAATTGCAGAGGCGTAGTAACCATTAGGGAGGAGAATACTGGTGTAAATTATTTCAGATGAAGATAGCAGTTGGCCTACCGCTCTGAACTCAGTGTTTGTTATGTATTGTGCTCAGTGTAGAAATAGAGTATAAATTAATTCTGAAGTAGGAGGTACAACCTTCTTGTTTCAGGGACTGTGGTCCTAAAGTTATTGAGCAGCACCTGGTCAGAGCTTTGCTGAATCCAGAGGCGGACAGCATACTCCTTGGTCCATATAGCAAACAGTGAGGTGTCTCCAGAACACAGGGGAGCACTCGAGCAGAGGAGTCTTTTCCTGCCGCCATCACGAAAGATAAGCCTATGTGGCCAGCGGAGCTCAACATTATGTAACCCCATCTTAAACTGACATTGTATAACAATAAGAGGGGAAATTAATTGTTTTAATGAAAGGAACTGAGAACATCTCCAATACTAGTTCCAACAGAAACAAACACTTGAAGTCATGATGACAAATAACAACATAGCTTGAAAAAACAAAACCAGTATTACCTCATAGTACTACTACACAACTGACACACATAGTACAATACTAATAAAATATGTCACTACAAGATTTATATTTATAAATTATGTACATATAAATTGTGATTACATTTTATTATGATTCCTGGTTCACTGTGTAGTTGAATCAGGATCTCTATTAGTGAAAGGAATTAATACATATATATTTGAAAATTTACCAGTGACTCATTTAAGATAGTCTCATAGAGTGTTATATTTATGTGAGTGTCATAATGTTGTCAAATGTGGTGGAATAAATTAAATTGTTTATCTGTCTGTTATTGTTGTGACTTACACTTCATCATTTACAAAACCCTAGACATTCAACGTAGTCATCACAATATTCCAGAATAATTCTGACTGAGGTATAAATATGTGGTAGCAAGTAAGGTCATCTGTAATACACTACCCTTATTAGATACAGATACCTTCACAGCTGATCTCAGTCAGTACACTAAGTCCCCTATAAATATTTATAATATCCCACTTTACCACATATATTGGGGGCTCGTCCGGGATATTGAACTTTCTCCTGTTATAGATATTGGGAATAATAAAGAATTAAAAGGTATCCTTGGGTGGAAATAAATAAGGTTGAGCTCTCAGTGCCTGTAGTGTCCTTAGATAATTATTGAAAGATTGAATTATTTACAATTGCATGTTAGACAATGGCCGACGTGGCAAAATTTCGATCTGCTGCTGTACAGACTGCGAAAGAGATAGGAATGGACGGGCAAATTATGATTGCTTATGTCACTGCTGAATGTGACAAATATATTGAACGGGAAGAAAGAAGATTAGAAAAAGAGGCCGAAAGAAAGTTAGAGGCTGAGGCTAAGAGGTTGCAGATTGAGGCTGACAAAGAGGCTAAGAAATTGGAAGCAGAAAGGGAAGACAAGAGATTACCTGCAGAAAGGGAAGACAAGCGATTGGCTGCAGAAAGGGAAGCAGAAGATAAGAGATTACAAAGGGAACATGAGTTACGACTAAGGGAGTTTGAGTTTCAAGGCCATGCTCCTGAAAATGGTGCCAGTCCCTTTGCCTCTGATGCCACTGCTAGTCAGGGAGCCTCAACCTCAGCTATGAATTTTCATTTAGATCATTTTGTTGAGAAAGACGATGATATTGAGAGCTACCTAAATAGGTATGAACTATTAGCTACCACGTATGGGTTAGAGAGAAAGGTGGAGCTTAAAGTTATCTCAGGGACTTCGTGGGGCAGCTTATGAAGTTTTTGCAAAAATGAGCAGAGGTGATCAGGAAAATTATGACATGCTAAAGCAGGCTCTTTTGTTAAGGTATGAAAAGAACGCAGAATTTTATAGAAAAAAATTTAGGAATGCTAAACTACTGTCAGGTGAAACCTATCACCAGTTCTCTGCACGAATAGAGACATACTTGGAGAAATGGACTTCTCTGGGGAAAACCCAAGATCTTAAGGAAATGGTCCTTATAGAACAATTAAGAGAGTCCATGGCTCCAGACCTGAGAAAGTTTCTCATGGAACAAGGTGCAGAGAGGCTGGGTGAGTTGCTAAATGTTGCTGAAAGGTATCAAGCGGCTCAAGCAGAGGTAACAGGTAATAAAAAGAAACAAGTGGATAACTTTAGGGCACCACAGAACTTTAATAAATTTGATCCTAGGGATCAAAACAAAGGTAAGCACCAGTTTGATAGGCCACGGTATGAAAATAAAAATAAAACCCCACAATTCGATGAAAGGAAATATGATGAAAGAAAATCTTTCAACCAAGGAAAAGGTGGTGTAAGAATTGTCAGATGGACAATCATGACACTGACCGTTGCAGAAGGAAACCTGTGTATATGGCAACCCTTCAGGTCAGGTCGACCTCAAGACAGGAGGAGGATATTATGTTAGATACCACTCCAGAAGAGATGAGGAAGGCACAGGCTGGGGATAAAACACTCAAGCCTTGTTTCAGAAAATTGTCAACTTGTCATACAACTCCAGGCAAGGGAGATTTTTACATGAAAAACAAGTTGATGTATAGGAAGACTGGAACTAGATCCCATGGTCACGGACAGCTGGTTCTTCCAAAAAGATATAGGACAGAATTAATAAGGAGCCTACATGTGAAACCAGATGGGGACCATGAGAAAATAGGTACCATCATTCAAAAGGTGGCTCACAATTATTATTGGCCCAAAGCAAGATGGGACATTGAGAATTTTGTAGAAAGGTGTAGCATAGCACATGAGGGAACACCCACAAGTGGGAACATGGATCAGGACCTGGACACGCCACGGGGCAAAATTAGGCCTGATAATAAAAAGAAAACTAGATTTGATAAAGTGGACCAAATGGAATGGGAAGCCCCTTTTCACGGACAAGCTTCACTTAACTGTTTTACAATGGCCACTATGCGGAGAGTGCAAAAAGATGTCTTACCCCAGGATAAGCCGAAAATCCCTCAATCGGACTTAAACAAACTGGAGGAAGAGGATGTAGAGAGGAAATCTCTCATCAAGAATTTTAAGTGGGGAGAAAGCCCCAAAAGAAAAATTGGTAGCGGTCGTTTTGTGAATGATAATTCTGGGAAGAAAAATCATCACTATAGAGCTTCGAGTGGAAGAGACCATACCGGTGCATGGACAAATAGGTCCACAAAATTAAAGGTCCATATGTAGCTTTGTTAAGAACGTGGACTGATGAAAAGGCAGAGGAAAACATTACATCCTCATACCAATATGTGAATGAGCTGACCACTCGTTTAAAAACTGGCTGGAAACTTGCCAATGAAAATTTGAAACAAGCCAGGAAGAAACAT
Source organism: Oreohelix idahoensis (assembly GCA_024509875.1). Taxonomy (NCBI): domain Eukaryota; kingdom Metazoa; phylum Mollusca; class Gastropoda; order Stylommatophora; family Oreohelicidae; genus Oreohelix; species Oreohelix idahoensis. The sequence continues at coordinate 126,751 of JAMPIV010010779.1, read as the reverse complement.
GCTGCCTATTATAACAGGAAGGCGAAAGACAGAGATTTGGCTGTGGGAGAGAAGGTACTGCTTCTTCTCCCCGGTAGTCAGAATAAGTTACAAATTGGATGGCAAGGTCCATATACAGTTCTAGAGAAGGTGTCTAGAACAAATTATAAGATAGATAAGAAGGGGAAAGAAAAAATCTATCATGTGAATCTCCTGAAGAAATATTTGGAAAGAGAACATCAGGAAGAGACACACTTGTTGACCTTGTCCATCGCCATGGAGATGAAAAAGGAACCACTTTCATCATTTGAATATCCATTACACCCCTGTGAGACAGCGGCACAGGTGAAAATCAGTACACATTTAACGAAAACTCAGAAAGAGAGAGTGCAACAGGTTCTAGATAATCATGCAGAGGTGTTAACAGACCGACCAGGGCATACAAACCTATTGGAATATGATATGAAACTGATAGACCCCACACCTGTCTGTATGAAACCATATTCGATTCCTTTTGCTAAGGAGAAAGCTTTGAAGGAAGAGATAGACTATTTGTTGAAGGAAGGAATTATTTCACACAGTGAATCTTCGTATAGTTCCGGTGTTGTACTCTTAAGGAAGCCCTCTGGAGAACATAGACTCTGTATAGATTACAGGAGACTGAATGCTATTACAGAAGGACAGGTGGATCCATTGCCGGATACAAATCAGTTGTTTGCCAGACTAAATAAAGCTAAATATTTCTCAAGGGTGGATCTGAGTAAAGGATACTATCAGATTCCAGTAAAACCTGAGATCAGACAAAATTGTTGGATGTAAACATTTCGGAGGAACGTAATGAATCCCTGAGTTGCCTCTTTGATTGAGGATATTCCGAATGTTTCATACAGGATAATAAGAAGATTATGGGATCCCCTACGAAAACTCTGCTATCACCAGGTATATGTTATCTCCTCATAACGTACATTTTGAGGAAAATCTAATGTTCTCTGGACATGTCATTGCGCAGACTCAGAGAAGAGAAATGGTGAATACGGGTTGTGAAGCAGCATTAAGACAAGCAGTCACACTTGCGGCTGTTCAGTAACATAACCGAAAGATATTATTGGTTGTAGAGGTCTGAGGCAGATTTCATGAGTAGTGCCTACTCTGAATGGACCCAACTACATAAAACCATGATAGCACAACAGCAGAGTAAAGTCAAGTTGACTTACATTTATCTATGTGTATATAGAATAAAGGACTGCCATAAGATGTCTGTTTTAAGAGGGGAGATGTCGTGAAATATTCTAATCCACATATATAAATTAAAAGGTAAATGTAAAGCCTAACAAATAACTTCAATAAAAGGAAAGAAGAATGGTAAAGAACAGTGCTGTCACAATGACTGTACTCGAAATCCCCCTTGTTTTCTCCTTCGTCTGCAAATTGTAACGTTTCACGTTGATAGTAAAAGCCTACTGCTTCAATACCCGCTTTCTACGATAAAACGTGTACTGCCTTTCTAAGAAAAACCTTGAGATACGCAAGTTGACCTATATTTAAAATTCCATTCATGTCATTTTATACATTACGTTACCATAAACGAAAGACAGATGGAATTAGGATAGAGAGAAGGGAGGGCTGAAAGTCGGAAGCATGCAACACTATACGCGTCTCGCTATACAATTACGACCATCACGCGTGTAAGGCCACAAGCACTAACTTTTTTTCAAATCGACAGTGAAAAAAAAAACACTACCCATACGAGAGTTAGATTTTAAAAACCTGAAAAACGCTTATTAGGAACATGACATTATACTGGTTTACGTTTGAAAACATTACAGTACCCAGACACCACATCGATCGAAGTGAACGGGAGGTAGAAGAAAATACATATTTTGAACGCAGCCCCTTAGCCCCATTAAATTTGTATATTTGGGTTCCTTAGGACTTGCTGACAAAGAATATGTTAAACGTTACGCAAATAGTCTAGGAATTGATAAATTATAGCCAAAAGAAATAGTGAGGGTGTCAGACAACCCCAAAATCAGAATCGCTCAGTGGCAGATTTTTAAACCACCATTGTACGGGAAATAGGTCCCCCTGTTAAATCCTATTTGATTGGATAGAAATAAAAGTAAGGCTAAACACGATTAGTCGAACTATGAATACTATTTTTCGTTGTTAGGGGAGACGGATGGAAGGGTACTTTTTTTCAAACGCTTGGGTAAACATGGCACGATTGGTTAGACCCGCCAATATAGTCACTTAAACGCGTCAGTTCAGCACCACATTTTCAAATATACTTTCTAAAGCAACAGTGCGTTGAGAATCAGCTTATATTTTTCTAAATAAAAGCCTGAGACAGAGGCAGATCGGAATTTGTGCCATAATTTGTGCCATTATTCATCACCAGTCAACGTATCTGTTTATTATTTCCATGAATTGTGGTAAGCTTGAACTATTTGATATCTTTTTAATGAAAATTGAATGTAAATTGATAATTTATGTCTGTATATATGTGTGGTTCAGTAGCGAACATGAGGTAAAGCCTATATAGTGCTCCAACCTGAACAGAAGGTGTCGGAGGAAAGTAAAACTACATGGAATTACCAAATAGTACACTGACACCTATCCTATTGTATAGAAGGACTTACAGCTGAAATTGCAGAGGCGTAGTAACCATTAGGGAGGAGAATACTGGTGTAAATTATTTCAGATGAAGATAGCAGTTGGCCTACCGCTCTGAACTCAGTGTTTGTTATGTATTGTGCTCAGTGTAGAAATAGAGTATAAATTAATTCTGAAGTAGGAGGTACAACCTTCTTGTTTCAGGGACTGTGGTCCTAAAGTTATTGAGCAGCACCTGGTCAGAGCTTTGCTGAATCCAGAGGCGGACAGCATACTCCTTGGTCCATATAGCAAACAGTGAGGTGTCTCCAGAACACAGGGGAGCACTCGAGCAGAGGAGTCTTTTCCTGCCGCCATCACGAAAGATAAGCCTATGTGGCCAGCGGAGCTCAACATTATGTAACCCCATCTTAAACTGACATTGTATAAAAATAAGAGGGGAAATTAATTGTTTTAATGAAAGGAACTGAGAACATCTCCAATACTAGTTCCAACAGAAACAAACACTTGAAGTCATGATGACAAATAACAACCTAGCTTGAAAAAACAAAACCAGTATTACCTCATAGTACTACTACACAACTGACACACATAGTACAATACTAATAAAATATATCACTACAAGATTCATATTTATAAATTATGTACATATAAATTGTGATTACATTTTATTATGATTCCTGGTTCACTGTGTAGTTGAATCAGGATCTCTATTAGTGAAAGGAATTAATACATATATATTTGAAAATTTACCAGTGACTCATTTAAGATAGTCTCATAGAGTGTTATATGTATGTGAGTGTCATAATGTTGTCAAGTGTGGTGGAATAAATTAAATTGTTTATCTGTCTGTTATTGTTGTGACTTACACTTCATCATTTACAAAACCCTAGACATTCAACGTAGTCATCACAATATTCCAGAATAATTCTGACTGAGGTATACATATGTGGTAGCAAGTAAGGTCATCTGTAATACACTACCCTTATTAGATACAGATACCTTCACAGCTGATCTCAGTCAGAACACTAAGTCCCCTATAAATATTTATAATATCCCACTTTACCACACCAGCAATAATCTGTTGTCCATACAATAGGATAGGTATTATGCTCCTGATGATAATCCTATGTAATTTAGTTGGTCTACACCTCTCTGATAGTCTTTCATATGCTGAATCAATCTCTAGACTCTGTTTTGAGTCTGCCATAGACTCACTTACTTACAGTCGTATGTTAGTATTTCACATTCAAATTTTATTTTAAATAAAATGTTAAGAAAATCAATCTTACCACAGATGCAAGGAAATAACACAAGTAAACGATGACTAGGCAATAGAATATGGCACATTTTCGATCTGCCCTATGTCCAGGCTTTTCCTATGTTAGAAAATTTCTCCGCCTGCTCTCATCGATCTTGCTTTACACAAAATTTACTTGAAATGGCAGTGAACAGTCCCCGTTTCGTACCAGTATCTACTGCTTTGTCCAATGGGACCATGTTTACATTTATTTTTGAATCTATCGTTTCAAATAACAACTCCCAATATGTTTCCAAGGCAAATATATTTTTAGTTTTAGGTCAACCAATCATACTTCGCCTTCCTTTAAAATCCACCCAATCAAATATCCCGTACCTTTTAACCTCATTTACCCAAAGTCGTTTTTTTTAAGCATGCCATAAAAAATTATAAGCAGGCATGATCTTTACTTGACAGTCTGGTCGGGTCCACTATAGTATTATGGCTATAATTAGTTAATTAATGGACTATTTGCGTAACTATTACCATATTCTTTGTCAACAAGTCCTAAGGTACACGAATATACAATTTATATGGGACTAGTTGGCTTGCTTCAGAAGTACACAGTTTTTTTTTCTATGTTAGTGTTTTTTATTTTTAGTCTACTACACGTTCAATTCTTTTCCATGTGCTGTATTCTCTATTTACGTGATATATACGTCCTTTGAAATAAGAGCTAAGGTTGTTTTTGTGACACGAGTTGTCTACATGTTCTAACTTTTTCCTCGTATTTTGGGGAAACCCCTAAGGCAAGGATTGCCCCTGTGCTAGTATTGGCTTTTAGTTTAAAATCAATGCGAAACGAATTAGCATTTCATCTATCCTTTCCCCTCCTCGTTCCACAATGCATTTTTAGGCACATATTTTCTTAGAACTAGGAAAAGTGATTATGTCAAGGACGAATTTGAAAAATTTGAGTACCGTTTTGTTCGGCTATTCGTTAGCAAATAATAATCTGAAGGCGTAGGCGATACCAACAGTTCTAGCAGAAAATTATTTTATACTTTCTTATCTTTTCCTTTATGCCCGATATTGTTATATATTAATTTAGATATTGTATTTAGAAATTCACTACACATGTCCCCCCCTTTAGAACAGACGATCATATGTCAGTTCCTATTTCTAAATACACATAGATGAATTTACTATCTATGCCTGATGACTACTCTGATGTTCGTCGTACGGATGTCTGCTTAAAAAATCAGATCCCACATTAGTTTTTCCGGGAATGTACTCTATGGTAAACTGGAATAGCTGTAAGAGCAAAGACCAGCGTAATAACCTAGCATTTTCATGGATTGCTTGTGACAGACACACGAGTGGTTTATGATCTGTCTGGATCCTAAATGATTGTCCATAGAGATAAATCTTTAGCTTTTTTATACCCCAGATGACAGCGAGACATTCTTTTTCACTTGTTGAATATGTTTGTTCTGCTGTATTCAACTTACGGCTAGCATAAGCAACTGGGGTTAATTCCCCATCAAACGAAGTTGACCGTTGTAATAGAGCTGCACCCAAACCGATATTACTCGCATCCGTTCTCAGAATGAATTCTTGACTTAAGTAAGGTAATTTCAAAATAGGTCTGCTTGTGAGCTTTTCTTTCAATTCTTGGTATGATAATTCACATTGCGCCGTCCAAATAATTCTATCAGGATTTCCTTTGCGCGTTAAACCAATCAATGGAGCACATATGGAGTTAAAGTTTTTTATATACTTTTGGTAAAAACAACATAATGAGACAAAAGATCGCACATCTTTTTTTGTTTGTGGTCTTGGTGCTTTTTTTAACTTCTCCAGGTTCTTGGGGTCAGGGGTCATGTTTCCCTGATGTACTGTGTGGCCCAAGAATTCCAGCTCTTTACATCCAACACAGCATTTCGTCGGTCTAGCTGTCAAATTGGTCTCTCTCAATCGATCAAACAACATATTCAGAGAGTTAATGTGTTCCTCAAATGTTTCTGTTGCTATGAGAATATCATCCATGAAGTTGGTGATGCATGGATTCTTCAGGGGATCCAGTAACTTTCTCATCATCCTCGAAAACACACTCGGTGCATTTTTCAGCCCGAATGGCAACATATTAAATTCATAATGTCCTTCCGAGGTGCTAAAGGCTAAATAAGGTTTGACTTCCGGCTTTACTGGAATCTGATAGTAGCCTTTGCTCAGATCCACTTTAAAGAAATATTTAGCTCTATTCAGCCTGGCAACAGCTGATTTGTATCAGGTAATGGATCCACCTGACCTTCTGTGACAGCATTCAGTTTCCTGTAATCTATACACAGCCTGTGTTCTCCAGAGGGTTTTCTTAACAGAACCACACTGGAACTGTAGGGAGATTCACTGTGCGAGATAATCCCTTCTCTCAACAGATAATCTATCTCCTCCCTTAAAGCTTTTTCCTTAGCGAACGGAATCGAATAGGCTTTCATACAGATTGGTGTTGGGTCTATGAGTTTCATATCATACTCCAATAAATTTGTATGCGCTGGACGGTCCGTTAACACATCTGTATGATTATTCAGAACCTGTTGAACCCTCTCCCTCTGAATTTCCGTTAAGTGTGTGCTGATTTTTACCTGTGCGGCGGTTTCACAGGGATGTAAAGGATATTCATGAGAAGTGAGTGGTTACTTTTTCATCTCCATTGCAACAGACAAGGTCAGTAGGTGTGTCTCTTCCTGGTTTTCTCTGTCCAGATATTTCTTTAGGAGATTCACATGATAGATTTTCTCTTTCCCTTTCTTATCTATCTTATAATTTGTTCTAGACACCTTCTCTAGAACTGTATATGGACCTTGCCATCCAATTTGCAATTTATTCTTGCTGCCGGGCAGTAGAAGGAGCACCTTCTCTCCCACAGATAATTCTCGATCCCTCGCTTTCTTATTGTAATAGGCAGCATGCTTTTTCCTGGCTTGTCTCAAATTTTCATTGGCAAGTTTCCAGCCAGTTTTAAGACGAGTGGTCAGCTCGTTCACATATTGATATGATGAGGTAATATTTTCTTCTGCCTTTTCATCGGTCCAGGTCCTTAACAAGGCTACATATGGACTTTTAAGTTTACATACTTATTTTTCAAAGCACGGGTATGGTCCCTTCCATTATAAGCCTTATAGTGATGATTTTTCTTCCTAGAATCATCATTCACAATTCGACCGCTACCAATTTTTTTCTTGGGGTTTATTCCCACTTTAAGTTCCTTGTGAGAGATCTTCTCTCTCTTTTATCTTCCTCCAGTTCACGTAAGTCCTTTGGGGGATTTTCGGCTTATTCTGGGGTAAGACATCTCTTTGTACTCGCCGCATAGTGGCCATTGTAAAACATCCAAGTGAAGACTGTCTGTGAAAAGGGGGCTCCCATTCCACTTTGTCTACATTATTAAATTCATTTTTCTTTCCATTTTCAGGCCTAAGTTTGCCCTGTGGCGTGTCTAGGTCCTGATCAATTTTCCCACTTGTGGGTGTTCCCTCATGTAATAAGCCACATCTTTCTACAAAATTCTCAATGTCAAACATTTCATCTGGCCAATAATAATTTTGAGCCACCTTTTGGATGATGGTACCTATTTTCTTATGATCCCCATCTTTTCCAACATGTAGGCTCCTTATCACATCTGCCCTATATGCCTTTGGAAGAACCAACTGTCCGTGACCAGTGGATCCAGTTCCAGCCTTCCTGTAATCAATTTGTTTTTTATATAGAAATCTCCCTTGCCTGGAGGTGTATGACATTTGGGCAATTTCTTAAAACAAGGCTTGAGGGTCTTATCCCCATCCTGCGCCTTCCTCATCTCATCTGGAGGAGTATTTATCAGATTATCCTCCTCCTGTTTAGACTGTGATCTGGTCTGAAGCGTGGCCATGTACACAGGTCTCTTTTTACACACTTCTGTGTTATGGTTGTCCATCCGACACCAACTACAATAAAATCTACCTTTATGAAAAGGTTTTCTTTCATCATATTTCCTTTCATTGAATTGTGAGGTTTTATTATTATAGTCATTGCGTGGCCTATCAAACTGGTGCTTACCTTTGTTCTGGTCTCTATGGTCAAACTTATTAAAGTTTTGAGGTGCCTTAAAATTGTCTACCTGTTTCTTTTTATTTCCAACTACCTCTGCTTGGGCTGCCTGATACCTCTCAGCGACATTGAGTAACTCACCCAGCCTCTCTGCACCTTGTTCCATGAGAAACTTTCTCAGGTCTGGAGCCATGGACTCTCTTATTTGCTCAATAAGGATCATTTCCTTAAGATCTTGGGTTTTCCCCAGAGCAGTCCATTTCTCCAAGTAGGTCTCTAACCGTGCAGAGAACTGGTGATAAGTCTCACCCGACAGTAGTTTGGCATTCCTAAATTTTTTTCTATAAAATTCCCCATTCTTTTCATATCTTAACAAAAGAGCCTGCTTTAGCATGTCATAATTGTCCTGATCATCCTTGCTCATCTTGGCAAAAACTTCATAAGCTGTACCACGAAGCCCTTGTGATAACTTTAGGCTCCACCTTTCTCTCTCTAAACCATACGTGGTAGCCAAAAGTTCATATCTATTTAGGTAACTTTCTATGTCATCGTCTTTCTCAACAAAATGGTCTAAATGAAAACTCATAGCTGAGGTTGAGGCTCCCTGACTAGTAGTAGCATCTGAGGCAAAGGGGCTGGCACCATTTTCAGGAGCATGGCTTGAAATTCTAACTCCCTTAGTCGTAACTCATGCTCCCTCTGCAATCTTTTATCTTCTGCTTCCCTCTCAGCAGTCAATCTCTTTTCTTCTCTCTCTGTAGCTAATCTCTTTTCTTCTCTTTCTGCAGCTAGTCTCTTTTCTTCTCTTTCTGCAGCAAGTCTCTTTTCTTCTCTTTCTGCAGCTAGTCTCTTTTCTTCTGCCTCCAATGCCCTAGCCTCCTTGTCAGCCTCAATCTGCAGTGTGACAGTACGGACTGTTACGTCGGATTAACACTAAGGTGCTGCCACTTAATTATAGTTAGGGTAAGAATACTTAGCAAGATTAAACACTAAGTATTTGAACGTGTCTAGTTAGTGTAATAACACTAGTCACAAATCCTATGAGTGATTTAATTAAAGTGTTCAGGAATGACGTCATCAAACTTGGGGTAGAATTGCTCAGTAGTTAGGACGGAAGTGATGGTTTGAGAGAAGAGGGTTAAGTGAGTTGGTTTTAGGCACGAGACGAGCGAGGCAGTGATTTTGGGGTTTGGACCATCTTGTAAGTTCGATGGCTGTGTGTTATTTCATGAGATGACTGGTTTGTATACCACAGAAGCACATGTATTTATGAACTATTATGAAGTTGTCAGAGGTTACAGACACTTAATAAAGGTGTTCATTCATATCTAATCCAGCTTGAACTTATTTCCTGAACGTCAGTAGGAAGTGTCGTTTGCTTACATCAGGTAATATAGAAAAGAATATTACCATATTTTCGACGATCATGCAGCCTAAAACATAAACACAGTTACGAGTCTCCAAAAGAATCACCTGGGTTATGTTCCAATTCCTATTCTGTAATCACCATCTCTGGCAGTCGCCAGTAAAACAACAGATTAACATTGATAAAAGATTCCACCCCATTCTCACCCTGTCACACTAGACATTATTTGTCACCGTGACCAAGCCCGGTCACATCTAACTTGATTCGGTGCCGTTCCCGTCCACACCTCCGGCCACATAACTTGATTTGTTGCCGTTCCCGTCCACTCCCCCGGCCACATAACTTGATTTGGTGCCGTTGACCAGCTCGTAACTGCCTTTTTACGATGGATTCAGCTATTTGATTTGGTGCCCGTGACCAGCTCGTAACTGTTTTTTTATGATGGATTCACCCATTCAACAGCTAGAGCATCAAGTATTTTTGTTGCAAAAGAAAAACCACCTGCTTCAACAACAACTGTCACAGCAACAAACAGCTGCTGGAAGGGCACACTGGAACAGTCTCAATAAAAGACACTGTCGAATTACAGTGAGAAACGTTATCAATATAATCAAACAAGGAAAGATATTTGAAATAAATAATGTTACCAGTGACCAACAAAGATGTATGGTAACGACAGAAAATGGACTAAGAGCATATATAAAGCCAGTAACACAGTGGAGAAAAACCTTTAACAGACGTTATCATTCCTGTTCCACCGCTGAGGTTCATATCCCTCTTCCTGAGCTGTACTCACGTATCCACTCCCGTGACGCTCGCTTGGCTGAGTTACCCTCCGTTACTCCAGGCCCCTCTCATGCTTCGCCTCAGCATGATATTATTGTACCTCCTATTACTGCCGCAACTCCTGTCCATACTTCCCTTCCTCCCCCTGTTCACCTCTCTTCTGATTCTACTTTTCCTCCCCCTGCTCACCTCTCTTCTGACCCCGATTTTCCTCCCTCTGTTCACCTCCCTTCAGACCCCGCTTTTCCTCCCTCTGTTCATCTCTCTTCTGACCCCGCTTTTCCTCCTTATGGTTATTTTCCTCCGCCTCCCTTAGACCTTGATACAGAACATGAGTCTGACTCTTCAGATGTTGAACCTTCTCTTTCTCCTTATGGTTATTTTCCTCCGCCTCCCTCCGACCTTAATACAGAACATGAGTCTGACTCTTCAGATGTTGAATCTTCTCTTTCTCTTTATGGTTATTTTCCTCCGCCTCCCTCCGACCTTGATACAGAACATGAGACTGACTCTTCAGATGTTGAACCTTCTCTTTCTCCTTATGGTTATTTTCCTCCGCCTCCCTCCGACCTTAATACAGAACATGAGTCTGACTCTTCAGATGTTGAATCTTCTCTTTCTCCTTATGGTTATTTTCCTCCGCCTCCCTCCGACCTTGATACAGAACATGAGACTGACTCTTCAGATGTTGAACCTTCTCTTTCTCCTTATAGTTATTTTCCTCCGCCTCCCTCCGACCTTGATACAGTACAAGAAAAGTACCAGCTTGACATAGAATCAGAATTCGATTCGTCAAGTGGGGAGGATAGAGTTATGGGCCTCGACGAAATTGGATACAGGTCGGATGAGCTCGAGCATATAACGGACGACGAAGGCCGTAGAATTTATTGGTCGAAAAATGAGATTAGTGATCTTGACTCTTCCCCCGATTATTCTTCTTTTGATATTGGACCTGATGTTCCTCTTCCCTCAGCTCGTTTTCTCTTTAGACGTCGTCATCCAAAAAATTCATTTACGATTCTGTTCCCTTTCCTAAGCCCCTTCACCAGCGGGCCGCCCATGTACGAACCCGTTTTCGTCGCTCCCGTGGTTCTGTTCATTCTCCTTACCGTAGTCCCTCTCCTCCGCCTCTCCCTCTCCCTGTCACACCTCCGTTCCGTAGATTGCGTGTTCCCCTCCGTTATCCGCATACCAGTCCGCAGCCTCCACCCCGACCCTCCCGTTTTCGTCCACTCCCGTAGTCCATGCAATTGTTCCTACATCCTAACCTACACAGTACGATCCTCGCCTGTCATTGTAAGCCATTGAAAGATTGGAAGCAATGAACATTTTTGCAAAGATGTTTACAAATTGAACTGCACTTACCTCCAGATGCCGTCTCCGGTCAGGTTGACATTTCCTGCCCTGCTATTATTTTTAGCATGAAGTCGACCCTGCTTCTCGTGTCTTCCGATGCAAGTCTCCTACACAATACCCTCCTGCTGAATTGCTTGATCCTGATGCTACAGTGAAGACCAATCGTTACGCATCCTTGAACATCTGGGTTACACACTTTACGCATTTCCAGTTCAAATAGGGAAGTCCAACAGTCGTTATTTATGGAGAGCTGTTACATTTTCGTCCTCAAGAAAGACATTGCCGAATCTGCCAGTACATGAACAGTTCCCTCACGACATCCTTTTGACCACTGCTGATGGAGATCCACCAACTCAGAAGATCTCTGCAGTCCTGATATATTGTAGTTGATGTAGTTCCCTTTTACACGCATTAGCGTCATTATGTCACATTATTTTTGACTGATGTAATATTTGACCATCTTTTGTGCTCCTATGACTTTTTTTTTTTTTTGTTTTTTTTTTGTTTTTCTTTTTGCCATGTTTCTGACGTAAGATTTTACCCAGATTTCTTTTAAGGTTTATATCGTTCTGTTGTACTAAATAAAAGTGATTAACTAATGTACATCTTCACCCGCCACTAATGTTGGCATCATTCACGATTTATTATGATGATGACACCATATTGCATTATGATTGTTTGAATTTTCAGTCATTGTTACACCGACACTCATACATGTGATTTAACTATTTGCCCATTTATATATTCTATAAAATTGTTCATTGATTACCATGTTTTCATTCCATTCATTATTTCCGGTTATTGTTACACCGGCAAAGTTATTTTTTTAATGAGACTTACCCATTTTGCCCATACTTTGCCCCAAATTCTGTGGTTCTATTTTCATTTGTTCCATTCATAATTTTTTTTTCATCACCCACTTCAGTGAAGTGTAGGGTGACAGCCTTTTTGTGCATCCGCCATATTTTATGTGCAACCGCTGTATTTTTTTTGCCAGTTTGTTTTTCCTTGCGACGTTAACTCGCTTGTCATGTTATTTTATGTTTTATGATTCGCACAAGTGTGAGAGATATTGATGACTATAACCCCATAAAGCGTTTTGTTAGTTCGTTGATGATTGTTAGTTACTGTTCTATTTTGCCCATATTTTTTTGCCACTTATTAGTACTATTTGTAGCTTCCATAACCTCCATAGTTTTTTTTTTCCATGTGTCCCTCGTTTATGTTATGTCCATCAGTCCCTACCCCTTCATGATCGATTTTTTGTGTGTGAAACGTTAATGGTGTTATTTCATCCATTATTCCCATCTATTGTTTATTGTAGTCCTTCTGACATGATTTATGGTGGGATACATGAATCCCAATAATTTTGTTTTAGAGTTAGTAAATTTATTTTCTAGGGAATAAAGTGTTTCCCTACGGGATGCACTTTAGTGGCCCCGGGCGTATGTGACAGTACGGACTGTTACGTCGGATTAACACTAAGGTGCTGCCACTTAATTATAGTTAGGGTAAGAATACTTAGCAAGATTAAACACTAAGTATTTGAACGTGTCTAGTTAGTGTAATAACACTAGTCACAAATCCTATGAGTGATTTAATTAAAGTGTTCAGGAATGACGTCATCGAACTTGGGGTAGAATTGCTCAGTAGTTAAGACGGAAGTGATGGTTTGAGAGAAGGGGGTTAAGTGAGTTGGTTTTAGGCACGAGACGAGCGAGGCAGTGATTTTGGGTTTTGGACCATCTTGTAAGTTCGATGGCTGTGTGTTATTTCATGAGATGACTGGTTTGTATACCACAGAAGCACATGTATTTATGAACTATTATGAAGTTGTCAGAGGTTACAGACACTTAATAAAGGTGTTCATTCATATCTAATCCAGCTTGAACTTATTTCCTGAACGTCAGTAGGAAGTGTCGTTTGTTTGCATCAGGTAATATAGAAAAGAATATTACCATATTTTCGACGATCATGCAGCCTAAAACATAAACACAGTTACGAGTCTCCAAAAGAATCACCTGGGTTATGTTCCAATTCCTATTCTGTAATCACCATCTCTGGCAGTCGCCAGTAAAACAACAGATGAACATTGATAAAAGATTCCACCCCATTCTCACCCTGTCACACTAGACATTATTTGTCACCGTGACCAAGCCCGGTCACATCTAACTTGATTCGGTGCCGTTCCCGTCCACTCCCCCCGCCACAGCAGCCTCTTAATTTCTTTTTCAGCCTCTAACTTTCTTTCTGCTTCAAATTTTCTTTCTTCACGCTCAATAAATTTGTCACATTCAGTTGTGACATAAGCAATCATAATTTGCCCCTCCATTCCCAATTCTTTAGCAGCCTGCACAGCAGCAGATCGAAACTTCACCAGATCAGCCATTTTGTACTAGGCAAACCTTTAAAATTTCTAACTAGACAAATTTCTAATTATAACTAACAATTTCTAATTATAACTAAAACAACCACAGGCACTGATAGCTCAACCACTAATTAATTTCTCCAAAGAGGAATGCTTTTAGTTTTATACTATCTGAGATTCCTAATATAATTGATAATATCTTAAGAATTTAAAATCCCAGAAGCAAACTACCCAATATAGCTGGTGTTGTGAAAAGTTCAATCCCCAGGAGCGAGACCCCAATATATGTGGTGGGTTTGATGTTAATACTGTTTGTTGTAAAGAAATCTTAGTGTACTGAATGAGGTCAGCTGTGAAGGTCCCTGAATATAATAAATATTAGAGTAAATTTCCAGGGCACCTTTCTACTACCACCACTATGATCTCATTCAGACTTATTCTAGATAGAATGTAAGATGACTACGTTTGGTGTCTAGGGTTATGAAATGTTAGTGTAAGGTTGCATTAACCAACTGAACATATAAACAATTACACAAATTATTTTATTATCTAATACAACACAACAGTACCACGACAATCACATACGAACTACACTTTAAAAGACTATCTTTAGTAAGTCAGTGGTTGAAAGTTTGGTAAAGTTAATGTTTTTCAATTTATTGTCCTGAATCTGATTTATTTGGAATCAGGACTGATAATCAAAAACGAAATCATAGAAAGTAATTACATCAATCAATTTACACAATGGGTCTTCTGACCATAATACACATATTATTATATAAGGGTGTAGTTGTATTGTCTAACTGAGGTGACTTCTAGTATACACTGGTTGATTGTTTATTATCATCATCTCTGCATGCTGTTTGTAAGTTTTTGTGGACACTGAAGGAATGTTTATATCACTATTCTCAGTCTCTTATTTTAATATAATGTTAGTTGAGCGATCAGGTGCCGAAACATGCACCTATCTTTGTAATATGATGTAGGAATCTTCCTGCACTTCGCTGAACGACAACCTTCAGCTCCCATTTCTTCAAGAATGATGGTGGTTGACAGTTGTCTCCGAAAAACGCAAGACTGTGGCATGAATATATCGGCCCACTGTAGTCTGGCACCAGTTATTGACAGCAACCAAAACCCTCTGAAATCAGAAGGATATGCCTCCTTCGTAATCAACAGCCTACAATAATACTCAACAACCAGTACAGGCACATTACAAACAAACATGTAAGATCAGCTCTTTACGACAATCCCTTTCACCAGTTTCTTTTGATGTGAACAGGTATACCAGTATTCATCTCCCCTAATAGTTACAACGCCTCTGCAATTCCAGCAATAATCTGTTGTCCATACAATAGGATAGGTATTATGCTCCTGATGATAATCCTATATAATTTAGTTGGTCTACACCTCTCTGATAGTCTTTCATATGCTGAATCAATCTCTAGACTCTGTTTTGAGTCTGCCATAGACTCACTTACTTACAGTCGTATGTTAGTATTTCACATTCAAATTTTATTTTAAATAAAATGTTAAGAAAATCAATCTTACCACAGATGCAAGGAAATAACACAAGTAAACGATGACTAGGCAATAGAATATGGCACATTTTCGATCTGCCCTATGTCCAGGCTTTTCCTATGTTAGAAAATTTCTCCGCCTGCTCTCATCGATCTTGCTTTACACAAAATTTACTTGAAATGGCAGTGAACAGTCCCCGTTTCGTACCAGTATCTACTGCTTTGTCCAATGGGACCATGTTTACATTTATTTTTGAATCTATCGTTTCAAATAACAACTCCCAATATGTTTCCAAGGCAAATATATTTTTAGTTTTAGGTCAACCAATCATACTTCGCCTTCCTGAAGGGGCTTTTGACGGCATACGTGGGGACAGTTTATGGAAGGTACTGGGGGCTTGTGGAGTTCCGGGCTGCATAGTGGCAATCATAAAAGGCCTCTATGCCAATTTTGCGTGTAGTGTTGGGCAGAGCAACCTGGCCTTCGAGGTGGGGGCGTGGGTGCGGCAGGGATGCCCCTTGTCAACCACTCTTTTTTGGCAGTCATAGACTGGGTGATGCGCCAGACAACAGAGGGCAGTCCAGGAGGAATGAGATGGACTACATTTTCTACATTGGAGGATCTGGAATATGCGGATGACATTGCACTGCTGGCACATTCACATCAACACATCCAGGAGGGGACGGATGGACTTAATAAATTTAGCCAGCGGGTGGGCTTGAACATCAATTTAAAGAAGTCTGAGGTCATGACGCTCAATGTGAGCAACCCTGAGCCCATATCAGTAGGGAATCAGCAATTGGTACAGACAGATACCTTCACATGCCTAGGAAGCATAGTGGCACCAGACGGTGGGGCAGGCGAAGACATCAACATCAGAGTGAATGGGGCAAGAGCGGCCTTCTTTGGCCTAGATAACATCTGGTGGTCCTCCCGGTACAGCACAGGCACAGAATTGGGATTATACCACAGCTGCGTGCTTTCTGTGCTTCTCTATGGTGCGGAATGCTGGAGAGTCACAGAGAAGGAAATGTCAAAATTGTCCTCTTTTCACACAACATGCCTGGGAAAAGTTCATCGCATCTTTTGGCCGAGTGCCATCACCGGCCGGGATCTGCTTGCTCGTAGCAAGCAAGAGGACATGCACACCATCATAGCTGGCAGACGCTGGAGCTGGGTTGGTCATGTCCTCAGAAGAGACCCCGATGCCATCACGGGAACAGCTGTGCTTTGGACCCCTGGGGGAAGGCGAAGGAGAGGCCGACCGGGGACAACTTGGCGGGGGGCTGTGGAGGCTGAGATGCAGGGGGTGAACCGGAGTTGGGGCACTGTACGAGGGATGGCCACCAACCGTGCAAAGTGGAATCAATTTGTTGTTGCCCTACAAGACGCCACTAGGCGTGATGGCCACTGACTGCTTTGACGGTCGGTGGTTAAGGATCGAAGAAGAAAGAAGAAGAATCATACTTTGCTTTCCTTTAAAATCCACCCAATCAAATATCCCGTACCTTTTAACCTCATTTACCCAAAGTCGTTTTTTTTTCAAAACATGCCATAAAAAATTATAAGCAGGCATGATCTTTACTTGACAGTCTGGTCAGGTCCACTATAGTATTATGGCTATAATTAGTTAATTAATGGACTATTTGCTTAACTATTACCATATTTTTTGTCAACAAGTCCTAAGGTACACGAATATACAATTTATATGGGACTAGTTGGCTTGGTTCAGAAGTACACAGTATTTTTTTTCTATGTTAGTGTTTTTTATTTTTAGTCTACTACACGTTCAATTCTTTTCCATGTGCTGTCTTCTCTATTTACGTGATAATTACGTCCTTTGAAATAAGAGCTAAGGTTGTTTTTGTGACACGAGTTGTCTACATGTTCTAACTTTTTCCTCGTATTTTGGAGAAACCCCTAAGGCAAGGCTTGCCCCTGTGCTAGTATTGGCTTTTAGTTTAAAATCAATGCGAAACGAATTAGCATTTCAACTATCCTTTCCCCTCCTCGTTCCACAATGCATTTTTAGGCACATATTTTCTTAGAACTAGGAAAAGTGATTATGTCAAGGACGAATTTGAAAAAATTTGGGTACCGTTTTGTTTGGCTATTCGTTAGCAAATAATAATCTGAAGGCGTAGGCAATACCAACAGTTCTAGCAGAAAATTATTTTATACTTTCTTATCTTTTCCTTTATGCCCGATATTGTTATATATTAATTTAGATATTGTATTTAGAAATTCACTACAGATACCAGTATGTTGTACAAGTGTGGGATATAAGCTTCATACGAATCTGTGGATCAAGAGCTTATGGTCTACGCTAGATGCCTACCTTTGACGGGTTGTGATGATCCTTGCCTTGACGTTAGGAACGGTTACTCATACAACTACGCCTGGGGCATGCCCTCACTACAGAAATCGACAATTGACGGAGCATTCAACAAACCAGTCCAACATCTGGCCAGATTAGTGATTTTAATCTGGCCAAAAGAAAATAAGGTACTTGTGTGATAATTCACCGTCGATGAAAATTTTTGAAATGTTTAGGGTAAACGGAGCATCGTACTTTTTCTTCAGTTCGGCAAATCCAATCGTAGTATCAAGGCCATGGAGTTGTCACATTTTACACGCAACCTTACGCGACGTCACAAATCTCTTCCTCCCCCCCCCCCCTCCCCCTTTCCCCTTCATGTTTTTAACATTCTGTTTGTATCCGTTATCATTTTTTTTAAATGAGTGTCCGATTGACAGAGTGGTTAGAGCGCTGGTCTCTTGCGACTAAGGTGCCGGGTTCGATTCACGGTATCATCGTGCTCCAGTCGTCCCAGCTGTGAATGGGTACCTGACTTTGTCCTTCAGTTAGGGAAGGAAAAGGCAGCGATGAAAGGAACTAGTCACCCCCACCTCTCGATGCTGGACCTAGTATAGTGAAGTCTCTAACACTTCACTCCCTTACGGCAGTATCTGCTATGCGACTACCTTTACCGTTTTTTCATCATCATCATCATCATCATCATCATCATCATCATCATCATCATCATGCTCCTTTGCGATCTGTAGGGCAGTGATGATAAAGATATACGACCTATTTTCATGTCTCTTTTTGAATACTTTCAACGATTTAACGTGTAGTTCTCGAAATTGTCTTGTTAAGATGATTGTCAATAAATGTTTTTTTTTCTTTTCATTTCACATTGTGATTTGGGAGGGCAAGTTAAAAAAAAAATGCGTTCTTTGTGCATTCTTAGATGACACGCTTACGACAGACACGCCCTCAAACCCCCCCCCCTCCCCCCCCCCCGTATTTTTATTTAAGTTTATAAACCAATAAAACGGTATTGAATCAGTTCGGGACCCAAGATGCATCAAAAGTGAGGAATGCAGTAAGCGACCCCATAGCTTGACTGCCTGCGTCAGGGTCAGCGAACCAGAGCTGACCAAGACCCTACTCCACCTCCACGTGGTGGTCCTGGAAACAGGCTGTATTACTGCAGTCTGGCTGAGGAGTAGGGATCGAAGAGGGAAGGCAAACCCGGTCCCAAAAAATGCTGTGCGGAAGTCGGATGTGTCGGCCGAAAGGCGCAAATACTGCAGCTTCGCTGTAAACGGACACAACGCAACCAACGTCCTTTTCAGGACGAACGAGGAAGAAAGAAGAAGAAGAATCAGTTCTACAAGTTAACGGTACACAGGAAACAAGGGAAGTCGCTGCCGTTGCCTTCTCTAACTCAAGATCAGAGTCAGGTACCCATTTACAGCTGGTTATACTGATGCGTGACACCTGTTCCCGTCCTCGTTGCTGTTGCCTTCTCTAACTCAAGATCAGAGTTAGGTACCCATTTACAGCTGGTTATGGAGGGTTAGAGACTTCACCATACTAGATCAAGCATCGAGAGGTGGGGAGACCAGTTTCCTTCCTCGCTGTCTTTTCCTTCCCTAACTCAAAGTTAAGTACCCATTTATAGCTAGGTAGGCCCCACCTCTTGATGCTGGACCTAGTATGGTGAAGTCTTTAACACTCTACTACCGCAATAAGTTACCGGGTTTCGTGTTCAAAGCTAGGTAATGTCACGCATCAGTCTAACCAGCTGTAAAAGGGTACCTGACTCTGATCCAGAGTTAGAGAAGGCAACGGCAGCGAGGAAGGGAACAGGCCACCCCACCTCATAAAGCTGGGACCCAGTACATCGAAGTCTATGACACTTCACTCCCCTACGGCAGACGGTTTAAATTAACCTTACGAACGGCAGGCGTGTTTTAAAAAAAAATTCTAAACAACGGGGGAAAGGGGAGAAACATGACACTTTTTCAGTCAAGAAAAAGTACGGTTCTCGGTTTAGGTAATAAATTTCCACAATTTGATTTAAGCGGTGAATAATCACACAAGAACCGAAAATAATTATCACCACCAGTTCAAAGCACACTCACAAGTTATGGATGAGGAAAAAGTGTAAATTGTAACTTCATTAAGATCACTTATTTATTTACCCATATTAAACCATAATTGATTATCAAATTTGTTATTTGTTATTTTACAAACTAATAGTTAATATAATTATTACAGAAAGAAATGCACAAGTATGAATCGGTGATCTTAAATATAAATACAAAAGAGCTACTTAAGTAATATTTTACTGAATAACTCAGTTGGGGGCCCACAAACGAGCTAATTATATCTTTCTCTTCATAGAAGGGGCAAGATGATGCAAAGTTCACATAAGCTTTGATAAATTCTGCGATGTGCTTGATTTCTGAAATATCCTATGAAGATTCCCTAAAATAGAAGCACAATCTTTTTATTTACAACTCTTCCAAGAGTAATCTTGAGCGAAGGTGGGTGTGACGGAATTTTGGTTGAATCCTTTTACTCTAATTTTTCCCTCCTACTTTCTCCATTTATGAGACTGACAGAAGACCACACGGAGATGTAGAGGCTGACAGAAGACAACAAAGAGATGTAGAGGCTGACAGAAGACCACGCGGAGATGTAGAGGCTGACAGAAGACCACATAGAGATGTAGAGACCGACAGAAGACCACGCGGTGTTGTAGAGTCTGACAGAAGACCACATGGAGATGTAGAGACTGACAGAAGACCACGCGGAGATGTAGAGGCTGACAGAAGAACACAAGGAGATGTAGAGGGTGATAGAAGATCACACGGAAATATAGAGGCTGACAGAAGAACACAAGGAGATGTAAAGGCTGACAGAAGACATCACGAATGAACGAACGAACATTATTTTCAAAGGGTTAAGAATTGGGCACGCAGGCCCGTCTAACATTCTGCACTTTCTCTCTCTCTCTCTCATCATGTATATACTATATCCTTTCATCCTCACATTTACTTTAAGCATAATTAAGGCATTTATCATTATAAAAGTAATATTACATTTGCAATAATCATCATAATTAAAGTACGTTTTTAAAATAAAAATAAAATAATAATAATAATAATAATGAATTTAAAAATAAAATAATTAAAAATAAAACGGAGCGTTAGAGACTGACAGAAGAACACACGTAGATGTAGAGGCTGAAAGAAAACTACACGTAGATGTAGAGACTGACAGAAGAACACAAGGAGATGTAGAGGGTGACAAAAGATCACACGATGATGTAAAGGCTGACAGAACGCCACACGGAGAGTTAGAGGCTGACAGAAGAACACAAGGAGATTTAGAGACTGACAGAAGACCGCACGAAGATGTAGAGACTGACAGAAGAACACAAGGAGTTTTAGAGACTGACAGAAGACCATACGGAGAGTTAGAGGCTGACAGAAGAACACAAGGAGATTTAGAGGCTGACAGAAAACTACACGGTGAGTTAGAGGCTGACAGAAGAACACAAGGAAATATAGAGACTAACAGAAGACCACACGGAGATGTAGAGGCTGACACAAGACCACACGGAAATGTTGAGACTGACAGAAGACCACACGGAGATGTTGAGATTGACAGAAGACCACACTGAGATGTTGAGACTGACAGAAGACCACACGGAGATGTAGAGACTGAAAGAAGACAACACGGGGATGTTGAGACTGCCAGAAGACCACACGGAGATGTTGAGACTGACAGAAGAACACACGGAGAAGTAGAAGCTAACAGAAGACCACACGGAGATGTAGAGACTGGCAGAAGACCAAACGGAGATGTTGAGACTGACAGAATAACACACGGAGAAGAAGAAGCTAACAGAAGACCACACGGAGATGTAGAGATTGGCAGAAGAACACACGGAGATGTTGAGACTGACAGAAGACCACACGGAGATGTTGAGACTGACAGAAGAACACACGGAGATGTTGAGACTGACAGAAGACCACACGGAGAAGTAGAAGCTAACAGAAGACCACACGGAGATGTTGAGACTGACAGAAGACCACACGGAGATGTTGAGACTGACAGAAGAACACGCGGAGATGTAGAGGCTGACAGAAGAACACAAGGAGATGTAGAGGGTGATAGAAGATCACACGGAAATGTAGAAGCTGACAGAAGAACACAAGGAGATGTAAAGGCTGACAGAAGACAACACGAACGAACGAACGAAATTTATTTTCAAAGGGTTAAGAATTGGGCACGCAGGCCCGTCTAACATTCTGCACTTTCTCTCTCTCTCATCATGTATACTATATCCTTTCATCCTCACATTTACTTTAAGCATAATTAAGGCATTTATCATTATAAAAGTAATATTACATTTGCAATAATCATCATAATTAAAGTACGTTTTTAGAAAAAAAAATTAAAAAAATAAAACAAAATAATAATAATAATGAATTTTAAACAAAAATAAATAAAAATAAACACGGAGAGTTAGAGACTGACAGAAGAACACACGTAGATGTAGAGGCTGAAAGAAAACTACACGTAGAAGTAGAGACTGACAGAAGAACACAAGGAGATGTAGAGGCTGACAAAAGACCACACGGTGATGTTAAGGCTGACAGAAGAACACAAGGAGATTTAGAGACTGACAGTGGACCACACGGAGAGTTAGAGGATGACAGAAGAACACAAGGAGATTTAGAGGCTGACAGAAGACCACACGGAGAGTTAAAGGCTGACAGAAGAACACAAGGAAATATAGAGGCTAACAGAAGACCACACGGAGATGTAGAGGCTGACCGGAGACCACACGGAGATGTAAAGACTGGCAGAAGACAACACGGAGATGTAGAGGCTGGCAGAAGACCACACGGAGATGTTGAGACTGACAGAAGACCACACGGAGATGTAGAGACTGACAGAAGACCACACGGAGATGTTGAGACTGACAGAAGACCCATGGGAGATGTTGAGACTGACAGAAAACCACTCGGAGATGTTGAGAATGACAGAAGACCACACGGAGAGTTAGAGGATGACAGAAGAACACAAGGAGATTTAGAGGCTGACAGAAGACCACACGGAGAGTTAAAGGCTGACAGAAGAACACAAGGAAATATAGAGGCTAACAGAAGACCACACGGAGATGTAGAGGCTGACCGGAGACCACACGGAGATGTAGAGACTGGCAGAAGACAACACGGAGATGTAGAGGCTGGCAGAAGACCACACGGAGATGTTGAGACTGACAGAAGACCACACGGAGATGTAGAGACTGACAGGAGACCACACGGAGATGTTGAGACTGACAGAAGACCCATGGGAGATGTTGAGACTGACAGGAAACCACACGGAGATGTTGAGAATGACAGAAGACCACACGGAGATGTTGAGACTGACAGAAGACCACACGGAGATGTTGAGACTGGCAGAAGACCATACGGAGATGTTGAGACTGACAGAAGAACAGACGGAGAAGTAGAAGCTAACAGAAGACCACACGGAGATGTAGAGACTGACAGAAAAACACACGGAGATGTTGAGACTGACAGAAGAACACACGGAGAAGTAGAAGCTAACAGAAGACCACACGGAAATGTAGAGACTGGCAGAGGAACACAAGGAGATGTTGAGACTGACCGAAGACCACACGGAGATTTTGAGACTGACAGAAGAACACACGGAGATGTTGAGACTGACAGAAGAAAACACGGAGAAGTAGAAGCTAACAGAAGACCACACGGAGATGTAGAGACTAACAGAAGAACACACGGAGAAGTAGAAGCAAACAGAAGACCACACGGAGAAGTAGATTCTAACAGAAGAACACACGGAGAAGTAGATTCTAACAGAAGAACACACGGAGAAGTAGAAGCTAACAGAAGAACACACGGAGAAGTAGAAGCTAACAGAAGACCACACGGAGATGTAGAGACTAACAGAAGACCACACGGAGAAGTAGAAGCTAACAGAAGACCACACGGAGAAGTAGTTTCTACAGTTGATGCAGAAAAATAAAGAGATGATGATTATTTCAAGCGAACGAAAGAAGAAGAAGAATGTAGAAATCATGGAGAAAATAAAGAGATGCAATTTTCTTCTTCCATCTTTCAACTCCCAAAGGAACATCCTTTCACGTGCCATCATCTTAAGATCTTTCCATGTTTTCTTCATCCCCTTCATGTCTGTCTCCAGTTTTCTTGTCCATGTGTCATATGATCATTCTCTATCTGTCTTACCCTGGTGATTCCAGAACAAGGACTGTCATGTAATGCTATGAACAGGTTTATTTCAATGTGTGTCCTCGCTATCTTTTGTGGTCTTCTTCTTATTCCTTGTTCCACTGTCACTTGTCTAGTTCTTGTCATTAGTTCCACATTAGTGATCTTGTCATTAGTTCCACATTGGTGATCTTGTTATTAGTTCCACATTGGTGATCGTGTCATTAGTTCCACATTGGTGTTCTTGTCAATAGTTTCACATTGGTGCTCTTGTCATTAGTTCTACTTTGGCGATCTTGTCATTAGTTCCACATTGGTGCTCTTGTCATTAGTTCCGCTTTGGTGATCTTGTCATTAGTTCCACATTGGTGATCTTGTCATTAGTTCCACATTGGTGATCTTGTAATTAGATCCACATTGGTGATCTTGTCATTAGTTCCACATTGGTGATTTTGTCATTAGTTCCACATTGGTGCTCTTGTCATTAGTTCCACTTTGGTGATCTTGTCATTAGTTCCATATTGGTGGTCTTGTCATTAGTTCCACATTGGAGATCTTGTCACTAGTTCCACATTGGTGCTCTTGTCATTAGTTCCACTTTGGTGATCTTGTCATTAGTTCCACCTTTGTGATCTTGTAATTAGTTCCACATTGGTGATCTTGTCATTAGTTCCACATTGGTGATCTTGTCATTAGTTCCACATTGGTGATCTTGTCATTAGTTCCACATTGCTGATCGTGTCATTAGTTCAACATTGGTGATCGTGTCATTAGCTCCACTTTGGTGATCTTGTCATTAGTTACACATTGGTGATCTTGTCATTAGTTCCACATTAGTGATCTTGTCATTTTTTCTCCATTAGTGATCTTGTCATTAGTTCGACATTGGGGATCTTGTCATTAGTTCTCATTGGTGATCTTGTCATTAGTTCCCCATTGGTGATCGTGTCATTAGTTACACTTTGGTGATCTTGTCATTAGTTCGACATATGTGATCTAGTCATTATTTCGACATTGGTGATCCTATCATTAGTTCGACATGAGTGATCTTGTCATTAGTTGCACATTAGTGATCTTGTCATTAGTTCCACATTAGTGATCTTGTCATTAGTTCGACATTGGTGATCTTGTCGTTAGTTCGACATTGGTGATCTTGTCATTAATTCCACATTAGTGATCTTGTCATTAGTTCGACATTGGTGATCTTGTCATTAGTTCAACATTGGTGATCTTGTCATTAGTTTGGCATTGGTGATCTTGTCATTAGTTCCACATTGGTGATCTTGACATTAGTTCGACATTGGTGATCTTGTCATTAGTTCGACATTAGTGATCTTGTCATTAGTTCCACATTAGTGATCTTGTCATTAGTTCCACATTAGTGATCTTGTCACTAGTTCGACATTGGTGATCTTGTCATTAGTTCCACATTAGTGATCTTGTCATTAGTTCGACATTAGTGATCTTGTCACTAGTTCCACATTAGTGATCGTGTCATTAGTTCGACATTGGTGATCTTGTCATTAGTTCCACATTAGTGATCTTGTCATTAGTTCGACATTGGTGATCTTGTCATTAGTTCCACATTAGTGATCTTGTCATTAGTTCCACATTAATGATAGTGTCATTGGTTCCACAATAGTGATCTTGTCATTAGTTCCACATTAGTGATCGTGTCATTAGTTCCACATTGGTGATCTTGTCATTAGTTCCACATTGGTGATCTTGTCATTAGTTCCACATTGGTGATCTTGTCAAACTATTTCAATCCGTCTATTTTACAAACGTATCCATTTATGAAAGTCTGTAACTCTCTGGTTATTTTTTGTTGTCTTTGCTGTTTCACATCCATACAATAATACGAGAGGACCTTCTCCTGTCATGGACGGTTGAGTTTTATATTCCTTAGTTGACCTGTCCATGTTTGACGTTTTTGTGGTTTAACTTATTTTTACACGATGGAATAACTAGCCCTTAGCCCGACCTTCCTTAGTCGTTTAGATGAAATAAAGAACAAATAAAGGAAGCTGTTTTCATACCGCACATTGATAGGACGGTTTCCATTCATCATATTAGTACTTCATACAGACTAACAACTCCACTGATATCCTTCCTGTATGTACCAAACTTTTCCTCAAATAGAATGTTCAACAAAGTCCATCAACAGATTAAATCACCGAAGAAGATGCTAGCTTATAAATCTTAGCACACGTGAGTCGTTATTAAACTATCCGTCTGCAGGAGATGAAAATGCGCTTGTATTTCGCCGCCGTAACCAGACATTGAACAAGATTAATAGCAATATTTGTCTGGTGCGCGTGACGAACTTTATCCTGGCTTTATAAAAACAGGAAATTGAAAATATTTTTTATGACGTAATCATAACTAATTTAAATACCAGACGCGGACACTGCTTTCAAGTGCCAGAGAATCTTTTAACCCGATTACTAAAAGCCTCGACTATTAAGTCTGGTATCGACTTTTGTAGGTTTACGTTTTGCTTATCATTTCGAAATAATATTAATACCGATACCCTTGGTACTCATTAATGACATACAGTTCCCCAATGGGCATAGGCCATCAATGAATTCATGCTAATTGTCTATCTTGTGTCAGTCCCCCTTCTATATCTCCTTTATCTCTTTCACATCTGTCACCAGTTATCTTCTCCGTGTTTTATTATCTCCCTCTACCTCTCTGACCCTGGGCATTCCACAACAAGGATTGGCTTGAAATGCTATCAGCACGTTTCCTAGATGCGTGCCCTGTCCATTTCCAATGTCTTCTTACCCTTGTGCTATACATTTAATTCTCAGTATAAAAGTCTTCTGTATAAGAGACATAAATGTTACAACAAATAATCATCCTGATTACAAATAATCAATTATCTACAGTAATTCGGTGTGTATATAGTATGTGTTGGCCTACGTATATGTACACGCGAACGGCCAAATCGCAACCTGTCACTTACTTAGGCTTAATGTTTGTACCATTTATGACACATAATAACATTCAATAAGTAATAAAGTCACAGTAGAAGGGAAGGGACCCTGTTACACTCCCACGGAGGCATACTGGGAATATGGTGTTAGAACCATCTTTTCTTGACTATGGGGGTGATGTGGTCAGCATCACGCCGACCGCTTTAGCCTTCCCAGATTTACTCTCGTACACAATTCATGAGGCTGGGTCGACCCCGGAGCCGTTAATGGTCTAAAACAATCCCACCTCAACTGGGGATCAAACCATGGACCACTGAGCTAGGAAGCCGGTGCACTAACCAGTGCGCTACCACGGCTCACAGTAACAGTAGAAGCAGCGAAAAAAATGAGGATAAAAAGTGTAATTAAAATAAAAGAAATAAATAAAGAGTAAATAATAGACAACAATTCTGATAACAATCTGATGTGAGACTATTAAAGAAATACATGACAGTACCTACTTGGGAAGTAACAGCGACAAAGAAGAAACAAACCAGGATGTCAATTCATACACTATTCTTCTTCTCGTCACCAGCGAGAACCGGGAAAAGAAAGACAGAAGAGGAACGAAGTCAAACATAATCTTTATTTTTACATATTTTGTTTGCTCGCAGACCGCCGAGGGGACAGTATGGCGTTTTCTCTGGCGAACCTCCACACGCCAGTGTAGACAAGGAATGTAAATAAATATTACACAAACATAAAGGTATGTTATCAGGCACTCTTACGAAGCATCATTTTTTGGTGATGCCTAGATGGCAGGGAGGATAGTATGATTCGCTCGCATAGCTAGGCGGGGTTGTTGCACGGAAAATCCTGGGTTCGAGTCCTAGGTAAGCCACTCACGTCTGTTGTTTTTCTGTTGTCTAGTTTTCTACTTCCTTATTTCTTACGAGTGCCTGAAAACATATCTTTATGTTTGTCTAATATTTATTGACTGTTTACAGGCCTCGGATTTCCCTTCCTTATGTGTTAGAAAAGGAATGACTAAGTAAGTAGTTGTATTCTCACTCTATGAGCACTCAGGATACCAATTTAGTGGAGGATCTCATGAAGATAAACTAGCAACACGGGACGCTGTGGTATATAACCTTTGTCAGCCAGTCACTAGCAAGACTCAAAGAAGAGAAATGGAGACAGGATGTCAGAAAATTACACACAGCACGACAAACACGCGGGAAAAAATATGTCAAACTAACATGATGATGCTACATGTACATTTAAGATTTGTATTACTTACATCTGATTGGTGGAACATGCATGTCTATGTCATCTTGCTTGAGGCGAGGAATTT
The DNA here is from genome assembly GCA_024509875.1 of Oreohelix idahoensis. NCBI lineage: Eukaryota > Metazoa > Mollusca > Gastropoda > Stylommatophora > Oreohelicidae > Oreohelix > Oreohelix idahoensis. Next base: position 98,596 of record JAMPIV010010779.1, on the reverse strand, counting down.
ATAATTATATCCCATCTATGTATCCAGACTGAACACTTGAAACATATTGTCTCGCTGACTACTGAGACTAGACAACTGAAATTAAGTCTAATCCGTGAAAACACTGAAGCAAACTCACTACCAACACGATCTGGTATCAATATCTAGTGTGGTAAATTTTCCGTTACATGAAAAATGTAAATGGGACTACGTACACTGAAACATTCTGGTTTAAATATTCAAGAAAGCGGTACAGAATTTTGATTTTTTGTCGCTAGCTTTCTATGCGCTCTCTTTTTTCTGTGTTCGTCTATTTTTTCTCCTAGTGTTTGTTGTGTCCCTTGTAATGTTCTCGTCTTAATTATTTCCCTTTGCGCTCTTTATGAAGAAATGAACCACTACTACAGGTCGTCCCCCTCCAGGAAGTCTGCACCAAACATTCACGTGCTTCTGCAGCGGCGACTTCTGTTACAATTTATTTTAAATGATGAGGTAGGCAGCCTTATGCACACACTTATATTAGTCGCCTAGTACGACATGCATAAGGGTGCCTAGTACGACATGCATGAGGGTGCAGTATCTTATTCTTTCTTCGTGTCTCCACAGACCCCTGGGGATTACACGGGGCAATTTTCTCAAATCCTCACCTTTTTGTTGTTGTCCTTTTTTTCGTTCATCTTTTTGTTGTTCATCTTTTTGTTGTATCATCTTTTTGTTGTTGTTCACCTTTTTGTTGTTCACCTTTTTGTTGTTCATCTTTTTGTTGTATCATCTTTTTGTTGTTCATCTTTTTTTGTTCATCTTTTTGTTGTTCATCTTTTTGTTGTATCATCTTTTTGTTGTTGTTCACCTTTTTGTTGTTCACCTTTTTGTTGTTCATCTTTTTGTTGTTGTTCACCTTTTTGTTGTTCATCTTTTTGTTGTTCACCTTTTTTGTTGTTCATCTTTTTGTTGTTCACCTTTTTTTTTATAGTCGGCGGATACTGTGTCCAGGAAATCATCTTCGTCTCCTGTTTGTGACTAGCTGATGAAAGTTATGTCCCAGAATGCCTGGTTGGTTATCTTTTACGTAATGCTACTGGCTGGGTGTTTTCTTGTTTGGGAGCATTGGTTGGCTATCTTCCATGTAAACTCATTGGTTGGCTATCTTCCATGTAAACTCATTGGTTGGCTATCTTCCATGTAAACTCATTGGTTGGCTATCTTCCATGTAAACTCATTGGTTGGCTATCTTCCATGTAAACTCATTGGTTGGCTATCTTCCATGTAAACTCATTGGTTGGCTATCTTCCATGTAAACTCATTGGTTGGCTATCTTCCATGTAAACTCATTGGTTGGCTATCTTCTATGTAAACTCATTGGTTGGCTATCTTCCATGTAAACTTATTGGTTGGCTATCTTCCATGTAAACTCATTGGTTGGCTATCTTCCATGTAAACTCATTGGTTGGCTATCTTCCATGTAAACTCATTGGTTGGCTATCTTCCATGTAAACTCATTGGTTGGCTATCTTCCGTGTAAACTCATTGGTTGGCTATCTTCCATGTAAACTCATTGGTTGGCTATCTTCCATGTAAACTCATTGGTTGGTTATCTTCCATGTAAACTCATTGGTTGGTTATCTTCCATGTAAACTCATTGGTTGGTTATCTTCCATGTAAACTCATTGGTTGGCTATCTTCCATGTAAACTCATTGGTTGGCTATCTTCCATGTAAACTCATTGGTTGGCTATCTTCCATGTAAAATCATTGGTTGGCTATCTTCCATGTAAACTCATTGGTTGGCTATCTTCCATGTAAACTCATTGGTTGGCTGTCTTCCATGTAAACTCATTGGTTGGCTATCTTCCATGTAAACCCATTGGTTAGCTATCTTCCATGTAAACTCATTGGTTGGCTATCTTCCATGTAAACTCATTGGTTGGCTATCTTCCATGTAAACTCATTGGTTGGCTATCTTCCATGTAAACTCATTGGTTGGCTATCTTCCATGTAAACTCATTGGTTGGCTATCTTCCATGTAAACTCATTGGTTGGCTATCTTCCATGTAAACTCATTGGTTGGCTATCTTCCATGTAAACCCATTGGCTGGCTATCTTCCATGTAAACTCATTGGTTGGCTATCTTCCATGTAAACTCACTGGTTGGCTATCTTCCATGTAAACTCATTGTTTGGCTATCTTCCATGTAAACTCATTGGCTGGTTATCTTCCATGTAAACTCACTGTTTGGCTATCTTCCATGTAAACTCATTGGTTGGCTATCTTCCATGTAAACTCATTGGTTGGCTATCTTTTATGTAAACTCATTGGTTGGCTATCTTCCATGTAAACTCATTGGTTGGCTATCTTCCATGTAAACTCATTGGTTGGTTATCTTCCATGTAAACTCATTGGTTGGTTATCTTCCATGTAAACTCATTGGTTGGTTATCTTCCATGTAAACTCATTGGTTGGCTATCTTCCATGTAAACTCATTGGTTGGCTATCTTCCATGTAAACTCATTGGTTGGCTATCTTCCATGTAAAATCATTGGTTGGCTATCTTCCATGTAAACTCATTGGTTGGCTATCTTCCATGTAAACTCATTGGTTGGCTGTCTTCCATGTAAACTCATTGGTTGGCTATCTTCCATGTAAACCCATTGGTTAGCTATCTTCCATGTAAACTCATTGGTTGGCTATCTTCCATGTAAACTCATTGGTTGGTTATCTTCCATGTAAACTCATTGGTTGGTTATCTTCCATGTAAACTCATTGGTTGGCTATCTTCCATGTAAACTCATTGGTTGGCTATCTTCCATGTAAACTCATTGGTTGGCTATCTTCCATGTAAACGCATTGGTTGGCTATCTTCCATGTAAAATCATTGGTTGGCTATCTTCCATGTAAACTCATTGGTTGGCTATCTTCCATGTAAACTCATTGGTTGGCTGTCTTCCATGTAAACTCATTGGTTGGCTATCTTCCATGTAAACCCATTGGCTTGCTATCTTCCATGTAAACTCATTGGTTGGCTATCTTCCATGTAAACTCATTGGTTGGCTATCTTCCTTGTAAACTCATTGGTTGGCTATCTTCCATGTAAACTCATTGGTTGGCTATCTTCCATGTAAACTCATTGGTTGGCTATCTTCCATGTAAACTCATTGGTTGGCTATCTTCCATGTAAACTCATTGGTTGGCTATCTTCCATGTAAACCCATTGGCTGGCTATCTTCCATGTAAACTCATTGGTTGGCTATCTTCCATGTAAACTCATTGGTTGGCTATCTTCCATGTAAACTCATTGTTTGGCTATCTTCCATGTAAACTCATTGGCTGGTTATCTTCCATGTAAACTCACTGGTTGGCTATCTTCCATGTAAACTCATTGGTTGGCTATCTTCCATGTAAACTCATTGGTTGGCTATCTTTTATGTAAACTCATTGGTTGGCTATCTTCCATGTAAACTCATTGGTTGGCTATCTTCCATGTAAACTCATTGGTTGGCTATCTTCCATGTAAACTCATTGGTTGGCTAGCTTCCATGTAAACTCATTGGTTGGCTATCTTCCATGTAAACACATTGGCTGGCTATCTTCCATGTAAACCCATTGGTTGGCTATCTTCCATGTAAACTCATTGGTTGGCTATCTTCCATGTAAACTCATTGGTTGGCTATCTTCCATGTAAACTCATTGGTTGGCTAGCTTCCATGTAAACTCATTGGTTGGCTATCTTCCATGTAAACCCATTGGCTGGCTATCTTCCATGTAAACCCATTGGTTGGCTATCTTCCATGTAAACTCATTGGTTGGCTATCTTCCATGTAAACTCATTGGTTGGCTATCTTCCATGTAAACTCATTGGTTGGCTATCTTCCATGTAAACTCATTGGTTGGCTATCTTCCATGTAAACTCATTGGTTGGCTATCTTCCATGTAAACTCATTGGTTGGCTATCTTCCATGTAAACTCATTGGTTGGCTATCTTCCATGTAAACTCATTGGTTGGCTATCTTCCATGTAAACTCATTGGTTGGCTATCTTCCATGTAAACTCATTGGTTGGCTATCTTCCATGTAAACCCATTGGCTGGCTATCTTCCATGTAAACTCATTGGTTGGCTATCTTCCATGTAAACTCATTGGTTGGCTATCTTCCATGTAAACTCATTGGTTGGCTATCTTCCATGTAAACTCATTGGTTGGCTATCTTCCATGTAAACTCATTGGTTGGCTATCTTCCATGTAAACTCATTGGTTGGCTATCTTCCATGTAAACTCATTGGTTGGCTATCTTCCATGTAAACTCATTGGTTGGCTATCTTCCATGTAAACTCATTGGTTGGCTATCTTCCATGTAAACTCATTGGTTGGCTATCTTCCATGTAAACCCATTGGCTGGCTATCTTCTATGTAAACTCATTGGTTGGCTATCTTCCATGTAAACTCATTGGTTGGCTATCTTCCATGTAAACTCATTGGTTGGCTATCTTCCATGTAAACCCATTGGCTGGCTATCTTCTATGTAAACTCATTGGTTGGCTATCTTCCATGTAAACTCATTGGTTGGCTATCTTCCATGTAAACTCATTGGTTGGCTATCTTCCATGTAAACCCATTGGTTGGCTATCTTCCATGTAAACTCATTGGTTGGCTATCTTCCATGTAAACTCATTGGTTGGCTATCTTCCATGTAAAATCATTGGCTGGCTATCTTCCATGTAAACTCATTGGTTGGCTATCTTCCATGTAAACTCATTGGTTGGCTATCTTCCATGTAAACTCATTGGTTGGCTATCTTCCATGTAAACCCATTGGTTGGCTATCTTCCATGTAAACCCATTGGCTGGTTATGTTTTTGTGTAAGGAAACTGGCTATTCTAGTCATTCTTCTTCTATCCTGGGGTGTAGAAGTTTGTCACAGAGAGAGAGAGAGAGAGAGAGAGAGAGAGAGAGAGAGAAAGAGAGAGAGACAGAGAGAGACAGAGAGAGAGAGAGAGAGAGAGAGAGAGAGAGAGAGAGAGAGAGATTGCCATCGTCTACCTTCCTCCTGCCCTGGTTCCAATCTGGTCTTCGGTCCTTCAGAGATTGTCTAATGCCCTCACAGCGAACTCTGAGTCGTCCTGGAGGTCTGAATCTCCAGCTCTTGGTTTCCCATATTTGTCCTAGTAGCCAATTGTCTCCCATTCTGCAGGTATGACCACACCATTGTGATTGGGGCTGTTCCACTTGAGTCTGCAGGAACTGGGTTTTGAGGCCATGACTTACCGTCTTGTTGCGGATCATGTTTCTTCTTTACAATATCTCAGGCAGTCTAACTTTAATATTACGTTGGTTGCTGGGTATCTCTTTGTACATGAGTCAAGTCATTGACTATCTTTAGTGTAAAGCCATTGGCTGGCTGCATGTTGAGTAGTAGTAGTGGTGGTGGTGTGGGTGGGTGGGTTTTGGGGTGGTTGTAATAATGTTAGTAATAGCAGCTGTAGTTGTGGCCTCCTCCAGTCATAACTGATTATAACGATGGTGCCCCTTGAGGTGATAGCCCTCAGCTGTCTCTTGTTCATTTCACACTGTTCTTTTCTCTTCTGCTTGTTTAAGAGCTTATTTCTGTCCCATCTAGGGTGGCGACGTAGGGAGCATCGCCACTTGGTGCTATCGGCACCTTAATCCTCCCAAGCTGCTGGATTTATGACCACAGCCATCATGTCTCTCTTGCATACAAATCTCAGCTGCGGTTCGCTGAGTGTTGTGGCAAAGTCATTGGCTGGCTGTCTGTTGTTTAGAGTCACTGGCTGGTTGTGTGTTGCGTAAAATCATTCGCTCGCTGTGTTTTTGTGTAAAGTCACTGACTGGCTATCTTTTGTGTATCGCTACTGGGTTATTGCATGTTGTGTAAAATCACTGATTGGCTACATTTTGTGGTAAAGCCGCTGGCTACTGTATGTTGTGTAGTCATTGGCTGGCTGTGTGTTGTGTAAATTCACTGGCAGGCTGCGTGTTGTGTAAATCACTGGCTGGCTGTGTTGTATAAAGCTATTGACTGACTGCATTGTTATCTGAAGCCATTGGCTGGCTGCATGTTGAGTAGCCACTGGTTGGCTGTAAGTTGTTTAAAGTTGCTGGATGGCTCTGTAAAGTCACTGGCTGGTTGTGTGTTGTGTAAAGTCATTAGCTGACTATGTTGTTGTTTAAAATGAATGACTAGCTATCTTTCGTGTCAAGTCACTGGATGGCTGTAAGTTGTGTAAAGTCATTGGCTGACTATGTTGTTGTTTAAAATGAATGACTAGCTATCTTTCGTGTCAAGTCACTGGATGGCTGTAAGTTGTGTAAAGTCAAAGGCTGGCTGTGTGCTGCGTAAAATCACTAGCTGGCTGTGTAAACTCATTGGCTGGTTGTGTATTGAGTAAAGTCACTGATTGGCTATCTTTTGTGTAAAACAGTGGTTCCCAAACTCTTTAACCTGATGTCCCCTTCCATTTCATTTTGTAAAATGCTCACAACATTCTGCTCCCCATCTCTTCTAATAAAAAAAAACTCAGCACTAAATCAAAAACTGTATTCAGATATAGACAGCCCAGGTCGACGCACACCATGCGCGATGTGTGGACAAGATAACCATTGGGTTAACCACTGCCCCGGAAAAAAAAACCCAGGCAGCGACTATCAACACAGCTCCTGTCAAGAGACAAACTACAGAACCGTTACAACCTGTACCACAAGTACCACCGACACAGAAGATCCAAACAATCATCCCGCCAGTTGCCAACAACTCTACAGAAAACATAAACAACATTATGTCGTCAGAATCGGATTCTGAAAGCACTACCAATGACAAGTTCACAGTATTTATCAACAAGAGAAAACAAAACAAAAAGAAAACCACACAGACGAAAATCAAGAGAACAACATAACCATCTCCTCAATCCATTCCAGAGACCAGCATTAGTCACCCCAGCATACAACAAAACAATAATAATTCAAGCGATTCGGCTCCAGACACACCTTTCAAACATGACACCTCCCCTCCCTAGGCAACTCTCACAGCCGAAGAAGGTTACTACGACCCAAGATTTGATGACCTTAAGGATGGATGACGACGGAAACTCACTTACACAAACCTAGACCTTCTGAAACATACATAATGAACTCCCTCTTAAGAACAGTTTGTTAAATGGACGATGCGAACAGAAAGAAAGGGAACTCGTGAATATTTAAAAACATTACTGATTTATCTTTATACATCCACAATTCCCTCTAGGACACACTTACGTTGTGTAGATATAGGTATGAATAGATACATAGTTAGATATATATGCACAGGTGTATATGTAAGGGTCTGAATGGATTTCATAAAGGTAATGTTTTGTTTTTCATACCCTCATACCTTCGAACCTTTGTATTACACTATGTACTAGAGAATTCGGTTTAAATAAGCACAACAAAATTAATTCTTCTCAACAATGACAAACAGTTTAACCGTTATGACCCTCAATGTGTGAGGTCTCGCAAATAAGACAGATAAAATTGTAGCCCTAATACAAACATACAAACCAGACTTTCTTTTCCTACAAGAAACCCTTGTAAGCGACGAACCCAGTCCAAAGATAGATAGTTATCAGGAACATAGGTAATGTAACCAACAGTGAAGTTAATTACTCTGAAAGAGGTGTCACAATATTAGGTATGGGTGGTAGAAAAAATCCTGTTCTTCCCCAATTGTTCTTCCCTTTACTAAGCAAATGATTAAAAAAAAAAGGGGGGGGGGGGCTTAAACAGAGTTAACCAATTATCCCACTTAAAGTAACAAAGCAGGGTATACAGAAAAATGTATTACCCGGTAAACAAGTTAACAAATGGTTTGCAAAAAAGATTAAATTTCCTGTCATTCATGCACGCGCGTGAGGATCCACACTCATATACTCACACACACTTACCGATTGCAGCATCAGACAATCCATAGAATTACATAAACAGCAATTACACTCTTGACATGTGAAAATGTCTAGTACTTCGATGTCCCGCCCCAGATGTAGCGAGGTTTGCTGATAGCAACTATTCCCACTTATCGCCGGACTTGAAGCCTAAAAGTTCTTGTGTTGTTATTATATAAAAAGGAGTCTATGGGATGGCACTGACACAATTCGACACAGGGGTGAAAATGAAGTGGTCTCTTTAATCTTCCGCTAGTGGTAAAATTCCTTCAATGCGTGATGATAGCAACTGACCGGTAAGTTTTATTAATCCAGTGAGGAAAAAACTAAGCCGTCACAGTTCAGGAAAATATGTACTCTCTCACAGTAGGGCAGTAAATAAAATATCGCTACTGGCACTGTCCAACTTCCAGTTTATCTTACAGATTTGTAATTTAATTTGATGATTGTTCTTTTAAATAGTCATGGGTAGGCTTTCTTTCATGTAATTATGATAGCTAGGTCGCATTGGACCGCCACAAGATTAAATTTTAAAAATGTTTCATCAATATGTCTGGAAGTTAAGAACCAAGTCTGAAAAGACTCTGTATGATTTCTTTATTGCTGGGATTGCAAAGGTTACGATCACTCTGTATGAAAGAAAAAGACATGTAATATACCGAAAAATCAAATAACATTCTAAAGCGCGATGAATTTCCCGTTAAGACTATTTATATATATATATATATATACTGCTCAAAAAAAGTTAAAGGCCACTTTCAATTTTTAGGTCATTCCAACTAAGCTGTTTTATTTTAAACCTGAACACTCAGTCAAAAAAAGTTTTGCTGCATTTTGTTGCATGCTTAAACAATGTTTGTTAATCTGACAATAAATCAAATCTGTGTTACGTGTGTGTACCTCCAAGGTCAATCAAATGCACGTGGTGGAAATGGAAATAATGCATGTTTGAAAATGCTTCCTATGGCAAAGCCTGTTGATAACAATGCTGAAATTTGCTTTTCACGTGCGAGTCGTGACTATAGTGAACACATTTCACACACTTTTCGGAAGGAACGGGCAATGGGTATGTTTGTAACATTTACCATTTTAGCCATGGCTCAGCGTGTCTTGCCGTCTTGTGGTAGACCTTGGACGTCCTGACCTGCGTTGTTCTGCGACACTGCCGGTTGCATTATAACGATCACGCAGAGTTTGTATGACAGAGTGGGCAACTCCTAATCTCCTAGCAACTTCTCGCAGCCCTACATCATCCTGCAGCCATGCCATTGCTCTCCATCTGTCAACATTGGTCAAGCGCCTTAGCTGAACCATGGCTAAAATGGTAAATGTTACAAACATACCCATTACCCGTTCCTTTCGAAAAGTGGGTGAAATGTGTTCACTATAGTCACGACTTGGACGTGAAAAGCAAATTTCAGTAATGTCATCAACAGGCTTTGCCATAGGAAGCATTTTCAAACATGCATTATTTCCCTTTCCACCACGAACATTTGATTGACCTTGGAGGTACACACACGTAACACAGATTTGATTTATTGTCAGATTAACAAACATTGTTTAAGCATGCTACAAAATGCAGCAAAACTTTTTTGACTGAGTGTTCAGGTTTTTAAAAAAACAGCATAGTGGGAAATGACGTAAAAATTGAAAGTGGCCTTTAACTTTTTTTGAGCAGTATATATTCGCGTATTTAATTATGTATTTAATAAAACACTGCGCAAGTTCTAATGGTTAAAACACACATCTATAAATATAGGACTTAACTAAATTTATTAATTATAAATTCCTTCGCGACTTTAAAAGTTAATTTAAGCATTTAAGCATCTATTATCTTTTGAAATAATATAATAGATATATCATTACATTTACAACTGGAACTATTGAGATGGTTTAATTTAATAGATTTAAATTAACACAAAATCCAGTGAAATAGAATAAATGAGCTAGACCACTGATCACTTTTCACAATTATATTTTACCGTTTTGCACAGAATAGAATTCACTGCAAATATATATATGAAAATCCAGGGGAAAATCTATAACAAGATTTCAAATATAGCTAGTGTTTCTGTCAAGGTCTGGCCAACGAGTGATAACATGCATTTCTTCATGGTATGTATATATCTAACTCGAATGCAAGATGAGTGGGACGTGAGACAATTTGACACCTTTTTAGATCTCAGGAGACTTTTGGGGATCTGACCGCCAGACTAAAGAGAGAAGCCGCCCCTGGTCTTCGTATCTCCGCTCGCTGCTGCGATCGGTTCTGAGTTTAGCACCGAGATGCGAAATACCGGCAGGAAACTTTGAATGCGCCGATAGTCTTTCCTGAGATCCCCCAGTGTCTTTGATCGTGGTCGCTACTATCGTTTGATGCTGGCAACGCCCCCACTGAGCAGGCATTCTGGCCAAGTTAATGGAAATACCTGCATATGATTGCTCAAGAGATGTCCCTGAGCGTGATTTAGCTCTCCTTAAATCAATGCGATGACCAGAATGTACGGTAGATAAACCGTCCACATATTAACCAGCAAACGTGTTGACCATCTGTGTGGAACGGTTGCATAGCTAATGAGTCCAGGTGAAAAGAAAAATCCCGTTTGACGAAAAGTTACAATATTCGGGGGCACTGATGTTATCCAAAGGGGTCGTTACGAAGGGTCGTACCAGATCATCCAACACTTCAGGGTCACTTCAGGGTCAATGAGTTCGTCTGTCACAATCGTCCCCTCTTTTTAAGACATGAAAACATCGTTTCATGTTTGATTTATGACAATGAAGCTGCCCTGATTAGTAACTTTTTGATGTTTGGTATCTTCAACTTCCTCCTCTTCCTCCGTAGTCCAGTTTCTACTCAGGAAATCAGCCCCAACATTTTGTCTTCCCGGAATATATTCCACTTTGAAAGAATAAACGCTTAAAAGAAGGGCCCAACGCATGACCCTTGCGTTAAATACTTTACTGTCACCAAGAAATGCTAACGGAGCGTGGTCTGTTTGCACTGTGAAAGATGTCCCGTAGAGAAACTCATGATGGCGTCTGATAATTTCAATCAGAGCGGACATTCTGTTTTAACTACGCTGTAGTTCCGTTCAGCTTTATTTAATTTCCGACTGCCATAGGCAACTGGAAATAGCATGTTCAGGTCACTGTCCTCGGCTTGAAGCAGTGTTGACCCGATGCCTTGACCTGACGCGTCGACCCGCAGTACAAAAGGTTTCTTGAGGTCAGGCAACCTTAAAATGGGGTATGCAGACAACTGTCCTTTCAAAGTGCTGTACGCGTTTTCGCACTTTTGATCCCATATGACCTTATCAGGACAACCTTTCTTTGTGAGGTCAGTCAGAGGTGCCGTCAGTCCGTTGAAGTTCTGGATGTACTTTTTATAGTATGCACATAGTGATATGAAGGAACGTACGTCTTTCTTCGTTCGGGGTGTTTTTGCTGCGACTATTTTCTCCACGTTCTTCTTAATAGGCCAACTGGATCCGTGAGAAATAGTATGCCCCAGGAAGTCTAACTGTTCAAACCCGATGAGGCATTTGCTAGGTCTGGCTGTTAGACCGGTTTCCTGTAGTCTCCTGAGGAGCATAGCAACCGTAGCAATATGTTCTTCGTATGCTTCCGATGCAATTAATATGTCATCCATGAAATTATGGATATGGGGACTTTGCAAAGGTTCTAGAAGCTTCCACATCATCCTGGTGAACACTCCTGGTGCGTTATGCAATCCGAACGGCATCACATTAAATAAGTAATGTCCTTCACTAGTGCTGAAAGCTAACAAAGGTTTAATTTCCTCCTTGACTGGTATTTGATAATAACCTTTACTGAGGTCAATCTTGGAGAAAATCTTTGCTTTGCTGAGCTTGGTGAACAACTCAGAAACAGTTTGGAGAGGTTCGGGCTGGAATTCCGTTACAGCGTTTAGCAGCCGGTAATCTATACACAGCCGAACTTCCTTATTGGGCTTCTGCAACAGCACTACACTCGAATTGTAAGGAGATGTAGACTCACTGATAATTCCTGCCTGACGCAGCTTGCCTATTTCTCCGCGAAGTGCATCAGCTTTAGCGTACGGGATGGGGTAAACTCTGGTTCGAACAGGGGTCTCGTTTGTTAATTTCATATCAAATTCGATGAGATTTGTTCGACCAGGTACATCCGTTAAGACTGCACTGTACTGTTTTAGTAGAGCCCTGGTTTCTGTTTGTTGTTCTGGTGAGAGATTGTCGCCGAACATGACATCTTTAAAGGATTCTGTGGGTTGCAATGGATACTCCATGCAACCATCATCATCTTCCTCGTCTTCCGTTGCTATGGCGACAGCCAGGAGATGCTCGGAGGATGGCACCGGTCTTTCCAAATATTTCTTAAGCAGATTTACGTGGAAGACCTTCTCCTTTCCTTTGATTGAGATCTTGTACTTGGTACTTGAGATCTTTTAAAGGACGGTAAACGGCCGTTGCCATCCGATGCGAAGTTTGTTGCTTCCGGTTGGAAGTAGCAACAAAACTTTCTCCTCTGGTTGTAGTTCTCTCTCTTTTGCAGCTTTGTTGTATCTTTTAGCATGTTTAGCGCGGGCTTTCTTAAGGTTGGTAGTAGCTAGATCCCATCCTAGCTTTAACCTTTCCTTGAGCTCAGATACATACTGTCTCGTCATCCTTTTGGTCTGTCAGGGACCGAAGTAAGGCTTCTAGTGGCCCCTTAATAGGTCTGCCAAATAAAAGTGTAGCAGGCGGGAATCTTGTAGACGCTTGGGGTACTTCTCGGTAGGCGAATAAGGCAGCCGATATATATATGTCCCAGTCTTCCGGTTTCTCCTAACCCAGCTTACGTAACATGGTGGTGAGGCTGCCATTAAAACGTTCTACGAGCCCATTTCCGGCCGGATGGTAGGGACTTGTGTGGATATGTTTGGCCCTCAAGATCTTAAAGATCTCCTCCATTAACAGGCTACGGAATTGGGATCCATTGTCCGTCAAAACTTGTTGAGGGAATCCCAACCGTGTAAAAATTTGCACGAGGGCTTCTGCGACATGCTTGGAATCTGTGCATGTTAGCGGTGCAGCTTCGTCCCACATTGTGCAAGTGTCGACTAAAGTCAGGATGAACCTGTTCTTTCTTTTGGTCCTTTCCAGGGGTCCAATGATGTCGACAGCAACCCGTTCAAATGGAGTCCCTACTATTGGCATTTGCCCCATGGATACTGGGGGTGTCAAGTGCTTGGGTGCTACCCGTTGGCACTGGGCGCAGGATTTCACGTACCTGATAATGTCAAAGTTCATTCCTGGCCACCAAGTTGGTTTTTATTCGCTGAATAGTGGCGTTTTGTCCCGTATGTCCGCTAAAGGGAAGAGAGTGCCCCATTTCTAAGATCTAGCTTCTGTACTGCGTCGGTACTAGGAGCTGGTTATTCCCCGTGTCCGGGTTGCCCGTTCTACGATACAATACGCCATCCTTAGAAAAGATGTCTCCGTTGTGTCTGGGGTCCTTAGCTATGGGCAGTTTTCTAAAGCAGGGCTCCAGAGTAGGGTCCTTTTGTTGCGCCTCCTTCAGTTCATTCGGCAACAAATTTGGCGCAGGCTCCCTCTCCCTCTTTGCTTGCCCTCTTGTGGTTACCGCTGCCACAATCGGCTCCTTTGGTCTCCCAATAAACACGTATCTACATCCCAGGATAACTGGGTAGATAGGATCATCCATAAAGGCCGCTTTAATAACCTCTCTGACAAAGTCAGAGTGTATTTCTAACAGTGCGATAGGAAGCGTCCTGGGTGCATCACTCCTGACAATTCCACTAAGTTTGACGGTTTCCTCTGTCTCCTGACCTGGTTTGACTAGGTTTCTGGCGACAATACAACTAAAGCTTAGTCCAGTGTCAAAGAGACAAGTAGTTGAGGTACCATTCAAAATTACAGTTCCTCGAGTTGAGGGTCGGTCGCCCTCAGGTTGAGAATCACTGACATTGACTCTACCTGGCGAGGCTGTATGCAAACATCCGATGCGGTTTGGACCGGTTTGTTTGCCCTGATCAGACGTTCCTGGTGTAGGGGTCTTCCCTTTTCTTTGAACCTGGTGGCCGCGCTGCCACGTAGGCTTGGTGGGTTGATCAGAATTGTTGTTAGAGGGTATCCGGTTTTGTAGAATTTCGATTTTTCCTGGGGAGGTTTATGGGTATTATTATGTCGTTGGCTATACTGTTGAGAAGAATTAGAGGAGAAGGATGACTGCTCTAGATTTTGTTTTCGAGATGGCTCATCTGTGGGTTTACGTTTAATGCTGGTAAGTTCGGCCATTGCATTGGTATAGCGTTCTGCGTTATTGAGGATGTCTTTAAGTCTGACTGCGCCCTGTTCAGCCGAAAATCTACGGGTTTCGTTTGACAAAGTTGACTTTATCTGTTCCACAAGAACAAGTTCAAGTAGTCCCTCATATGTAAGAGGTAGGTCAGATAATTCAATGCACTTTGTCAAATAGCCCGTGAGACGTAAAGAGAACTGTGGGAATGTTTCGTGCTCTCTTTTCGGCTGCTTCTGAACATTTGCAGAAATTTTCGGGCGGTCATCTCAAACCGTTCTAGCAAGGCTTTTTTCAGCATGTCGTAATCATGTTGGTTGGTTCCCAGCTTTTTGTATACGTCGTACGCATTACCTTTCAACGCAGTTGAGAGTTTAAGTGCCCAACGGGAACTCTCTAACCCATACAGATTTGCGAGCCTCTCGAATTTTTCTAGATAGCTGTCAATTTTCTCATTGGGACTAGGAAAAGACTCTAAAGCAAAAGTCATCGCAGTTAATTGGGCAGATTGAGTTCTCGAGAGGTCCATTGACTGAGACTGGGGCGAAGACGGCTCTCCGTTATTCGAAGTAGAGGCGCCCCGACTCTCTTAAGCTTTAAGCGCCAGTTCATGCTGTCTTTCCCTCTCTCTCTCTCTCTCTCTCTCTCTCTCTCTCTTTCCCTGCGAGCTTCCATCTATGCCTCAATTTTCTTGTTCTCTGCCTCAATTTTCTTGCTCTCTGCCTCAATTTTCTTCTGTTCCAATAGACGATCGTCCGCTTCTTTCTTCCTAGCTTCTGCCCTCTCTTCCGCTTCCTTTTTTCTAGCTTCTGCCCTCTCTTCCGCTTCCTTTTTCTCTTTTTCTTCTCTCTGTTGGTCCTTGTCATATCTTTCAAGTTCTTTGTTGACAAACAGGTTCGTGGCTTCTCCTTCTAACCCTGAGTCCTTCGCCTCCTGTCTCAAAATGGATCTTATCCTAATTCTCTCTGCCATACCAAAGAACCGGATGCTTCTAAGACTAGAGAATAGTAAGATGGAACAAGAAGGGGAAAAAACTCAAACTCGCTACGAGAGAAAAAACACAAAGTATAACTTTATTTGTGTTACCTCCTACCTGTACTGTGTTAACTTATCGCTACTATTATTGTCACTTAAGACTCTAAACGCAAGCGACTAACCCACTAAAAATGGTAAGTTACACTGGAAATAATTTACTTTTACTAAAAGTAGAAAATTTTATATTAAACAATTTAAAAGGAAAAGAAAATTTTCCCCTAAATTTTTAATTCTCCGTCACAAAACTCGCCCCTGAAGTCAATTTATGAGAAGAGACGTGTTAACTAGACTTTAAAAAGTCAGAACAAGGCGTCTTTAGCTAAGCTCAACTCTTGTTAACTTCAAAAAACCTTGAGTGACTGTAAAACCAATCACGCAATCCCAGCAAATCTTATAAAGAAAAAAAAAATTAATTTTTCTCTGCCAGAGGATAATTTAGCTAGCCGAATTTATGATTATCCGTACTTTCTACTGCTGTGGAAAGAAAATAACCTGTAAATATGCTGTGTGGACGACCCAAATACTAAAAGGCGTTGTCTAGGGGTGTAATTAATTTTATTTCCCTAATTCACAAAGACATATCATTCATACTCTATCTAGTTAGACCCAGACTTAGATCAGACTCAAAATATGTTTATCCCGGCTATGCGATTGCCTCAAATGTAGCTCAAGATCCCAGGACCAGCCCACAAATATATTGTTGTAAATTTATTTTGAGAGAAAGAGTCTTAGAAATAGTGGTCCTGTTTAGGGTGAAGAATGATGGGGAAAACTCAGTGATAGAAATTGTAGAGAGTAAAATAGTTGCTCCACAGAGTGCTGGAGGAGAGTAAGGACAGACTTATTTACGACAAATCTTTCCTCTCAATCTTCTCTTCACGCTCCTGGTCAAACAATTATTTGCCAGTTTCCAGACACACATATGCGCTCACACTGATTTGGTGCTTCAAACACACAGACGCATGTGAATACAAAATATATTAAACAAATAGGGGAAATTTTGGGCTTTGGGCATTCCAACATAGTCCAATATAAGTTTAGGATGTTTATTATCATTTAAAAAAAACATCACAACAATTATCAATTGTTACAGAAAAATATCGAAAGTACAGGAAATACAAATAACAAGGTGAGGGGGGGGTGAAGAAGATTGGTATCGACTAAGCCCTTCCCGCTTGTACTAGACAAAGATAAACCCACTCCAAAGATAGATAGTTATCAGGAACATAGGTAATGTAACCAACAGTGAAGTTAATTACTCTGAAAGAGGTGTCACAATATTAGGTATGGGTGGTAGAAAAAATCCTGTTCTTCCCCAATTGTTCTTCCCTTTACTAAGCAAATGATAAAAAGGGGGGGGGGGTAAACAGAGTTAACCAATTATCCCACTTAAAGTAACAAAGCAGGGTATACAGAAAAATGTATTACCCGGTAAGCAAGTTAACAAATGGTTTGCAAAAAGGATTAAATTTCCTGTCATTCTTGCACGCACGTGAGGATCCACACTCATATACTCACACACACTTACCGATTGCAGCATCAGACAATCCATAGAATTATATAAACAGCAATTACACTCTTGACATGTGAAAATGTCTAGTACTTCGATGTCCCGCCCCAGATGTAGCGAGGTTTGCTGATAGCAACTATTCCCACTTATCGCCGGGATTGAAGCCTAACAGTTCTTGTGTTGTTATTATATAAAAAGGAGTCTATGGGATGGCACTGACACAATTCGACACAGGGGTGAAAATGAAATGGTCTCTTTAATCTTCCGCTAGTGGTAAAATTCCTTCAATGCGTGATGATAGCAACTGACCGGTAAGTTTTATTAATCCAGTGAGGAAAAAACTAAGCCGTCACAGTTCAGGAAAATATGTACTCTCTCACAGTAGGGCAGTAAATAAAATATCGCTACTGGCACTGTCCAACTTCCAGTTTATCTTACAGATTTGTAATTTAATTTGATGATTGTTCTTTTAAATAGTCTTGGGTAGGCTTTCTTTCATGTAATTATGATAGCTAGGTCGCATCAGACCGCCACAAGATTAAATTTAAAAAATGTTTCATCAATATGTCTGGAAGTTAAGAACCGAGTCTGAAAAGACTCTGTATGATTTCTTTATTGCTGGGATCGCAAAGGTTACGATCACTCTGTATGAAAGAAAAAGACATGTAATATACCGAAAAATCAAATAACATTCTAAAGCGCGATGAATTTCCCGTAAAGACTCTCTATATATATATATATATATTATATTATTATATATTTTATATATATATATATATATATATATATATATATATATATATATATATATATATATATATATATATATATATATATATATATATATATATACGCGTATTTAATTATGTATTTAATAAAACACTGCGCGAGTTCTAATGGTTAAAACACACATCTATAAATATAGAACTTAACTAAATTTATTAATTATAAATTCCTTTGCGACTTTAAAAGTTAATTTAAGCATTTAAGCATCTATTATCTTTTGAAATAATATAATAGATATATCATTACATTTACAACTGGAACGATTCAGATGGTTTAATTTAATAGATTTAAATTAACACAAAATCCAGTAAAATAGAATGAATGAGCTGGACCACTGATCACTTTTCACAATTATATTTTACCGTTTTGCACAGAATAGAATTCACTGCAAATATATATGAAAATCCAGGGGAAAATCTATAACAAGATTTCAAATATAGCTAGTGCTTCTGTCAAGGTCTGGCCAACGAGTGATAACATGCATTTCTTCATGGTGTGTATTTATCTAACTCGAATGCAAGATGAGTGGGACGTGAGAAAATTTGACACCTTGTTGCGTGCATATTTTGACGCACATATTACAAAAATCGATATGGCTATTTAATATGGGAAAAATATAGACATTCATTCATTTGTGTATGAAAATGCTGTCTATGGGGAAAGCGAGATAATCCATGTTTGATTCACTTTTTTGATTATAGGAGTAATCGTTCTGGATATTGATCCGGCGCAAGGATATTGCTCTTATATTTGTACTTATTTTTAGGGCCAGAAAATAGATTGATTTGCTTATTATGTTTATGGCCTGAATTCATATGTATTACATATTATTAGTACAAGTAGAATCAGTCCTATATTGTATATTTTGGATGGGTAGGCGGGACTAGATTCTTGTTATTCCGGTGTAGCGGAAGTATGAGTTGTCTTGACAAGTCGTGATGAGTTCCGATGTACCGTGATAATGGCGGGTACGCACTTTTCAAAGGGCTGGTAGATTCTTAAGGAAATATGATTCATGAAGTGGTTTTCTTCTAAAGGAGATGGTATCTCTACTATAGTTTATGTTAGAGACTCTCCTAAGGTACGGTACAATGTATAATTCGGACTCCATGTATTGCCAGACCCTATTTTGATGATCTCATGTCGATTCGACCTAGATGGAACATTGTGCTTCGTATCGCTAGGGTCGTGTTTTGTATCGACAAAGATGACAGACTTTCCTACAGCGGTTATGGCTACGTGAATTAACCTGATCACCGTAGAGCTGTATGGGAACATTTATGAAATCATTTATATACCCATTATAAATTAACTCTGGCTTATATTCTCCTTCCTATGAATGAGTGAACGACAACTCAGGGAGGCGGCCATGTTAGATTTCGGTCATCATATGTTTTGATCACTGCCAAGAGAACAGATTATTTATCCTATTATCGGACAGTGACAGGGAGATCTCAATCTTGCTAGAAACCCCTCTTTCGTGGTTTCATAATATATGCTACAAACTATGGACGTCAAGTAACTTTAGTTATTTACCGATCTGCCTTCACTGACGCGTTTAGTCAGATAGGGGGATGCGGCCATAATGTATCATGACATTGAACTTTTGATGTACTGCCCATTATTTCTGAATGTGTCATGACTTCAGATCTGCTATGTATACCTACAAATTGATATGTCAACATACCATGATGTACTCGTATGTCCCAGTGTGTACGTCTGAATAAATTGAGTAAACAAAGATTCCAGCAGTCTGCATTGGTGCCTTGTAGACACAAGTGTATGAGTGGTTATATTGGTCAGCACACGAACAGTACACCATTCGCGGTAATCACACTCTACACTTCTACTTCATACATACACCATCCTGCGTCGGTTGGAGTGACCAAGTTTAGGGCCTGCTTCCCTGGAGCCTTTGCCTTCCCTAACTCAGGACTAGGGTGAGTTACCCATTTACAGCTGGGTAGACTGGGGCATGCCTGATCTCAACAACACACCACTCTTCCTTACAGAGCATACAGACTGACACTTTACAGAGTGGAAAGAAGAAAAGAAACTTTACAGTGGCGAGCCAGATTCCTGGGTCCAGCTTACGCAGTTTTGTGTTGAGAATCACAGTTTACAGCTGAAAGAACATTTGTTTGAACACATCAACACCAGTAGGACAGCTATACAGTCGATGTCAGCTTGACCTGTATTACCGATAGGATGCTGTATCTAGGTCAGCGCTTGTTGACAGTTTTTCGCTGTACAGACAGTATTACACAGGACAGTGGTATCAAGTGTAGAAAATATCTGGAGCAGTATTGTTGACATTTCTCAACGTACAGAAGAATCACAGTGTTGTTGAACATAAAGTGCATAGTTCATCGTTGGATCTTCATATGCTCTACAGAGAAAAATTGACAGTGTAATAGTTTAAAATTAAATCTATTACTGAATAAAGTGGCAAGTTATTAGTATTAAAATAAACTGTGCCTGCTTTACAACACTATACCTGCAACACATTCCATTCATGACATAAATTATATTGTATGCTATATGCTATTTATGCTTACATGTTATTTGTTATGTATTAAATTAGTTTTTGTTCTGTGTGACTAGTACAAGGTATGCCGAGTGACATTGGTCTGGTACTAGGATTCTATAGGTACACATTTTCTTAATTGGAAATTTGTTAGCAACAATTTGCTGCTATTTCTGTTAGTTGTGATGAGGTGTTCTTTTCTTCGTTGTTTTTGTTAATAATTTTGTGTTCCTTAGTTTTGTTTGATTTGTTTGTATAATTGTAGGTCTCATCTTTTCTATTTTTGATTTCTTTACACCCTTATGTTTATACACTGTGGCGTTATTTGTCTTGTTATCTTATTGCAGTTATCATCACGGATTCTGTGATCATTTTTTTCATTTCTCCTATTTAATTTAATTTGATCTCTGCAAATGTTTTCATATTGTCTTTTCTTGTTTGTCCTTTGTAATGTCTTTAGTTGACATATGACATAGGAGTTATAGTGGTATACACTGATAGTATAGTACAGATCAGTACTTTATGATTATTTTCCACAGGTACCCAAGTGATCTTTGATTACATTGAGATATACAAGACCTTTGTAAGGCTTGTCTCCCACAGTATTTGAGATACAGTTATTGTTGTCCACAGGTACTCAAGTTATCATTGGTTATTATAAACCATACAAGTTTGGACTAAGACTAAGTCTATGGTATAGACTTGTCTCCCATTAAAGTGAAATAGGGTAATTTATTTACTTTTTCAGGTTTCTGATTTAAGAAGACAATATGTCTACATTAGATTATTTTATTGCACAAGGAAAATCTCTTGATAAGACTGGAAAAGACTTAGAACAATGGGCTGTTGCTCAATATGACAAAGCATTAGCTGCTGAAGAGAGAAAAGCGGCTGCTGAAGAGAGAAAAGCTTTGGCTGAAGAAAAAAGATTAGAAAGAGAAGCTGCTGCTGAAGAAAAAAAAGCTCTGGCTGAAGAAAAAAGATTAGAAAAAGAAGCTGATACTGCTGCTGAACTAAAGAAATTGCAGATGCAAGTGGAGGAAAGGAGATTTGATGCAGAACAGAAGAATTAGAAGCTGCTGCAGAACAGAAAAAATTAGAAGCTGCTGCAGAACAGAAGAAATTAGAAGCTGCTGCAGAACAGAAAAAATTAGAAGCTGCTGCAGAACAGAAAAAACTAGAAGTTGCTGCTGCTGCAGAACAGAAAAAATTAGAAGCTGCTGCTGCTGCAGAACAAAAAAAATTAGATAGAGAAGCTG
Organism: Oreohelix idahoensis; assembly: GCA_024509875.1. Taxonomy (NCBI): domain Eukaryota; kingdom Metazoa; phylum Mollusca; class Gastropoda; order Stylommatophora; family Oreohelicidae; genus Oreohelix; species Oreohelix idahoensis. The sequence goes on along the minus strand of JAMPIV010010779.1, from coordinate 77,277 downwards.
AAGAGAGAAAAGCAATAAGAGAACATGAGTTTGAATTAGAGAAATTAAAATTGACATGTATGAGTAATGTTAATCAGGCATCTGGTGGTAATGGTAAACCCTTTGTGTACAAGGTCAAGGTACCAGCGTTTAACCCTACCAGTGATGACATAACATTTTGGCTTTCTAGATTTGAACGGGCTTGTCGATCTCATAATGTTGACAAATCACAGTATGTGAATCAGTTGTCTGAAAATCTAAAAGGGGAGTCTCTGAGTAAGTTATATTTTGTTGAAGAGGCCGACAAAGATAATTATGATGCTGTTAGGGCAGCTTTGATAAAGAGATATCAGCTGTCTGAGGAAGGTTACCGTCTTTTGTTTAAAACAATGAGACCTGAGGTAGGTGTAGAATTCTCAGATTTCATCTCAAAAGCACGAATTACACTTTCACGATGGATTGAATTATCCAAAACAGAGAAAACATTTGATGGTCTTACGGATTTATTGCTAAGAGACAAGGTCATGTCTTCTGTAAATAAATCATTCCTAGAGTTCTTACATGAGCGTAAACCTGGTACAATAAAGCAAATGGAAGAATATTGTGACCAGTATGCCACGGCACACCCTGACATGATTCTTAGTAACTCTAACATTAAAGAGAGTATGCCAGTTGCTTCGGCAACAGAATATAATCAGAATTACTCACACAAATTCCAAGGAGCTAAAAATAAATTTGATAAAAAGGTTAATTGGAATAAGTATCAAAACCAAGATAACCACTCAAATCAGAGTTCTTCTTCGAAGAACTGGAATCGGGCTGATAGTCCTCGACACGCGAGGGGTACCCATAATGTTAGAAATTCTCGGAAAGGGAGTAGCTATAGGAACTACCCAAGTGCTTCATGGAGACAAAAGAAACAATATTACAGGGATACTCAATATAATGAGCATGATGATTATGATCATGAATATTATGATTCAAACCCAAATAGGGGTTATAACAGAGGCAATAATAATTATAGAGACAATTATAACCGAGGTAGATCACAACACAAAAGACATGGTAAATCTTATTACCAGGCTAACTCTGCACAACAGGAGTTCCACGACACCGATAATCAGAATAATGATAAAAAAGACTCCAACAGTGTAGCAAATTCCGCTTTCGATTTTGCTAGAGCATCTGAGTGTTCGCAATGCAAAACATTATTCGATCCAACCACAGTGTCTACTTTAAGCTGCGGTCACCCGCTTCCCGCTCTCCATGCGTCAATCGCGCATAATGGAAGGGGTGCTCTTGTCTTTAATAGGGGCCTAATAGATGGTACTCCGGTATCAATTCTTTTCGACTCGGGGTGCACTACCATTGGAGTGAGGCAATCACTCGTAAATCCTTCTCGAGCTACAGGCAATATAGTCAAATGTGTAACATTTGGTGGCACATTGGAGAAGTACTCCACTGCCATTATCAATATTGCTACGCCTTTCTTTACAGGAGAGGTGCAAGCATGTCTCTTGCCGAATCCGATCGCTGATCTTATCATCGGTCGCATTCATGGAGTGAAAGAATGCACTCCACAGCAAATTTCTAATTGGGAAAATGTTAATATGCAATCTGCTAATGCAGTAATCACTAGGGCTCAAGCTCTTAATATGCCACAATCTTCACATTCTGAAGATAATGATGCGCAGATCCAAGATGATCCCTTGGAGATTTCCCACGATTCCTTTATCAAACAGCAGGAAGATGATCCTACTCTAAAGAAATTCTTTACTCTGGCAACAAAAGGTGATCCGAATAAGGATACAAATCGTAAATCTTGGATTACGATGAAGAATGGCGTACTTGTACGTATGGTACAAGACTCCGCTAAGTCCATTCATTCTCAAATCCTTGTGCCTAAAAATATGAGAGTTAAAATCTTACAGCACGCTCATGATTCGCAGTGTGCTGGACATATGGGTTTTTCCCGTACTAAAGCTAGAGTTCTTCAATCTTTCTTTTGGCCTGCTGTGAATAAGGACATACGAATCTATTGTCGATCTTGTAAAGTATGTCAAGAGATTAAATCCAGAGGTCCACGCCATGATGCACCTATTCAGGCTGCAGACATTCCCATTCGGCCATTTCAAAAAATGGCGATAGACATCATTGGTCCATTTAAGATAAAGTCTGCTAGAGGACACCAATTTATTTTGACGTGTGTTGATATGTGCACACGTTGGCCGGAGGCTGTTCCTCTAAAGAGCATAACTACTGCTGATGTCGCAGATGCTCTTTGGTTAATATTTTCTCGTCTGGGGTTTCCAGCAGAAATATTATCCGACCATGGTACCCAACTCATATCGGATACCATGTCTCAAGTAATGTCGACTCTGAAGATAGAGAGATCGCTGAGTAGTATTTATCATCCTATGTCCAATGGGATGGTGGAACGTTTGAATACAACTCTGAAAAACCTACTAGGTAAGATAACAGAAGATCATCCTCAGGATTAATAATAATAATAATAAATTCTTTAAGCGCCAAACACGGCGCATAAGGCAGAAACCAGTGCTCTCCAGGTTGTTCGTTGTGACGCCACTCCTCTTAGCTCTTGCACATTATTTAGGCCCAACGTTCTTCCTTCTCTTATTATTGTTCTTCTGAGTGTTTCTTTTGGTCTTCCTTTTTTCCTCTTACCCTCAGGAACCCAAGTGAGCGCCTGTAGTGGTATTCTGTTGTTTTGCATTCGTAGGACATGACCGATATATGACCATCGTCTTTTCCTTATATAGTCGGAGACATATTTCTGCCTAGAGTCTTCTCTTATTTGTCGATTAGTCTTGAATTCTTTCCAACTGATGTTCATGAGTTTTCTAAGACATTTGTTCTCGAATGTATTCAGCTTGTTCTCCAATGATTTTGTTATTTTCCAACTCTCACAGCCGTATGTTAACACTGAGATAACATTTGAATTAAACAGACGAAGCTTGGTATGTATATTCAATGATCGTAATTTCCAAATGTTAGATAATCTATTGAAGGCGCTAGCTGCCAAAGCAATTCTAGTATGGATTTCTCTTGTTGTGTCACCATCCTGAGTCATTTTACTGCCTAAATAATTGAAACTTTCAACTTTCTGTAGTTTTTCCCCGTTCAAGATGATATCAAAGGTCTCGTTAGAAAAGTTCATAGCTTTAGTTTTAGAGGCATTTATTTGGAGACCAATTTTAACCGAGAGATGACACAAATTATTTATTGCTTCTTGGGATTGTCTTGGTGTTGAACTTAAGAATGCTACATCATCTGCGAAATCCAGGTCCCCCAGGAATTTTCCATTTGTCCATTTTATACCCAATTGTTCATTGTGGGTATAGTTTCTCATAACCCAATCAATAGCTATTCCAAAAAGTAGTGGTGACATAATACAGCCTTGTTTCACCCCTGTTTCTACTGTAAACCATTCTGTATTCCCTTTATTTGTTCTAACACAACATCTTGCATTGTCATATAGCGCTTTGATTATATTCACATATTTTGTTGGAAAACCATAGATTGTAAGTATCTTCCACAATGATGGGCGGTGTAGACTATCAAAGGCTTTTTGAAAATCGACGAAGGTGATAATAAGTGGCGATTGCCTTTCCACTGATTCTTCTATAATTGTTCTTAGTGTGAATATTTGATCAATACATGATCGTTTCGGCCTGAAACCCGCTTGTTCTTCTCTGATCTTTTCGTCAGCATGCAATTTAAGTCTTTCTAACATCATGCAACATAATAATTTTCCAGGTACTGATAATAGAGATATACCACGCCAGTTATTACAGTCTGATAGATCACCTTTCTTCGGTAACTTTACAATAATACTGTCTTTCCATTGTTGTGGTGGTTGTTCTTCTCTCCATACTTCATTTATAATATCTAAAATTCTCAAGAGGTTGTTGTCATTAACTGCTTTAATCATTTCCCCTGAAATTTCGTCAACTCCAGCAGCTTTAAAATTTTTTAATCTTTTAACGGCTTGTTTGATCTCGTCCAGCGTGAATTCATCGCAAGTTATTGGCAAGGTGGTTGTGGATGTTTCATTATTAAAATCAGGTGTTACTGTTGGTGGTGGTCTGTTTAGCACCTCCATGAAGTGCTCAGCCCATCTCTTCATTTGTTCTTTTTCTGTTGGTATTGAATTCCCTAATTTACCTTTAACAGGTGTTTCCATAGCAGTAGGCTGGTGACATAGTTGTTTTGTAATTTGATAAAGGCACCTACTATTACCAGTTCTTGCAGCATTTTCAGCTTCTACGGCCAGTTCATTGATGAAATGTCTTTTATCTCTTCGAGTTTTTGTCTTCACTTCTTTATTTAACAAGTTATAAGTTAGTTTGCAAGATTCAACTGCATTATGTGTACTTGCCGCTAGTAGTTTAAGTTTTGCTGTTTTCCTTTCTTGTATTTTATCCCAAGTATCTTCTCTCATCCATTTTTTCTTTTTATGTACTAGGTATCCGGTGGTCGCTACAGCTGCTTCTGTCATTGCTGTTCTCAGTTGTTCCCATTTAGTATCGATTGTCTTGGTGGTGATATCGTTGTCAATTTTGCCTAAAGCATCGAAATAGTTGTTCATTTTGACATTATATTCCTTCTTTATATCATTTGATTGCAGTCTGTGTACATCTATTCTTCTATTTTTATTCGGTTGGTATAACTTCTTCAGTTTAATTCTCATTTTAGCTATGCAGAGGTTATGATCGCTTCCGATCTCTGCACCTCTGTATGCTCTGACGTCTTGAACTGATGAGCGAAATTTAGCGCTTATGCAGAAGTGATCTATCTGGTTCTTAGTTCTGCCATCAGGTGAATTCCATGTTATCTTGTGGATATTCTTATGTGGAAAGATGGTGTCTGCCACAACGAGGTTTGATATTTCACAAAGTTCTAGAAGTCTTTCGCCATTTTGATTCATACAGCCTATGCCATGAGTACCGAGATATCTTTGTACTCCATCGTTGTTGTCACCTACTTTGGCGTTAAAATCACCCATGACTGCTATTATGTCATGCTTGGGTATTGTGTTGATGGTACTTAGAAGTGCTTCATAGAAGTCATCTTTTGTGGTATCAAGAGCGTCGTTAGTTGGTGCATAACATTGTACAATTGAGAGCTTGAAAAATCGTGTCTGAAATCTAGCTAATATTAGCCTCTCATTGATAGGTACCCAGCTGATAAGCGATGCTGCTGCTTTCTGTGTCATTAGGATGGCTACTCCCTCTGTGTGACGATTATCATTACTACCAGAGGATTGGGATAGGGTTTTACCCGCGGCTCTCTTTGCATATAGAGAGGTCGCCAACGAACATACAGGATTTTCTCCCTTTGAACTTGTCTTTGGCGCGAAACCGCGAGGTCCTATGTCCTTACTTCATGATCTTATAACTGCTGATAATATTGTCGATGACACAAAATCCTCTTATGAATATGTCATCGCACTTAGACACAAGATTATTGAAGCATGCAAATTGGCAACTGCTTCTTCTGAATTTGCGAAACAGAAGGCAAGGGAATTTGCCAATAAAAAGAGATGTTTGCGACAACTTTGTCCAGGTGACAAAGCATTTGTCTTGCTACCTTGTAGGGAAAATAGACTTCTTATTTCTTGGAAAGGTCCGTACGATATAATATCAAAAGTTTCCGATGTTGACTATATCGTCGATATTGACGGGAAGCGTAAAACCTTCCACATCAACATGCTCACGGAATTCCATGAACGTCCTGATTATTTACAACCTGTTTTCCAGGCAACGGACGATTTTCCAGTCCAACATGGACAGTACTCATCTCTGTCAGTAATACAGGATGAGGAAACGAGTTTCTCGGATGTAAATTTACCTTTTCCAATGATTCCTCTTCACTCTAATGAATCATGGAAAGATGTTGCAATTTCTCCAGAATTATCTCCAGGAGAGCAGAAACAAGTTTCTACTATGTTAGAACAATTTCAGGATGTCCTTACTGACATTCCTGGTCAAACTGATGTCATTCAACATGACATTATTCTTACTGACCATAGTCCTATAAGAGTCAGACCGTATCCTATCCCGATACATTTTCAAGCACAGGTAGAGAAAGAGTTAGATGAGATGATAGAGTTAAAAATTATTGAACCATCCACATCAGCATATTCTTCGCCGATGGTTATAGTACGGAAAAAAGACAATAACATACGTCTTTGCGTGGATTATCGCAAATTGAATCAAGTGACTAAATTTGATGCTGAACCTATGCCTTTACTAGAAGAGCTACTTACGAGACTATCGAATTCTCACTTCTTTACTAAACTCGATTTGTCTAAGGGATATTGGCAAGTTCCACTATCCGAACACGCCAAACCGTTTACTGCTTTTTCGACGCCTAGGGGTCTATTCCAATGGAATTTCATGCCTTTCGGTCTTATGAACGCCCCTGCAACATTTGTACGCATGATGCGTCGAATCCTATCTCATCGCTCAGATGTCATTGCGTATCTTGATGACATCTGTCTTTTCAGTGATACTTGGAACGATCACTATAATGGTATAAATGAACTATTGTCTATCTTACGCGAGCATAACCTGACAGCGAAACCATCGAAAGCATGTATTGGTTTTAGCGAAATATCTTTCTTAGGACACCGTGTTGGTCATGGGTTCCTAAAAACAGAAGACCATAATACAAGTAAGATACTTAACATTTCTATTCCTAAGACTAAAAAGCAAGTACGAAGTCTCTTAGGTCTAATACAATTTTATGGACGATTCATCCCGAATCTGTCCTCCATTATGTCACCTCTTTCTTCCTTGCTAAAGAAAGGGTCTCCTAATGTAGTCCATTGGACTCAAGAATGTCAATCCTCTTTGGATAAGGTTAAAACTATGTTTTCTACTTCACCTATCCTAGTATTGCCTTCTAAGGATAAGACATTTATTCTTCGTAGTGACGCTTCATCCACCGGGATTGGAGCTGCACTAATGCAAGAGTACTCTGGAACTCTGCATCCTGTGATGTATATTTCTCGGAAATTAAATGCCGCAGAGAAGAATTACTCGGTCCTAGACCGTGAATTATTGGCTATGGTTTGGTCAATCCTTAAACTGCAAAGATTTCTTCTGGGCGCGCATTTCATTGTGGAAACTGACCAGAAAGCTCTTACGGCTATTCAGAGTAAAAATCTGAAGAGCGCGAGATCAACGCGATACGCGATTGCTCTACAGCCATTTCATTTTTCGGTGCGAGCTATCCGTGGGTCAGAAAATGTGATGGCAGATATTTTGTCTAGATGCCCACATGATTCATAACTGTTATACAACTTTGATACAGTTGTTTCTATGTTGAAATGTGTACACATATGTAATATATCATATATTGATTGTAACACTACTTAGCGGTTCATTGATATTTATTCACCGCTGATCTTTCAATGTTTTTCGTCTTTGATGATCATGATGTTAAGATATCTTAGATGAAATTTATGTATAAACTAATGTGGAAATTGTGTCATTGCTAATATTGTAGTATGCGTTGGTGACACCTCTCTGGAAATATTAATACTTAGAGAAGTACTTTCTCTAAGGTCATAAAACTTATGCTTATCATCTGCGCATTGTTATTGGTGCGTTGTGAGCCTATTGTATGTTGCTCCTAGATGTATTTCAAAAAAAAAAAGTACCATTTTTTTTTCCCGAGGGGTGTGGTAATCTGTTGCGTGCATATTTTGACGCACATATTACAAAAATCGATATGGCTATTTAATATGGGAAAAATATAGACATTCATTCATTTGTGTATGAAAATGCTGTCTATGGGGAAAGCGAGATAATCCATGTTTGATTCACACTTTTGATTATAGGAGTAATCGTTCTGGATATTGATCCGGCGCAAGGATATTGCTCTTATATTTGTACTTATTTTTTAGGGCCAGAAAATATATTAATTTGCTTATTATGTTTATGGCCTGAATTCATATGTATTACATATTATTAGTACAAGTAGAATCAGTCCTATATTGTATATTTTGGATGGGTAGGCGGGACTAGATTCTTGTTATTCCGGTCTAGCGGAAGTATGAGTTGTCTTGACAAGTCGTGATGAGTTCCGATGTACCGTGATAATGGCGGGTACGCACTTTTCAAAGGGCTGGTAGATTCTTAAGGAAATATGATTCATGAAGTGGTTTTCTTCTAAAGGAGATGGTATCTCTACTATAGTTTATGTTAGAGACTCTCCTAAGGTACGGTACAATGTATAATTCGGACTCCATGTATTGCCAGACCCTATTTTGATGATCTCATGTCGATTCGACCTAGATGGAACATTGTGCTTCGTATCGCTAGGGTCGTGTTTTGTATCGACGAAGATGACAGACTTTCCTACAGCGGTTATGGCTACGTGAATTAACCTGATCACCGTAGAGCTGTATGGAAACATTTATGAAATCATTTATATACCCATTATAAATTAACTCTGGCTTATATTCTCCTTCCTATGAATGAGTGAACGACAACTCAGGGAGGCGGCCATGTTAGATTTCGGTCATCATATGTTTTGATCACTGCCAAGAGAACAGATTATTTATCCTATTATCGGACAGTGACAGGGAGATCTCAATCTTGCTAGAAACCCCTCTTTCGTGGTTTCATAATATATGCTACAAACTATGGACGTCAAGTAACTTTAGTTATTTACCGATCTGCCTTCACTGACGCGTTTAGTCAGATAGGGGGATGCGGCCATAATGTATCATGACATTGAACTTTTGATGTACTGCCCATTATTTCTGAATGTGTCATGACTTCAGATCTGCTATGTATACCTACAAATTGATATGTCAACATACCATGATGTACTCGTATGTCCCAGTGTGTACGTCTGAATAAATTGAGTAAACAAAGATTCCAGCAGTCTGCATTGGTGCCTTGTAGACACAAGTGTATGAGTGGTTATATTGGTCAGCACACGAACAGTACACCATTCGCGGTAATCACACTCTACACTTCTACTTCATACATACACCATCCTGCGTCGGTTGGAGTGACCAAGTTTAGGGCCTGCTTCCCCTGGAGCCTTTGCCTTCCCTAACTCAGGACTAGGGTGAGTTACCCATTTACAGCTGGGTAGACTGGGGGCATGCCTGATCTCAACAACACACCACTCTTCCTTACAGAGCATACAGACTGACTCTTTACAGAGTGGAAAGAAGAAAGGAAACTTTACACACCTTTTTAGATCTCAGGAGACTTTTGGAGATCTGACCGCCAGACTAAAGAGAGAAGCCGCCCCTGGTTTTCGTATCTCCGCTCGCTGCTGCGATCGGTTCTGTGTTTAACACCGAGATGCGAAATACCGGCAGGAAACTTGCGTCGCTCGTTTCAGGGACCACTACTGCCCTTTGATAGCGCCGATAGTCTTTCCTGAGATCCCCCCAGTGTCTTTGATCGTGGTCGCTACTATCGTTTGATGCTGGCCAATTTAATGGAAATACCTGCATATGATTGCTCAAGAGATGTCCCTGGGCGTGATTTAGCCTCTCCTTAAATCAATGCGATGACCAGAATGTACGGTAGATAAACTGTCCACATATTAACCAGCAAACGTGTTGACCATCTGTGTGGAACGGTTGCATAGCTAATGAGTCCAGGTGAAAAGAAAAATCCCGTTTGACGAAAAGTTACAATATTCAGGGGCACTGATGTTATCCAAAGGGGTCGTTACGAAGGGTCGTACCTGATGCGTGATGCCATATGATGATGGATGGTATCCGCATGTCTGGTTTTGTGTAGTGAGCAGATGTGTTCAGTCAAACAATGTTCATACAGAAATAACAGGGCAATCCACATAGGACGTCAGTAAACTCACGACGTATAAAGTCAATGATTCTTGTAACAGCCGTTGACGTTTTTCTTCATTATTTATTGTGGACGCCACAGTGACAAAATGGTTACGCGAATATGTAGGCACATCAAACAGTCATTATCACAGCAACATTCAATACAGCAATAGACGGTAGACAGCATTACAATGATGAGTCAGATGCATGTTATATTTCATAGTGCTGTAAATGTAGTCAGGTGAAAAACTCCATCCTTTTCTATAACAGCCAGGAGATAACCAGATGTATGAGATCAGTTCACTCTCCTTAGTCTGACTTCAGCAAGACAGACACGTCTGCCGAAGTATAAATAATGTCCTCTAAAATATCCTCTAGATAATAAAGGTTTTCCAAACCTAGTTCATTTAACAAAGTAGCAAGTAATGGTCCTTGGGACATGCATCAACCGATGCAGTACAATACAGCGACATGTGAGCTGGGAAAACATCTCGTGACGACGACTTTCGAAGACAGGCTATGAATCGAAATCGCTCACGACCCAAAATCGATAGAGTTAATGAAAAGTCAATTTACCTTGCTTTCAGGAAATACACAGAAATATCACGCCTCCCGACATGTGGGAAACACTAGAGGTATTATCTCGAATAAACGAAATATCCATTAAGAGGACTACACATCCCTGACAGAACAAAAAATAGCGGAGATCCCCTCTTCAACGAGGCATCTCTTTCGCCATTCAAATCGCTCACTCCACTAGTGGTGGGCGGAAACCGATCGACCAAAAAAACAAGACAAGTCATGCGCAGTCCAGCGCAAAAAGACCACAGCTCAAAACTTAACTGCATTCGATACCAACGCGAGAAGACAAATGCTTACCGAGAAAAGTGACTATAAATTTCAAGCAGTTGTTGCCCTTGCGTTATAAAATAGATATTGAAATAAAACGATGTTGCGAGAATTTATCACGCAACATATCACCACCTCCTCCCGATAAAAAAAAATGTGGAACATATTTTTTTTTTTAAATATCAAAGAGCATGCGATAAGCGGCTCAAAACGCACGAATTATGCGCTGATAATTAATTAAATTGCCTAACAATAGGCTAAATATAGAGTGTCTGGTGAGGATATACCTCAACAGAAAAATAAATATGTCTCAAAAAATATTCACATCGGGGTGGTGTCACCAACACACATCACGTTAGCATGTAAACACAATATACGTATGCAAGTTACTATAATCATCATTAAACAGCATACTCTAATATTGTCTTTAAAAATGGATGTACAAATCTGATAGGAAAATTTAAATAGTACATTCTTTGACATGTAATGACATAAGTACATAGTAAAGTTAAACTACATGACGATCCAGGACATATGCTCTGGTATTCCGAGGGTAAGTACACAATCTAGAACTCGTCATGCTTGATACTAGTAAGGTAAGTCCTCAGCTCAACAATGACATTCTGAGAAAGTACAAGCAATATAATGCTAATTAATAACTAATATGCTTCATAAGGTACAATACATTATTAATAATTGTGGCTGTTTAGTAAACTAACGGCCCTTATATTAACTACTCAGTCCTCCTCTATCATCTTAAAAAACGAACAGAAGAAGATGACAACAAAGCACGATAGTGTGTACATATAAAGTAAGTACAGATGTGCTAATCTATTGTAGAAATATAGGTGTGTTATGACTCTGTAATATATGGAAATATAGGACAGAAGTATTAGTTGGAGTCATGTGGGCATCTAGACAAAATGTCAGCCATCACATTATCCGCACCACGGATAGCTCGTACCGTGAAGTGAAAAGGTTGAAGAGCTATAGCATATCGAGTGGATCTCGAACTCTTCAAATTCTTAGTCTGAATAGCTGTAAGAGCTTTCTGATCAGTCTCTAGAATGAAATGTGCGCCCAGGAGGAATCTTTGTAGCTTTAGAATTGACCAAACCATCGCTAACAACTCACGGTCTAAAACCGAGTAGTTCCTCTCTGCCGCATTTAGTTTTCTAGAAATGTACATAACAGGATGCAGAGTATTTGCATATTCTTGCATCAGTGCTGCTCCAATCCCAGTGGATGAAGCATCACTCCGAAGAACAAAAGTCCTATCAAGAGTAGGTAATCTTAAGATGGGAGGAGAAGAAAATATATTCTTGATTTGGTCTAGTGAAGATTGGCATTCTTCAGACCAACGGACCAGATTAGGCGAACCTTTCTTCAACAATGTTGAGAGAGGTGCCATGATCGAAGATAAATTTGGAATAAATCTCCCATAAAATTGAATTAAACCTAAGAGACTCCTAACTTGTTTCTTCGTTTTAGGAACAGAGATGTTCAGTATTTTGGAAGTATTGTGGTCTTCTGTCTTCAAGAGACCATGACCAACACGATGACCCAGGAAAGAGATTTCACCAAAACCAACAAAAGCTTTAGAAGGTTTTGCTGTCAAATTATTCTCACGTAGAGTGGACAGTAAGTCATATAACCCTAAATAGTGATCTTCCCAGGTATCACTGAAGAGACAGATGTCATCTAAGTATGCGATGACATCCGAACGATGTGACAGAATTCGACGCATCATGCGAACGAAAGTGGCAGGGGCGTTCATGAGACCAAAAGGCATAACATTCCATTGAAATAGACCCCTAGGTGTAGAAAAAGCAGTAAGAGGTTTGGCATGCTCTGCTAAAGGCACTTGCCAATAACCTTTAGACAAGTCAAGTTTAGTGAAGAATCTAGAATTAGAAAGTCTAATCAGTAGATCTTCTAACAAAGGCATCGGTTCAGCGTCGAACTTTGTGACCTGATTCAATTTGCGATAATCAACGCAAATTCGTATGTTCTTATCCTTCTTCCGGACAATAACCATGGAAGAAGAATATGGTGAAGTCGATGGTTCAATTATATTTAATTGAATCATTTCATCCAATTCCTTTTCCACCTGCGACTGAAAGTGTATAGGAATAGGATACGGCCTAACCCTAATTGGATTATTGTCGGTAAGAATTATGTCATGTTCTATGACATCTGTGTGTCCAGGAATGTCAGTGAGAACATCCTGAAATGTTTGTAACGTCGACGAGACTTGTCGATGTTCGTCACCAGAAAGATTAGGAGAAACAGAAACGTTTTTCCAAGATTCCGTGGAATGTAATGGAACCACTGGAAGGGGAAGGTTGACATCAGAGAAGGTAGCTTCCTCATCCTGAATGACAGACAGGGATGAATAATGACCGTGAGGTGCAGGAGCATCATCCGTTGCCTGGAAAATAGGCAGCAAATAGTCCGGACGTTCGTGAAATTCCGAAAGCATGTTTATGTGGAAAGTTTTATGCTTTCCATCAATATCGACCACATAGTCAACATCGGAAATCCGAGAGACTATTGCATACGGACCTTTCCATGCAATAAGAAGTCTATTTTCCCTACTGGGGAGTAGGACGAATGCTTTGTCACCTGGACAAAGTTGTCGTAGACATCTATTCTTGTTAGCAAACTGCCTTGCCTTCTCTTTAGCAATTTCTGATGAAGCAGTTGCTAGCTTACATGCCTCAATGATCTTTTGTCTAAGAGCAATGACATACTCATATGAGGATTGAGTTTCATCGCTAATATCATCGGCAGTGATGAGATCGTGTAATAAAGACATAGGGCCGCGTGGACGCGCGCCAAAGACAAGTTCGAAGGGAGAAAATCCTGTGTGTTCATTAGGGACTTCTCTATAGGCAAAGAGAGCCGCGGGTAAAACCCTGTCCCAATCTTGAGGATGATCTTCAGTTATCTTACCAAGCAAAGTCTTGAGCGTTCTATTCAGACGCTCAACTAACCCATTAGACATAGGATGGTAGATACTACTGAGAGATCGTTCAATATGTAAGGTAGACATTACCTGTGACATAGTGTCAGATATGAGTTGAGTGCCATGGTCTGACAATATTTCTCTGGGGAACCCCAAGCGAGAAAATATCAACCAAAGAGCATCTGCGATATCTGTAGTAGATATGCTCTTAAGAGGAATAGCCTCTGGCCAACGTGTGCACATATCGACACATGTAAGGATAAACTGATGTCCTCTGGCCGACTTGACCTTAAAAGGGCCAATAATATCTATGGCCATTTTCTGAAACGGCCGAATAGGAATGTCAGCAGCCTGGATAGGCGCAGCATGTCGTGGTCCTCTAGATTTGACCTCCTGACATACCTTGCATGATCGGCAGTAAATACGAATGTCCTTATTGACAAAAGGCCAAAAGAAAGCCGCAAGGACTCTCGACTTCGTACGGGCAAAACCCATATGTCCAGCACATTGCGAGTCATGAGCATGTTGTAATATTTGCACTCTCATGCTCTTGGGAACAAGAATTTGCGAATGTGCCGACGTAGTCGAATCTTGTACCATACGTACAAGTACGCCGTTTCTCATTGCAATCCAAGATTTTCTATTTGTATCCTGATTCGGATCACCTTTCTTCGCAAGAACGAAGAATTTTTTTAAAGAAGGATCTTCTTCTTGCAATTTTATGAAAGAGTCACGAGTGATTACTAAGTGACTATCTTGGCTATCAACTTCATTATCACTATTCAGTGAAGTTTCGGGTGTTTGTAGAGCTTGTGCTCTTGTAACTACTGCATTTGTAGCTTGCATGTTATTATCTTCCCAAGCAGCAATCTGCTGTGGGGTACACTCCCTAACTCCGTGAATACGACCAATAATAAGGTCCGCAATAGGATTAGGTAAGAGACAAGCATGCACATCTCCAGTAAAGAAAGGAGTGGCAATGCGAATTACAGCAGTAGGATATTTTTCTAGAGTGCCGCCAAATGTGACACATTTAATAACCCTTCCTGTAGCACAAGATGGATCTACAAGCGATTGTCTAACACCAATAGTGGTGCATCCGGAATCGAAAAGTAGTGAGACCGGAGTATCATTAACAAGACCCTTATGTAGAATTAAAGAACCCCTCCCGTCATGCGCAACAGCAGCAGGAAGAGCGGGAAGTGGGTGACCACAACTCAAAGTAGTTATGGTACCCGGTTCGAATAAAGTACTGCATTGGGGGCATTTGTTTGCTCTCTCAAAGTCAAAAGCAGAACCAGTGACAGCGTCAAAGTTTTTACTATCAACAACATGATTACAGGCTCCCTCAGTTTCCTGTTGTACAGCATTAGCCTGCTGATATCTCTTTTTTTTGTGTTGAGATCTACCCCGACTATTATTACCTCTGAAGTTATCAGAGTTATTATTATCTCTGCAGTTATTATTGTCTCTATTGTAATTGTTATCCTGGTTCGAATTCCAGTTTCCACGATTACTATCATGTTCACATTGATGCGAACATCTATTTGTTTGGTTCTGAGGTCTTCGGCAGGAATAACCTCTATTACCATATCCTCTTTTGAAATGCTTATAATTATTAGGGTGATAGTAACGAGTACTATCAGGTTGTCTCCAATTCTTCGAAGAAGAATCACCATGAAATTGATTTCCATGATTTTGACAGAAATTACCGCTACTCTTTCTATCAAAATTTTGTTGGAATCTACGAGCAAAGTTTTGACCATACGGAGCTGCCGAAGCAACTGGTAAACCTTCTTTCACCTTAGAGTTACCCATGGTTATGTGTGGGTGCGCAGTTACGTATTGGCAACAGAAATCTTCCATTTCTTTTATTGTTTTAGGTTTACGTTCATGAAGGAAAGCAAGGAAAGACTCATTGACAGACGACATGACTTTGTCTCTAAGTATTAAGTCCATAAGTCCTTCATAAGTTTTTTCCGTCTTAGATAGTTCAACCCATCGTGAGAAAGTAATGCGTATTCTTGCAATAAACTCGGAGAATTCAACTCCATTTTCAGGTAACATGTTTTTAAATTGTAGACGATAGCCGTCTTCGTTAAGCTGATATTTCTTTAACAAAGCGGCCCTGACAACCTCATAATTGTTCTTGTCAGGTTCATCCACCATATTTAATATACTTAGAGCTTTACCTGTCAGTATCCCTGATAACTGATAAACATATTTTGCTTTGTCTATGTTATGAGCTGTACATGCTTGTTCAAATCTGTCCAGATAGAACATTATGTCATCACTGGAAGGACTAAATGTTGGTAACTTAATCTTAAAAGTATCATTATTAGCCTTACCAGAAGATGAACCCTTGTTTGAATCATTACCATTACTCATGCTCGTCAATTTCAATTTTTCCAACTCTAAAGCTAAGACCTTTTCTTCATGTTCCATTTTTGCTTTCTCTTTCCTCTCATCAGACTCTCTCTGTAATCTTCTTTCCTCAGCCTGAGCCTCTTTTTGAAGTCTTTCATTTTCAGCTTCTTTTTCAAGTCTTTTATTTTCAGCCTCTTTTTCAAGTCTTTCAGCTTCTAGCTGTAGCTGGAGTTTTCTTTCCTCAGCTTCTGATTCCCTTTTTTGTTTTTCCATTTCCATTTGGAATCTTTTTTCATCCACCTGCATCTGCAGTTTCTTTTGTTCAGCTTCCATTGCTTTATCATATCGAGCAGTTGCAAATTCTTCTAACTTATCACCAGTCTTCCCAAGCAATTTACCCTGCTCAATAAAGTGCTCAAATGTAGACATGTTGTCTAACATATGAGTCCAAAACCTGAAATAATTAACTAATTTATTTCAAACCTAAGTGTAACAAGTCTTAATTAAGCACTTGTATATTCACATCACATTATATTATCCCAGTCTCTGTGGGAAACAAGTCTCCAATCAAAGAACTTGTATATGAAATATCAGCACTCAATTCTTGATCATAAGTGCACTTCTCATTCAATAGTGCACGACACTATTCATCATTCATTTATCATCAGTGTAGTAGTAACAGTGCATTAGCATAGCCCATTAACTAATTACTATAACTGTAAACAATGACTATGTAAACACATGCAGAATGTAAACATTGAAAATGTAAACAATACAAACAATGTAAACAATAACAATGTAAACAATAACAAAGATCAGCAACAATACAAAAACGTTCGCAGAAATCAACTAAAAATAAAGCAGAAATTAATGAAATATCACAAAAAATGTGACGATATCTGCGATAGAATTAAACAAAATACATGACACCACAGTGTATAAACAAAAATGTTGTATGAAACTAAATTATAGACAAGAGTAGGCTAACAAATACAAACAAATCAAAACAAAACTAAAGAATGCGAAATAATAACGAAAACAATATTAAAACATGTCATCACAGCTAACATAAATAGCAACAGAAGTCGCTTAGCAAATTCAAGTATCGGAAATTTGCAAACCCTACAGAAAACGCTCACAATAGACGACCTCTATGACGTGGCATAATCTAACGGAGACACCACCCAACCGAGAACCCGCTGAAATATAAACATATAAATATACAAATAACATATAGACATATAACATATAGAATGAGATGATACACAGAAGACTCAGCAGAAGTATAAGGGCACAGTTTACATACAAACAGGCCACTTAACTTATAGGCTTCCAATCGTAGAACAGCAGAAAAAACGGATGTCAATCAACGTCCTAAAGAGCGAAGCTCCAACGATGATGGCACATCTGAACTGCTTCCACTGCTAACACGATGGTACAAGAGCTTCTGAAATACTGTGTGTTGAGTTGTTTCGGCACTTGACCTTCTAATCCAAAAGTAAGTTGATGGAAATCGGTACTTGGCCTTCTTCAGAAAACAACCCGTTTCAACCGGCACTTGACCTTCACAAAAACGACAGCACTGGAACCTTGACAGCAGCAACTTGCTTGACTTGCGTAAAAGATAACAGCAGTCCGAGTTATCCGGCAACATGTAACAACGCCGGGTACTGTCAAATTCTTGTTTCCGTCAAAAAGTTGAAATTTTGACTTTTACCGGGCAACGCCGAGTACTTTGAAAATTTTGAAGATGTTGACTGTATTGAAGAATGTTAATTTCTTGAAGGATGCTGATGAATTCTTGTTGAAAATGAAGTGGGTAAGGGACCCCGTGTTTGCTGGTACCAGAATCAAACCAGCTTATGGCCACCAAATGATGCGTGATGCCATATGATGATGGATGGTATCCGCATGTCTGGTTTTGTGTAGTGTGCAGATGTGTTCAGTCAAAACAATGTTCATACAAAAATAACAGGGCAATCCACATAGGACGTCAGTAAACTCACGACGTATAAAGTCAATGATTCTTGAAACAGCCGTTGACGTTTTTCTTCATTATTTATTGTGGACGCCACAGTGACAAAATGGTTACGCGAATATGTAGGCACATCAAACAGTCATTATCACAGCAACATTCAATACAGCAATAGACGGTAGACAGCATTACAATGATGAGTCAGATGCATGTTATATTTCATAGTGCTGTAAATGTAGTCAGGTGAAAAACTCCATCCTTTTCTATAACAGCCAGGAGATAACCAGATGTATGAGATCAGTTCACTCTCCTTAGTTTGACTTCAGCAAGACAGACACGTCTGCCGAAGTATAAATAATGTCCTCAAAAATATCCTCTAGATAATAAAGGTTTTCCAAACCTAGTTCATTTAACAAAGTAGCAAGTAATGGTCCTTGGGACATGCATCAACCGATGCAGTACAATACAGCGACATGTGAGCTGGGAAAACATCTCGTGACGACGACTTTCGAAGACAGGCTATGAATCGAAATCGCTCACGACCCAAAATCGATAGAGTTAATGAAAAGTCAATTTACCTTGCTTTCAGGAAATACACAGAAATATCACGCCTCCCGACATGTGGGAAACACTAGAGGTATTATCTCGAATAAACGAAATATCCATTAAGAGGACTACACATCCCTGACAGAACAAAAAATAGCGGAGATCCCCTCTTCAACGAGGCATCTCTTTCGCCATTCAAATCGCTCACTCCACTAGTGGTGGGCGGAAACCGATCGACCAAAAAACAAGACCAGTCATGCGCAGTCCAGCGCAAAAAGACCACAGCTCAAAACTTAACTGCATTCAATACCAACGCGAGAAGACAAATGCTTACCGAGAAAAGTGACTATAAATTTCAAGCAGTTGTTGCCCTTGCGTTATAAAATAGATATTGTAATAAAACGATGTTGCGAGAATTTATCACGCAACACAGATGTTCTCAGTTAAGATTCAATTTAGACAAACTGAAAGATCCAGAAATCGCGGGAATCTTTGAGGCAACTGTTGGAGGAAAATTCGCAGCTCTCAACATTTTGGAAGATGATATCAACTCAATCACAGAGAACATGAAAGACGTGCTCATTGAATCAGCAACAGAAATACTTGGTAAAAGAAAGAAAATAAACAAACCATGGGTTACAGATGACATTCTGAAGTTATGTGATACACGGCGGGAAATGAAAAAGGTTAAGAATGAGGTTCCTGAAGCAGCATGGCAATACAGTATGGTGAATAAAAATATTAGGAAGAAAATGAAACAGGCCAAAGAAAAATGGGTAGCTGATCAATGTGATTCCATTAATGCGGGGCTAATAAAAGGTAACAGCAAGGCAGCTTTTGACACGTTAAGAAAACTATCAAAACCCCAACAGCCCAGGGTAACTGTCATAGAAGATAGCAATGGGACTCTGCTCAATGAAAAAACAGCTGTAATGAGAAGGTGGACAGAATATTGTAAAGAATTATATAACTGTAAACTTGACACTGACTTAGGCATATTAAACAACATTAAGTGCGAAAACAGGGAACTCGGAAATGCAGCAATATTACGGGAAGAAGTGGAAGAGGCTATATGTTCGATGAAAGGAGGGAAGTCACCGGGTGTGGATAATATCCCAGCAGAGCTCTTGAAATATGGAGGACCAGATATAGTAAAAATCATGACAACAATTTGCCAGAAGATATGGAGTACAAAAAAATGGCCAAAAGAATGGACGCAGTCATTAGTAATACCGCTTCCAAAGAAAGGAAGTCTAAAAATGTGCAAGAACTACAGAACCATTAGCCTTATTAGTCATCCAAGTAAGGTGATGTTAAGGATACTTTTGAACAGAATAAAACAGAAATCAGAAGAAATCTTGTCAGAGGAACAGGCTGGCTTTAGACCAAAAAGAAGTACCTCAGAACAAATCTTCAATATTAGATTACTTATCGAAAAACATCTCCAACATCAACACGATTTATACCATAACTTCATCGATTTCACAAAAGCCTTCGATCGAGTCTGGCATGAAGGCTTATGGCAAGTAATGAGAAAATTCAATTTTGATACTAACATCATAGATATCATTGAGGCACTATACAAGGACGCAAGCAGTGCTGTTTTTGCAAGCAACGACATTGGAGAATTTTTCAAAACAACTGTAGGAGTTCGCCAAGGATGTATCCTGTCACCAGTGCTCTTTAATATATATCTAGAACATATTATGCAGGAGGCTCTCTACGATTATAAATCAACCATATCGATTGGAGGCCGACCTCTGTGCAACCTACGTTTTGCTGATGATATTGATCTGATAGCTGGATCAGAATCAGAACTTCAAGACCTTACCTCTAGACTGGAGAAAGTAACAAGAACGTATGGGATGGAAATTAATATAGAAAAAAGCAAGATATTGGTGAATAGCCATAAGAAACATGTTCCGACCAACATTACGTTAAATGGGCAAACGTTAGAAGAAGTTAACACCTTTAAATATCTCGGGTCCACCATATGTAGTGATGGAAGATCAAGTAAAGAAATCAAAACAAGACTGGAGATGGCCTCAGCTGCCATGACAAGGTTGAATGTGATCTGGAAAAGTAACATCAGTTTTCCTGTGAAGATCAAATTATACAAATCACTTGTATTATCTATTCTCTTGTATGGGTGTGAGGGCTGGACACTCACTGCATATACGGAGCGAAGGATTCAGGCTTTCGAGCATAAATGTTATAGAAGAATTTTGCGCATTTGCTATAAAGAGCACAAAACAAATGTCTATGTTAGAGAGAAGATAAACACCTATGCAGGCCACCAAGAACCACTTTTGTCAATAGTGAAACGTCGAAAGCTTGCCTGGTTTGGGCATGTGTGACGTACGTCTAAGTATGACAAATGAATTTCCCTGACTCGATGGATGATAACAGAATATTGGCCTCTCATAACTTTAGAACCCCTGATCATCTGTTGTAACTTTTACCGGCTTGCAGCGGTACCATCAAAGAACAGGCTGATCTTCAGAATTCAACGTGGGGCGGCCGCGATCTAAAGAATCAGGGACTTGCAGCTCACAGAGTTAGCTTCTCGGGAAATTTTCGCACTCTTATGCGAGCAGCCTGAGACGGAAGAAAATCGGTAGACCGGGGAAAACGTAGGAATCGCAACGTTTAACACATCGGCGAGGTACCCCGAATTTTGCTCAAGATCAAGAAAGGTGCGAAAATTTAACACGCCCCATTCAAGTTACATTCGAGAAGTATAAATAGAGAACTCCGATAAACTGCATTTTATCGTTCGCTCTGACAGAATCCTAGTTGCACTAGCATAGTCGGATCCCTGCTGGATTTCATCTACCTTCGTGACTATTGGAGTGTATTCTTTCTGTGCAGACGGTAATTTATACATTAGCTTCGAGTGATCATTGGTCGAGTTATTTCTATTGATTTCAATGGATTGTGGTGTAAATTTAACCTTATTAAATAAACCCATTTTCAAAGTTCTAGTGCAAACTAATGTTACAGCTAAAAGTATTTCCTAATACAATTGACGCGTAAATTTATTTTGCAGACGTTAAAGAGAATTATAACTTTAATACAGTTTAGTTCTGTATAGATAGATGTGCTTTTAATTATTTTTAACTCACGGGAAGTTTTCCTGATTTGTTAATTGACGACGCTAATAAGTAAATAGGCTAACTGTAATTTATCGCGTCAGATTATAATATGATTTGTAATGCATTTCTTGTTTTGATTATCTTTCATTCAGAACGATCATTCAACCTGCATCCCAGCAATTATTAACTATATACAGAGTTCTGCCAAACTCAATTTGATAACTCCAGTAACATATGAACTTTTTTAAAGCTAAACTTGTGGCGACCTGTAATGGGCCCCGCTCCTCTGAACGTAACTGAGAAAAAAGCCATTCAAGAAACACTTTAAAAATACTAGTTCATATAGAGTCCTTAAAGGAAACTGGAAGCAGAACATATTTTATTCACTGCCCCTATTTGTGAAGAAAAAGCATCGATACCTGAACACTGTCTGTCACGCATATTCAGTGGATTTTAACCCCCCCCCCTCCCCCCCCCCGAAGAAGAACTTACCTCAGTGTTTTCTTAACTTGTGACATTACGGAAAAAGGAAGTTATCTCCGCCAGCTGTGCCAATTTTAGGAACCACACCATACCTCACGCTTAGCCAAGTGCCTGTGCCTTTCTTTAGGAACTTTATCTAATAAATAAACAGTACCGTTAAACTTCAACGTCCAGCGATTTCGGGACACTTTGTTTACTTAAACAACCCGCAAAATCTGGGGCTGTACACGGAAGAAATTACTTTTACCTAAGTCAAGGCTTAGTGCTGTTTTTTTGATGTATTTCCTATGAAGTGCCAGAATTCACCTTTCGGTAAGTCTGCGTGTGTGTTTGTTGGGATGGCCAGCCCTAGTGTGTTTTTTTGAATGAAAGGAGATTTATCTTTTCTTTACCCTTTTAATTAGTTCGACCTTATACTAAGGTGCATTATATTCCTTGTACGGGATCTCTCCTAGCGGGATTGGGTAACTGTGTTCATTCCCCCCTCCCGTAAAATTTGTTGATTTAAAGGGAGACAATTGAGAACCCTAGCTTTCCTCTACACCCCCCCCCCTTCTTTCTGTAACCCCTTGCCTCAGAGTAATAAATTTACCAGTGGGTTAAATTGCCTATCTCTGATCACCCCCCCCCCCCTTGTCTTTGGGACCGGGTTTTGTCTGTTAGTAGATATAAACGGGAAACGGTGGATGGGATATTTCTCCTCAAAACCCCCTCTTCCCTTATCATATTTGTATTCTGTAACTTTTTGATTTTTGACTGTAAATGTACAATTATGTGTGAGTCCTTTATGATAATAAAGGTATGAATATTTATTTGTGTTGGTTGTCGGTTGGCCTAAAACTCCAAACATTTCCATCTGTGTAGTTTGTATTCATGTACGTTGAGCGACAGAATCACCAAATCGGTGAGCGCGCCTGAGCGACTGGAACTGACACAATTGTTTGTGCAGAAGAGAGATAGGAGTAGTCTGTGAGAAAACAGATATTGTCGTAATAAGAGACTGTCCTTGCTCCTTCCCAGCGCTTGTGAATCTACTACCTCATTCACCTAAATCCTTATTCTCACAGAGCCTTCAATATCACTTTACACTCTAAAGGGACCAATATTCATCAGCACCCTCTCAGATAAAAATTACGACAATATATGGTTAGCTCGTTCGAGATTCTGAACTTAGTTAAAATAGAGTGTGGTTGATTGTCTTTGTGAAGTAGGGTATAATCTTTAAAAGTATTACTTCCCCTAGACCAAGCCGTTCAGTATTTTGGGCCAACCACACAATAATTAAGACAGGTTTGTTTTTCCACAGGAACAGGCAGTTAGTGATAATAAAAGATTGTCACATTTGTATTCTCTGGCAGAGGGAATTGAAAATTTTGGTTATATAATTGCTGGGACTGCGTGATTGTTTTACAATCACTAAAGGTTATGAAGCGTTTGAGTTGAGCTAAGCTAAAGACGGATTGTTCTGATTTTTTAAAATTAAGTTAACTACGTCTCATCTCAAAAATTGTCTTCAGGGACGGAGTTTGTTGTTAGAGAATTAACATTTTCTGGGAAATTTTTTTTTTCCTTTTAAATTGTTTAATATAAATTTTTCTCTACTGTTAGTAAGAGTAGATTCTTTTCTAGTGTAACTTACCATTTAATTGGCATAGTTGCTTGCGTTACGAGTCTTAAGTGACAATAATAGCGGCGATAAGTTAACACACGAGGTCATTCAGTAAATTTTTTACTTTGTTTTTCTCGTAGCGGCTTGGAGTTTTTCCCCTTCTTGTTCCATCTTACTATTCTCTAGTCTTAGAAGCATCCAGTTCTTTGACAATGGCTGAGAGAATTAGGATAAGATCCATTTTGAGACAGGAAGCGAAAGACTCAGGATTAGACACAGAAGCCGCGAATCTGTTTATCACCCAGGAACTGCAAATATATGACGCGGAGCAACAAAGAGCAGAAGCAGAGAGGAAGGAAGAGAAACAAAGGGCAGAAGCTGAGAGGAAGGAAGAAAAAGAGAGAGAAGAGAGGGCAGAAGCTAGGAAGAAAGAAGCGGACGATCGTCAATTGGAACAGAAGAAAATTGAGGCAGAAATGGAAGCCCGCAGAGAGAGAGAAAGAGAGAGGGAAAGACAACATGAATTAGCGCTCAAGGCTTTAGAGAGTCGGAGTGCCTCTACTTCAAATAATGGAGAGCCGTCTTCGCCCCAGTCTCAAACAATGGATCTCTCCAGCACTCAGTCTGCCCAATTAACTGCGATGTCTTTCGCTTTAGAGTCTTTTCCTAGCCCTAACGAAAAAATTGACAGCTACCTAGAAAAATTCGAGAGACTCGCGAATCTTTATGGGTTAGAGAGTACCCGCTGGGCGCTCAAACTTTCAACGTCACTGAAAGGCAATGCTTATGACGTGTACACAAAGCTGGGACCGAATCAACATGATTACGACATGTTGAAGAAGGCCTTACTACAGCAGTTTGAGATGACTGCCCGAAAGTTTCTGCAGTTGTTCAGAAACAGCCGAAAAGAGAGCACGGAAACATTTCCCCAGTTCTCTTCACGTCTCACGGGTTATCTGACAAAGTGCATTGAATTATCTGACCTACCTCTTACATATGAGGGACTACTTGAACTTGTTCTTGTGGAACAGATAAAGGCAACTATGTCAAACGAAACCCGTAGATTTTTGGCTGAACAGGGCGCAGTCAGGCTTGAGGACATACTCAATAAGGCCGAACGCTATACCAATGCAATGGCCGAACTTCCCAGCACTAAACGTAAACCCACAGATGAGCCATCTCGTAAACAAAATCTAGAGCAGTCATCCTATTCCTCTAATTCCTCTCAGAATTATAACCAACGAGAAAATAATACCCAGAGACCTCCCCAGGAAAAATCGAAATTCTACAAAACCCGATACCCCCCCAACAACAATTCTGATCAACCCACCAAGCCTACGTGGCAGCGCGGCCACCAAGGTCAAGGAAAAGGAAAGACCCCTACACCAGGAACGTCTGATCAGGGCAAACAAACCGGTCCAAACCGCGTTGGATGTTTGCATACAGCCTCGAAAGGTAGAGTCAATGTCAGTGATTCTCAACCTGAGGGGGACCGACCCTCAACTCGAGGAACTGTAATTTTGAATGGTACCTCAACCACTTGTCTCTTTGACACTGGATTAAGTTTTAGTTGTATTGTTGCTAGACACCTAGTCAAACCAGGTCAGGAGACAGAGGAAACCGTCAAACTTAGTGGAGTGTTTAAGAGTGATGCGCCCAGGACGCTGCCTATCGCACTGGTAGAAATACACTCTGATTTTGTCAGAGGAGTTATAAAAGCGGCCATTATGGATGATCCTATCTACCCAGTTATCCTGGGATGTAGATATGTGTTTATTGGGAGACCAAAGGAGCCGATTGTGGCAGCGGTAACCACAAGAGGGCAAGCCAAGAAGGAGAGGGAGCCTGCGCCAAATTTGTTGCCGAACGAACTGAAGGAGGCGCAACAAAAGGACCCTACTCTGGAGCTCTGCTTTAAAAAACTGCCCATGGCTAAGGACCCCAGACACAACGGAGACATCTTTTCTAAGGATGGCGTATTGTATCGTAGAACGGGAAACCCGGACACGGGGAATAACCAGCTCCTAGTTCCGACGCAGTACCGAAGCCAGATCTTAGAGATGGGGCACTCTCTTCCCTTTAGCGGACATATGGGACAAAACGCCACTATTCAGCGAATAAAAACCCACTATTGGTGGCCAGGAATGAACTCTGACATTGTCAGGTATGTGAAATCCTGCGCCCAGTGCCAACGGGTAGCACCCAAGCACTTGACACCCCCAGTACCTATGGGGCAAATGCCAATAGTAGGGACTCCATTTGAACGGGTTGCTGTCGACATTATTGGTCCTCTGGAAAAGACCAAAAGAAGGAACAGGTTCATCCTGACCTTAGTTGACACTTGCACTATGTGGGCCGAAGCTGTACCGCTAACATGCACTAATTCCAAGCATGTCGCAGAAGCCCTCGTGCAAATTTTTACACGGTTGGGATTCCCTCAACAAGTTTTGACGGACAATGGATCCCAATTCCGTAGCCTGTTAATGGAGGAGATCTTTAAGATCTTGAGGGCCAAACATATCCACACAAGTCCCTACCATCCGGCCGGAAATGGGCTCGTGGAACGTTTTAATGGCAGCCTCACCACCATGTTACGTAAGCTGGGTCAGGAGAAACCGGAAGACTGGGACCTATATATATCGGCTGCCTTATTCGCCTACCGAGAGGTTCCCCAAGCGTCTACGGGATTCCCGCCTGCTACACTTTTATTTGGCAGACCTATAAAGGGGCCATTAGAAGCCTTACTTCGGTCCCTGACAGACCAAAAGGCTGACGAGACAGTCGTCTCTGCAAGCAAGTATGTATCTGAGCTCAAGGAAAGGCTAAAGCTAGGATGGGATCTAGCTACAACCAACCTTACGAAAGCCCGCGCTAAACACGCTAAAAGATACAACAAAGCTGCAAAAGAGAGAGAGCTCCAACCAGGGGAGAAAGTTTTGTTGCTACTCCCAACCGGAAGCAATAAACTTCGCATCGGATGGCAAGGGCCGTTTACCGTCCTTAAAAAGATCTCACGTACCAATTACAAGATCTCCATCAAAGGAAAGGAGAAGGTCTTCCACATAAATCTGCTAAAGAAATATTTGGAAAGACCGGTGCCATCCTCCGAGCATCTCCTGGCTGTCGCCATAGCAACGGAAGACGAGGAAGATGATGATGGTTGCATGGAGTATCCACTGCAACCCACAGAATCCTTTAAAGATGTCAAGTTCGGCGACAATCTCTCACTTGAACAACAAACAGAAACCAGGGCTCTACTAAAACAGTACAGTGCAGTCTTAACGGATGTACCTGGTCGAACAAATCTCATTGAATTTGATATGAAATTAACAAACGAGACCCCTGTTCAAACCAGAGTTTATCCCATCCCGTACGCTAAAGCGGATGCACTTCGCGGAGAAATAGACAAGCTGCGTCAGGCAGGAATTATCAGTGAGTCTACATCTCCTTACAGCTCGAGTGTAGTGCTGTTGCAGAAGCCCAAAAAGGAAGTTCGGCTGTGCATTGATTACAGGTTGCTAAACGCTGTAACGGAATTCCAGCCCGAACCTCTCCAAACTGTTTCTGAGTTGTTCACCAAGCTCAGCAAAGCAAAGATCTTCTCCAAGATTGACCTCAGTAAAAGTTATTATCAAATACCAGTCAAGGAGGAAATTAAACCTTTGTTAGCTTTCAGCACTAGCGAAGGACATTACACATTTAATGTGATGCCGTTCGGTTTGCATAACGCACCAGGAGTGTTCACCAGGATGATGAGGAAGCTTCTAGAGCCTTTGCAAAGTCCCCATATCCATAATTTCATGGATGACATATTAATTGCATCGGAAACCTATGAAGAACATATTGCTACGGTTGCTATGCTCCTCAGGAGACTACAGGAAACGGGTCTCACAGCCAGACCTAGCAAATGTCTCATCGGGTTTGAACAGTTAGACTTCCTGGGGCATACTATTTCTCACGGATGCAGTTGGCCTATTAAGAAGAACGTGGAGAAAATTGTGGCAGCAAAAAGACCCCGAACGAAGAAAGACGTACGTTCCTTCATATCGCTATGTGCATACTATCAGAAATACTTCCATAACTTCAACGGACTGACAGCACCTCTGACTGACCTCACCAAGAAAGGTTGTCCTGATAAGGTCATATGGGATCAAAAGTGCGTACACGCGTATAGCACTTTGAAAGGACAGTTGTCGGCATACCCCATCCTAAGGTTACCTGACCTTAAGAAACCTTTCATACTGAGAGTTGACGCGTCAGGTCAGGGCATCGGGTCAACATTGCTGCAAGCCGATGACAGTGACCTGAACATGCTATTTCTAGTTGCCTATGGCAGTTGGAAACTGAATAAAGCGGAACGCAACTACAGTGTCGTTGAAAGAGAATGTCTCGCTCTGATTCATGGCATCAGACGCCATCATGAGTTTCTGTATGGTACTTCTTTCACGGTGCAAACAGACCATGCTCCACTAGCTTTCCTGGGTGCCAAGAAGGAATTCAACGCAAGGATAATGCGTTGAGCCTTGCTATTGAGTGTTTACTCCTTCAAAGTGGAATATATTCCAGGAAAACAGAATGTCGGAGCTGACTTCTTGAGTAGAAACTGGACCACGGAGGAAGAGGAGAAAATCGACGATGCCAATCACCCTAAAACTACCGATCAGGGCAGCTTCATTGTCATAAATTAAACATGAAAACGAGTTTCCATGTCTCAAAAGTGGGGACGATTGTGACGTACGTCTAAGTATGACAAATGAATTTCCCTGACTCGATGGATGATAACAGAATATTGGCCTCTCATAACTTTAGAACCCCTGATCATCTGTTGTAACTTTTACCGGCATGCAGCGGTACCATCAAAGAACAGGCTGATCTTCAGAATTCAACGTGGAGCGGCCGCGATCTAAAGAATCAGGGACTTGCAGCTCACAGAGTTAGCTTCTCGGGAAATTTTCGCACTCTTATGCGAGCAGCCTGAGACGGAAGAAAATCGGTAGACCGGGGAAAACGTAGGAATCGCAACGTTTAACACATCGGCGAGGTACCCCGAATTTTGCTCAAGATCAAGAAAGGTGCGAAAATTTAACACACCCCATTCAAGTTACATTCGAGAAGTATAAATAGAGAACTCCGATAAACTGCATTTTATCGTTCGCTCTGACAGAATCCTAGTTGCACTAGCATAGTCGGATCCCTGCTGGATTTCATCTACCTTCGTGACTATTGGAGTGTATTCTTTCTGTGCAGACGGTAATTTATACATTAGCTTCGAGTGATCATTGGTCGAGTTATTTCTATTGATTTCAATGGATTGTGGTGTAAATTTAACCTTATTAAATAAACCCATTTTCAAAGTTCTAGTGCAAACTAATGTTACAGCTAAAAGTATTTCCTAATACAATTGACGCGTAAATTTATTTTGCAGACGTTAAAGAGAATTATAACTTTAATACAGTTTAGTTCTGTATAGATAGATGTGCTTTTAATTATTTTTAACTCACGGGAAGTTTTCCTGATTTGTTAATTGACGACGCTAATAAGTAAGTAGGCTAACTGTAATTTATCGCGTCAGATTATAATATGATTTGAAATGCATTTCTTGTTTTGATTATCTTTCATTCAGAACGATCATTCAACCTGCATCCCAGCAATTATTAACTATATACAGAGTTCTGCCAAACTCAATTTGATAACTCCAGTAACATATGAACTTTTTTAAAGCTAAACTTGTGGCGACCTGTAATGGGCCCCGCTCCTCTGAACGTAACTGAGAAAAAAGCCATTCAAGAAACACTTTAAAAATACTAGTTCATATAGAGTGCTTAAAGGAAACTGGAAGCAGAACATATTTTATTCACTGCCCCTATTTGTAAAGAAAAAGCATCGATACCTGAACACTGTCTGTCACGCATATTCAGTGGATTTTAACCCCCCCCCCCCCCCCGGAGAAGAACTTACCTCAGTGTTTTCTTAACTTGTGACATTACGGAAAAAGGAAGTTATCTCCGCCAGCTGTGCCAATTTTAGGAACCACACCATACCTCACGCTTAGCCAAGTGCCTGTGCCTTTCTTTAGGAACTTTATCTAATAAATAAACAGTACCGTTAAACTTCAACGTCCAGCGATTTCGGGACACTTTGTTAACTTAAACAACCCGCAAAATCTGGGGCTGTACACGGAAGAAATTACTTTTACCTAAGTCAAGGCTTAGTGCTGTTTTTTTGATGTATTTCCTATGAAGTGCCAGAATTCACCTTTCGGTAAGTCTGCGTGTGTGTTTGTTGGGATGGCCAGCCCTAGTGTGTTTTTTTGAATGAAAGGAGATTTATCTTTTCTTTACCCTTTTAATTAGTTCGACCTTATACTAAGGTGCATTATATTCCTTGTACGGGATCTCTCCTAGCGGGATTGGGTAACTGTGTTCATTCCCCCCTCCCGTAAAATTTGTTGATTTAAAGGGAGACAATTGAGAACCCTAGCTTTCCTCTACACCCCCCCCCCCTTCTTTCTGTAACCCCTTGCCTCAGAGTAATATATTTACCAGTGGGTTAAATTGCCTATCTCTGATCACCCCCCCTTTCTTGTCTTTGGGACCGGGTTTTGTCTGTTAGTAGATATAAACGGGAAACGGTGGATGGGATATTTCTCCTCAAAACCCCCTCTTCCCTTATCATATTTGTATTCTGTAACTTTTTGATTTTTGACTGTAAATGTACAATTATGTGTGAGTCCTTTATGATAATAAAGGTATGAATATTTATTTGTGTTGGTTGTCGGTTGGCCTAAAACTCCAAACATTTCCATCTGTGTAGTTTGTATTCATGTACGTTGAGCGACAGAATCACCAAATCGGTGAGCGCGCCTGAGCGACTGGAACTGACACAATTGTTTGTGCAGAAGAGAGATAGGAGTAGTCTGTGAGAAAACAGATATTGTCGTAATAAGAGACTGTCCTTGCTCCTTCCCAGCGCTTGTGAATCTACTACCTCATTCACCTAAATCCTTATTCTCACAGAGCCTTCAATATCACTTTACACTCTAAAGGGACCAATATTCATCAGCACCCTCTCAGATAAAAATTACGACAGCATGTAACTCGTCATGACTCCCTTTCGAAAACGATCCTTCAGGGAACAGTCGAAGGTAAACGGAGAAGAGGAAGGCAGAGAAAATCCTGGGCTGATAACATCAAAGAATGGGCAGGACACGGTTTTTCCACACTTGTACGCATTGCTGAGGATAGAGAGCAGTGGAGGACCCTGTCTGCTGATGCTTCCACCATGGCACCCCTACGACCCATGACGGGTTACGGGCTGAGATGATGATGATATCTTGAATACATCGTAATAGGATATACAGTATCCCAGATACCTAATCGGAAATAGTCGTTGATAAGATGAGATATTACCAGATTGTTCTAAATCGGGCTCCGCTATTGCAAAGTCCGGGAGGTGTGTGTGTGTGTGTGTGCGTGCGTGCGTGTGTGCGTGTGTGCGTGCGTGCGTGTATATATATGTTTACCAAAATTCCTAAGTATTCTTACATGTAATTAGATTGTAAATGCAACAATATTCATAAGTATTCTAAATATAATTTTATTGTAAATACAACAATATTCATAAGTACATATATGTAGTAAGTATACCTATATGTGCTGAAACACAATGAGTTCCAAATACAATGTTTCCTTTCAAATGATATATCAAGGGGATATAATACAAAATTACAATTTGAAATGTGAATTATGTCCCTTTAAAAAATAAATATGATTATCCCACTTTGGATGTCTAGATTACAATCCCTTCTTATCTAAAATTTTATTTAATTTTCTTTAATTTTATTTTATTATACCAATTCTAGAAAAAATCTTAGTGTAAGAACTTTATATTTAACATTGTTCAATTACTAAAAAAAGAAAAATTTTATTTTTTTACATCAATTGTTACATTTTAATATTTATATCTGTAAATATTATAAAATTAAAAAGCTATTCTAGTGAATTACATCAATGCAAAACCATTTTTTGCACTTAGCAGATATTCATATGTTACATGAACCAAATTCTAAGGATACGATTAGTATCCAAAAAATTTTTTTCGGCACAAATGTGCCATTCATCACCTAACCTAATTGACGGTATAGGGTCTTAGAGTATTGACTGGAAATTGTGGACTAAAGGGGTTCACACAAGATCATCAATTTACTGTTAAGCGTGACGTAACCATTTGACTGTACCGCGAGCGGCAAGCACGCTATAATACGGGACAGTCACATTATTATAATTGTAGAATGGAAAAAAAAATTACAAACACACACAAATAGTAATACGCCTTACAACTAGAAAGGACAAGAAAAACCTACGTTGCGGTCGCCCAGTCGTGTGCCCGTTTGGCCGACTTCTACGACATCTCTCAGTTGAAATCCACACCTGTGGCCATCCACTTCAATGGCCCTGGCCACCACGGTGCCACTGACATCCAGGTGACAGCCATCAGATCCTGTTGCTCGGACGCCAACAGTCGGTCTCGCCAGGAACAACGCCTAATCCATCTTATGGGTTGCCTTAAACCACACGGTTTTAATACCCAACATTCTTTTGTCTGAGGCGCCATTTTCTATCTAGTCCCAGTTGTATTATGACTTTCTACTTTGACTGCGATCACCCAATTTATTTTTAATTTTTTTTTTAAAAATCGCTTTTCCCTCACTTTATAAATTTAAAAATAAATTTTTTTTTTTAAATTTTGTTTTTTACTTTTCCCCTCACTGTATTTCCAGTCCTTGTTTTCATTATTTTTTGTTTTTATTGTACTATCGACTTCCGCTTTCCGGTTTAGTGGCAGTCATCTTTGCTCCACCATGTGACTGGACATAACGGAGTGTTTATTTCTCTTATTTTTATAGTTTCAAGTTCCCTACTTAATTCTCATTTTCTTTCCCTCCTGTCTCTTGCTTGTCTGTCCCTGACGAAGGCCTTGTGGCTGCAACGTAGGTTTTTCTTGCCCTTTCTCTTTGTAAGACATATTACTATTTGTGTGTTTTTGTATTTTTTTTTTTTCATTCTACCGTTTTAACCCCGTCTTACGGCAGTTCTCATATACTCATTATTATAATTTCAGTGGCGGCTCCAATATTGAAACGCTTGTGGCGTTAACTATAAATTACGTCTAGCATTGATTATCAATACAGAACACCACAAATGAAAACATGCTGCATTATATCAGAAATGAGCTTACCATTATCCAAGTATCATCAACCGTTGCCATCCTAAATTTCCCTTCTATCGTTGAATAGGCGAGAATGAGAGAGCTTATGCTTTAAATAGAACTGGAAGCAAAAATGAGCACTTCAGCCACACATTGCTCTATCGAGAGGCTAAATCCATCATCCACAATCAGTACCAGTGGAAGAATGAAATATATACAATACATAGGACACAATCCAGCTTCCTACACACAACAACGCCATCACTTTTGGCATGAGAACTGACCACTGCAGATTAATAGGCCACCTCTATTGCCTCGGGATATCTTATACCAGTGAATGTCCAAGTGGAATCCAGACCGGTGAATACCTTCTCCAAAACTGCTAGCCCACGATGACCTATGATGCCAGACCAGACTGAAGCTATGGGGCTGTTACACAGGCCTGGAAAAGACTGAACTTTGTTCTGGCGAGAGGCCCGCAGATTTAGCATAACTACAATCTCAGTGCATAATAATAATAATAAGATGATGATAATGAAGATGATTATGAAATGAAGAAGATGATGATGAAAAAGATGAAGACAAAGAACGGTTTAAAAAAATGTTAATCGATTAATCTATTTTTCTTTTAAATCAAAGATTATTCGTCTAATTTCGAACAATTTGATAAATTATCAAAAATTATAAAAAACATATTTTGTCAGATCTTTGAGGTCTGTTTTTATTTTATTTTTTATAAAGTTACATCTT
Source organism: Oreohelix idahoensis (assembly GCA_024509875.1). Taxonomy (NCBI): domain Eukaryota; kingdom Metazoa; phylum Mollusca; class Gastropoda; order Stylommatophora; family Oreohelicidae; genus Oreohelix; species Oreohelix idahoensis. Next base: position 43,605 of record JAMPIV010010779.1, on the reverse strand, counting down.
CCTGAAAATTTAATAAACACTGAAAAGAATTAAATCAAACTATTTATTATTATCAGAGTCTTTAATAACGATTCTCAAGTCGAGTCGCAAGTCCTTAACACTGGCTTCAAGTTGAGTCGCAAGTCCTTACCACTGGCTTCAAGTCGAGCTCCAAGCCGAGTCCTGAGTCCAGCCTCTTTTTACATGTAATATTGGTTATAGCCACAATCATTCTTTATCGAACAATTGCATCCATCACTTCAAATAATACTTACTTACTTACTTAGTCGTTCCTCTTCTACCGTGAGGTGTAGAGGTTTGTAAGTGTCACAACGCTATTTTGTGGTTGCTTGTTTGTTAGTGACAAGGTAAGCCGGTCGGAAGCCGACGGAAATAGCCGAACGATTGGGTCATGTGACCATCGGAAATTCGGGCGCCAAGGGGTTGAGCGCGAAAGATTCACTAGTGATTGGACTGCCGTCCCGTTTGGACGATATTCTATGCCAGCTTGATGCTGCCCATATTGCATTGAATATCTTGTTACAGTGCCTACCAGATTAGTCTTATGTTGGTGATATTCATTCTAGGGAAGTGATTATTTGCTCAGTGATGATTTTTGTGTAAGCTGAGAATTGGTTGTACGTACTTTTGATAGTCGTAGGTCGTTAGGACAATGTTGGTACGCCGCTACATTGAGCGGAGTTCACCGTAGGTGTTAGGTAGCCATATTGCCTGGTCTTGCTTATTAATATTATATGTTCTTTCCCTGTGGCGGTATTTATATATGTATTTGCATTTCATTAGGCCGTGTGTGGCCAAGTTATGTTCTTGCTAATAAAAGGATATTAGCTGTTTAGAAGCGCTCGTTCCTTGTGTCACCCATTGTTGTATAGTCATACCGTAGTGGATTCGAGCCAGATTATGTTAGCCAGCTGGCACCTTCCCCTACCATAGTTAAATAGTGGCTTGTGATATCTGGACAGCTCGATCCGATTTGTTTTGAGCCCAGAGGCCTTGTGGCATTTTTTTTATGTTTAAGTTTTGTATCGACTCATTTTGGCACATTTTGGAAAGCATTGTATAAAGGCTATTTGTTTACTTCTCGTTTTGACAATGTGTACAGCATTGTTACATCTCGTCTAGGCAGCGTTGCGAGTGTGGAGCGATTCGATTTAGGTCAATTTGCAAACCAGCCCGGGGTATTTGACCTGGATTGTTAAGTAGGTCATAGGTTAGTGCGATTTGTTGTCAGATAGGCCAGCATTATTCAGGTGTGAAATTCAGCTGCGTTATAGTTCTGAAAGTGTTATGCAAGTACAAATTTTGTTTAGATTTCCCTTTTCAGATGATATGTTTGCTAGAATCGTCAGCATAGTAAGGTAGAAATTGTCAAGCAGTGTTATTAGACATACTACAAGGTAGACTTCGCAGGTGGAGGCTATAAAGCTTGTGCTCCCGGCGGAGCGGGTGATTTTGACGGTTGTAAAGTTGAGTAATTCAGGTTTGGTGTTAGTCCTGTTTAGGGCTAGTAATCGTGTGCATGACTGTGCGTGTCGGCATAGGTTACCTTGACATCATACGGTTGACTAGACGAACATTCAATGTTGACGACGAATGGTTGACGTTCACTGGACAGCACACAACGTAAGTTTTCATACTTTAAATTACAGTTAATTCGTTCCTTAAGATAACCTCTTAGGTAACGTCAGACTAGCTATACAGTGTTCATAACATGGCATCCAATTAAACAAATGAGGCAGTTATATAAGGTATGTCAATCTTCCACTGTCCTATGACCTTGGCAATGACGGAGAACCTTGTCAGGTCTTTTATATCATATAATGTTCCGATACTACGTATCTCCTTTTAGTACTGGCCTCTTATTTTCAATCAATGAAGAATAACAATAATATACTTTTCTGCCCACGACCTTCGTGGCATCATAGCTTAGATATAGCAAATACTTGAGTCACCTCTGCTTTGCGGGGTACGTATTCGTAACGGCCGAATACTGATTTATATCATAAACATATATATCAAGCCAATCCTGGATGATCCTAACGTCGGAATCCGTCGGCTTTACAATTCATATAACAAGTTTCAAGTAGGACTCCATTTTGCACCAATACGTCATTGGTACAACTAGACGTCTACATGAGAACGAAATACATAGTTATCTAAAATCATACTTGCTTCTTTTCCCAAGAAATATCACTAGAATACTGTTGACCCGAGTCCTCATCTTGCTAACAGACGGACGGTCATACACAATAAAAATATATCCGCAACACGGGTTCGAACGCCAAGAATCAATGGACTGATTCTTGGGCACTAAGCTTCTCAACCCCAGCTATGACGTAGACTGACTGTCTAGATACACGTGCGGTCTGCATAACCCCCTATACGCCTTAGTGCACAACCGTGCGCTAATGAAATCAAACTCACTAATAAGACTTACTCTCATGTGAGTCGGTGCGCAAAGTTATTACAGAGGTAGGACAACATATTAATAATATGATACTACCTTCATACTGTAAAGGAGTGTAGAGGTCTACGAAAAGGGCTCTACAGTGGCCAAGTTATGTTCTTGCTAATAAAAGGATATTAGCTGTTTAGAAGCGCTCGTTCCTTTTGTCACCCATTGTTGTATAGTCATACCGTAGTGGATTCGAGCCAGATTATGTTAGCCAGCTGGCACCTTCCCCTACCATAGTTAAATAGTGGCTTGTGATATCTGGACAGCTCGATCCGATTTGTTTTGAGTCCAGAGGCCTTGTGGCATTTTTTTATGTTTAAGTTTTGTATCGACTCATTTTGGCACATTTTGGAAAGCATTGTATAAAGGCTATTTGTTTACTTCTCGTTTTGACAATGTGTACAGCATTGTTACATCTCGTCTAGGCAGCGTTGTGAGTGTGGAGCGATTCGATTTAGGTCAATTTGCAAACCAGCCCGGGGTATTTGACCTGGATTGTTAAGTAGGTCATAGGTTAGTGCGATTTGTTGTCAGATAGGCCAGCATTATTCAGGTGTGAAATTCAGATGCGTTATAGTTCTGAAAGTGTTATGCAAGTACAAATTTTGTTTAGATTTCCCTTTTCAGATGAAAAGTTTGCTAGAATCGTCAGCATAGTAAGGTAGAAATTGTCAAGCAGTGTTATTAGACATACTACAAGGTAGACTTCGCAGGTGGAGGTTATAAAGCTTGTGCTCCCGGCGGAGCGGGTGATTTTGACGGTTGTAAAGTTGAGTAATTCAGGTTTGGTGTTAGTCCTGTTTAGGGCTAGTAATCGTGTGCATGACTGTGCGTGTCGGCATAGGTTACCTTCATAGTAGGTTGCTGTTCTTTTCTTTTTGTAGAACTTTGTTACGATGGCTTCAGCAACGTACAGGCTTATGTAGGTATAGATGTCTCTTAGAAAAGACTGGCGCAGGCAGGCTACTGTGTTCGCAAGGCGACTATGATCGTGTACAGACTGCCTGTTGAACAAGCATACATGAGGCAGAGTGCGGCTCACCTGGCATATAGGTGGGAGTATGCCAGTGCAACTTGCCCTTGATAGTACTTGATGATACCCTGTTGATTTGTCGACCTTTGAGGTGACGTCACCTACCTGCAGTACTTGTTTTCGTTTCCTACTGCAATGTTTACATGCTGAGACAGTGTGGCCGGGTAGGGTAGTGGGGGTTGCTGTTCAAATCGAGAGTATTAGATTTTGATGACTAGCTAGCCTGCTAGAGGTGATGATTACTCTCTACAGTCTTACAGGAATTAACCAGGTTCGGGGATAATCCTCTATGATGTTGTATTTTTAGAGCAGATAGTTTTTATTTGTTTTGCACTTGCAGCGATTAGCTTTGGTATGATACCTTAATAATTTGTATGATGGCCAACTGCAAGTATATGATTCGTCAACAGCATTTGTGTTCAATGAAACAAATGTTTATTCAATTTTCAACAAGAACTGGGTTAAATCATATGGTAACCAAACCAAATTTGCATAATAGCATGTCGACATTAATAAACAAGTATAAAAGGTCAATGTATTATTTCCAGGATGCAACATTCCTTTTTATGTCCTTAAGTCTTTTCAACTTGTTAACTTGCAACAACATGGCGTGGTTCCTCTATCTTTCTAGTGTTCCTTCGTTTATTTGTTAATGTGGTCTAGATTTCACGACGTTTTTCTTATCTCTTCATTTCAATGAAGAGCCAAACTTTCTCTTATGCATTAGTATTCCTTAGTTTGGCGTTCTCTCAGCTTAAGGACCTTCATCCTTGGTAAAAGGTTCAGATGTATGCCTGGGTTTACAATTCTTTACCCAGTTTTCGAGCGTAACTCTGTTTCAGTTATGACTGTGGGCTCTAACAACTATTGCATTCGATTCTTAGCACTACTTACGGTTCTCGTGAATTCACAAAATATATCATTCTACATTTCGAAGTTACACAGTTGCATTAATTATGCGAAGTCAATCTCCTCTATTAGAATATCACTGAGCAAGAAGAATTATGTCTTCTCTCGACCGCTCTAAATTCATGACTGCTTAAAAAATGGCTTCGTCTCTCGTTCATTCCGGGGAAAAAAGGACTGAGCCTAACCATTGGTTAGAAATCACGTGACCAACGCAACTATACAAGCGAAGCTTAGCCTAAATATTGCGTGGCGTTTCGAAGATAAATTGGCCTAATTAAACATCTGCGTTAAGATTTTTTAATCTTCTGTTTCTATAAAAATTTATTTTATATGTTAATATAGTTTGTATCTGAAGACTCACGGTATACGCGGTTACAACAGTACGTTACCTACCTGCAGTCCTTTTTTTCGTTTCCTACTGCAATGTTTTCATGCTGAGGCAGTACGTTGCTGTTACCGATGCGTTTCTGGTTATTGGTAACTTATGGTGCGAATGTTGTTGTGGGCCGTCGCTTCGTTAGGGCTAATGATGACAAGACAAACGTAACGGTAACGATTGGGTCATAAGACTGACCAACTGGTAAATAAGGCAATACTCGACGCATTGTTGCGCCGCAATTTATTACGGAATAAAGGCGTCGACATCGTGTGCAAATACAGTTCATCGATATGGTTCTGACAGCATATACATTGAATATAATAATCAACATGGACGTTGATTGACAGCACTCGCCGTTACGACGTCAAGGTTACGGCTTGGTAGTATACATGGTTCTGTCGAATTGACCGCATATTCTTTACGTAGATATATATTCCTTTACGCTTGAATGAAATGCTTCTAATTCTAATTGTCCCTGGATAGTCTGTTGTACTAATGTGTCCTTGTTATGTGTACATTCCATGCAAAATTGGTTGCTTTCCCATGACTTAAGAAGAACAATGTCTGGTGTGGACAATGGGTTTTCACCATCGACTGCTTTCTCATGCGTTGTGAAATTTCTCGGCGACTGTTCGGCAACAGGTTTTAAAAATCTAAATGCAGCATTACTCGCGTATCTTGAGACTGTCCAAAATGTGTCACCCAGACAAGTAATCTCTTATCTGTCGCGTACTCTGGCTTTATCAGCAATTAGACAAATACGCTGGCGATTTTCGCGTTAATCGGTAGCGGCCAAAGTTTAGTACGCGAGAATTTCCAACTTGCCTGTCGTTCCAATATTGCATCACCTGTATACTATCTTCAGAAGGGACGGTCAGGTAAACAGACAAGAAAAAATATCTTTGAGAGGGATGACAGAATGAAAATACAAAATATCTGCTAAAGTGCAGAGAAAGAAAGAGGGTGCCGGTTACTGAAACACGTAAATAATCAAGACAACAAATATCCAGGATCCGGCCGTAGTGAACAAGAGAGCGACAAGAGAACGACCCAAAAGTCATTTTGTGACACCATTTGCTAAACAGGGCCACCACAGCTTCCAATAGCTTAAGGCCTCACCATGTCTAAATCTGGCTATATATGTTTCTGAAAAAAAAAAACGGGAAATCCGGCCCTTAATATACATGTTTCTGAAAAACGGGAAATCTAGCTCGGGATATTTATGTTTCTGAAAAACGGGAAAGCCAGCGCAGGATATATGTTTATGAAAACTGGAAATCCGGCCCTGTACTAGCTGACAGAAATGAGTTATTTTTAGGTTTTAGTCTTTATCGACGCTGCACTTCAGGTGACAAAATTCACTTATTTTTTGAATGACGATTGCGTTCTGATACAACCTGCAGATTTTAGTCCAGGTTGAAAGCAGCGTGTCTCGCCACAGGAAGGCAAAGACCTCAACAAAAATAATAACACACGTACTTAAGAACATGAACCTTGCATAATTCTGCTAATACAAAAAGAAAAAAAAAAATGTACACCGTTTATTTACAATGGTGTAGAAGTGCAACATAAAAAAAAAAAAAAAAAAAGTATGTTTATTTTTCGCTTGGAATTAAGATTTTTTTGTTTATATCAGCTTTTAACTTCACTCCATTTTGCCGACCCCCTCACCTCTTATTATTTTGCCGCCCTATGTGACTGCCGTCATCGCCTATACATATACACATATCGATATATATATATATATATATATATATATATATATATATATATATATATATATATATATATATATATGTAATATATACGAGGGTGAGTCAAGTGAAAACCGTAAATATGTTATAACAATAAGAATAATCATGCCATTATATTGTAACTTGCCAATATTGTTGTCCTGGATGTCTCGAGTGTCATGCATGCGCCATCGCGGTGATGACGCATAAGGTGACGTCATAATGACGTTTTAAAGATGGCCGCCCCGCTAGTGGAATGCACCAAACAGCAGCAGCGTTCTGTTATTCAATTTTTGATCAGCGAAGGGGTGAAACCAATAGAAATTCATCGGCGAATGAAGCTCAAGTACGGTGATGCATGCATGTCAAGGTCGCAGGTGTATGAATGGTGTACAAAGTTCAAAAACGGCGTGATTTCTGTGACAGATTGTTCACGACCGGGTCAGGCACACAGAGTAGTGATTCCAGAATCGATAGCAACCGTTGAACGACTCGTACAGGGAAACCGCCGATTGACTGTGGATGATATTGCCACACATCTTGACATCAGTCACGGTTCAGCACACCACATCATCTCTGATGTGCTACAGTACCACAAAGTGTCTGCAAGGTGGGTGCCACGGCAGCTTACTCCAGAATTGAAACAACGACGCTGTACCTCTTCATCGGACCTGAAATTCTTTCCCCCCAAAGCCTCTTTGAGTCGTCCAAACAGGTGGAAATCACTTGGGGCTAGGTCTGGCGAGTACGGTAGATGTGGGAGACACTGAAAGTGCAGGGCCTTGATGGTTTCAGTCGTTGCATGGGCTGTATGGGGTCGAGCATTATCATGTTGCAAAAGGACACCTTTACTCAAAAGTCCACGTCGTTTGGATTTGATTGCGGGTCGAAGATGATTCCCGAGAAGCTCTGTATACCTGGCGCTGGTGACAGTGTTGCCCCTTGGCATGTAGTGCTCTAAAATAACTCCTCGTTCATCCCAAAAGAGAGTCAGCATTACCTTCCCTGCAGATGGTTGCGTGCGGAACTTCTTCGGTTTCGGCGAGGAGGGATGGCGCCATTCCTTGCTCGCTCGCTTAGTTTCAGGTTCGTGGTAGTGAACCCAAGTTTCGTCACCAGTAACAATTCTTGATAAGAAACCACCACCTTCTGTTTCGAATCGCCGCAAAAGTTCTTGACAAGCATCAATGCGTCGTTGTTTCAATTCTGGAGTAAGCTGCCGTGGCACCCACCTTGCAGACACTTTGTAGTACTGTAGCACATCAGAGATGATGTGGTGTGCTGAACCGTGACTGATGTCAAGATGTGTGGCAATATCATCCACAATCAATCGGCGGTTTCCCTGTACGAGTCGTTCAACGGTTGCTATCGATTCTGGAGTCACTACTCTGTGTGCCTGACCCGGTCGTGAACAATCTGTCACATAAATCACGCCGTTTTTGAACTTTGTACACCATTCATACACCTACGACCTTGACATGCATGCATCACCGTACTTGAGCTTCATTCGCCGATGAATTTCTATTGGTTTCACCCCTTCGCTGATCAAAAATTGAATAATAGAACGCTGCTGCTGTTTGGTGCATTCCACTAGCGGGGCGGCCATCTTTAAAACGTCATTATGAAGTCACCTTATGCGTCATCACCGCGATGGCGCGTGCATGACACTCGAGACATCCAGGACAACAATACTGGCAAGTTACAATATAATGGCATGATTATTCTTATTGTTATAACATATTTCCGGTTTTCACTTGACTCACCCTCGTATATATATATATATATATATATATATATATATATATATATATATATATATATATATATATATATATATATATATATATATATATATATATATATATATATATATATATATATATATATATATATATATATAATTTAGTCACAAAGATATTTTCTCATACATGATCTGTTGATGGATCGTTTTAAAACATCAACATTTTCCTTGTCATCCCTCATTGAGCATAGAGTCGAAACACTGCAGCTGGTCCCCGTGTAGACGGCAAGCTCCAAGTGTTGAGATGCTCATGTAGCGGTGGGTGTTGTAGCAATTTGTTTTATACCACGTGATTGCCAGTTTCATGCATAACCTCATATTAGTCGTCTTGTACGATGTCACGTAGGTCTTTATATCATTAAATTACCTACATCTTCTTCCTATTCTCTCACCCGAATCCTTTTATTTTATTATCTTTCCGTACTTGTTTTTCCTGTATTTTTCGCATCACTCGGGTGCGGAAAATATTTTCTTCTGTATTCTCAAACTCTACCTGTTTCTTTTATCAAAACTGAGAATCGCACGAGTAACGTGATTACGTAGATGTCAGCTCTGCCGGTCGAACGATAGCTGTGAATATACGGTCCTCGCCAGACATTCGTCTGCAGTTTTTTCCGGTCAGAGCGCTGACTGATCAGTGTCCCCGGGCGGGGGGTGTGAGAATTCGCTTCATCGGGGCATGGCAGACAGACAGCTGTCTACAGTTTGCAGAAACGCATGAGGTTTTTCGTTAGAAAAACCAGGCGTAGTGTGAAAAATCGCTCCGCACTGGAGACAGGCTGTCTGGGATTTGCAACTCAGTCGTACTCTTGGTCACTGATGGCTGTTACGACATGAGGGAAGCTGACGCAGGGTGTTAGAGAAGGGGAGATAATTTCGCTTGGCGAAAGAGTTGGGGCCCTTTGTCTAATTTTAAAATATTGGCCCGAGTTTGAAACTCACTTCACTCATTCTACATTTTACAGTAGACGTGGGCACTTCGTTCTAGAACACTTACATTTATAAGTGATATCTCTTAGTTTCGTTGTGACATCGTAGTGCTGGGCTTGAGGTATATTAATATTATATATCTAGTATTGCGTGTAGGGTTTAAAGTGTTTAAAGCGTTAAATCGCTCATTTCATTTTAACTAGTTCTGTGTCCAGAGTGCTTAATTTATAGTTTGTATTAATTTCCTAGTGACGCATACAGTGGAAATACATAATAAATTATATCTTTAGCTTACTAAAACTAGTAGCTATAAGGAATTTAATTTAATGGCTAATACTCAGTCGAGAATATTTTATATCACACTTATAAATGCTAGATGCGACATCAGTGAATAGTGACGGAATACGCACCATATTCCTAATTCCTGATGATCGATTTTATATAACTTATTTCACCGGAAGTTTAAATAATAAGTCAAGCTGTAGGCTTGCTGATTTGAAATGTAAGTTAAAATGAGTACATATATGTAAATTATTTGATATGTGTTCTTTCTTTTATATAGTGAAACGGTGGTACCCAACTTGCCAGCGTTTAGTAGCCTGAGAGACATATTTGTGAGAAGCATAGACATTTCCTATCCTTAACCACGTGGGTTTTTTTGTTTCAAGTAACACGGGTCTGACAGTGCATAAGCCATCAGAGAGAGACAGTAATAGCAATCCCACTAACGGTTTCTAAAGACTAGAAATATATATTGGGCTTTTGAGCCAGTTCATATTGCTCCACAAATTTAAATGTACATGCTGCCTGGCGGCGAGAGAATATTACAAGAATAACATTTACCTTCCGACAGAGGTTGTGACTAGTATTGTGGTGACCAAATATAGTACCTGCCTGAAAGAAGACACCGATCTGACATTCCTTAAATTCTAGAAGCCAAAGCTAATGACATTGTGCTCTGCTAACTTTCGTGCCTGGTCAAATTTTATGCGACTTAATCAGACATTTGGAAAAAATAAGAACACCCAAGGAAATCGTTCCCTGAGACAGAGAGTTCAGTACGTCTTTTGGAACTGGGGATTTCTTGGTCGTGGACGGCATTTTTCGGGTCTGTGTGAAGGTCCTAGAATTTTTATGTTCCCAGAGGCAACGAGCAAAGTTGTGAGTATATATGTGAAAGAAAGGCCAAGGCTGAATGAATGAGAGTACACAGGGCTGAGTGTTATTTTACCGGTTTATTATTGTCACCCATTTGCTGTCTTAACTTTTTTTAATCTGCAGAATTTGTTACTAGAAAGGCTAGAGTTTCTTTTTCTTAGGCTAAATCAGATTATCAAACTCTGTTTATACATTTACGAGAAAAGAAGAAACCTCTTAGACTCAACCTTACGTATCTATAACTCTTTGGGCCATCATCTGTTCTCTTAACGGGGGCTGTGGGCTAAACCTAGAGTAAGATTCTAACGGGGCTATCATCTGTGTAGCATTTTTCTTGAATTCTATGACTATTTGTATATGTTTTTCCTTGATGTAATTTTTGGTGTTGTGAGAAGATTTTTCTTTGATGATAATAATAAAAATCTCTCTTGAACTAAATCAGTGCGTTGGTCAGCTCGTTCAAATACATATAAATTCATTGTTATAGATTCCCACGTCTGTGTGTTTAACTGTTGTCACGTGTATGTGCGTGCCCGTGAGTAGATAGAGATATATTAATATATATATCTGTGTTTAGACTGTCTGACGCCTTTAAAAGCGGTCGTAGAAGATAGGTGAGAGAGAAGATTATCTCGATTCTCAAAGACAGCTTCTATATCACATTCTATCATCTCACGTGTGAGAAATTCAATTGCTTTTCACCAGCTCTCACTGTATCTATCACTCATTCCAACCTATTCAGAAGGGACCAACCTAAGTCTTAATACTCCTATCAAAAAATCTACGACATACGACATGCCTGAGGGATCATTAGTGCTGTTATTTCTTTGTCTTGTTTATCTTCTTCTTCTTTGATCCTTAGCCGCAGACTGTCAAAGCAGTCAGTGACCATCACGCCTGGTGGTGTCTTATAGGGCAGCAACAAACTGCTTCGACTTTGTTCGGTTGTCGGCTATCCTTCGTACAGTGCCCCAACTATGACAGAACGGGGCGGACCCTCTCGATCTTTGTTTCGCTTCAGCAGTATCGGTACATTGGTTGTACTGCTTTTATTGTGGGCTTTCATTTGTCGCACTTTCTGTCTTTATTTTCTGCTATGTATAGCAGATATTATGTATGTTCCTTCTCACACCATTCTCAGGTATAAGTAGACACGTCTGGCTGTTATCCATTTCTCCCCGCGTTGCAAGGAGCGGCAGCGACCTAACCATGTTGGCTATCGTGGGAGCAGCGAAATCAGTATACAGATTAACACGTAAATCGCCTCATCGCAGTGCTTAATCACTGATAACACATGGGTGCACTCATCACCAAAGCTTGGAATACGGAAAGATAACTGATGGGCATACACAGATAAGAGATTACTTTCTGATAAAAGTAATGATTGTTACATTGGGAACACGTTGTTATATGAGTTTACCGACATGTTCGTAAGTTTGTATCAAAGGGCAAGCGGATGTGTACAGCCATTTTCGGAAAAGTAATGTTTGAAATTTTGAATTAGCTGAGTCATGCAACATATTTAAATCAGATTGGCTGATCCTGTGAGGCGCGCATAACAAACGCATGGGAAAACAGTGAATATAGTATGATCATTTTCTCAAGCTATTTCACTTGAGAAATCGATCGCCAAGATACCAGACCTTGCTAGACTGAAGAATTAGAATTCAGAATTCCTTCTAAAACATACCGGACACCTTTTATTGGAGCGTTTTGGACTGACTTTCAAAGCCCAGGAAATCTATTTCATATTAAATAAGGAAACCGGGACTGAGGAAACTGAAGAACCACAAACGAAGTCAGAGAGGGAACTCATTAAATTAACGACACCCCAGACGCGTGTAAGAGGCCGATTCAAGTCTCTTTTATTCATCTGAGCAAAAAGTCTGTGAGCCAAGATTGGCGTACGTTGTGATTTGCATTTCAGATTTTATTACTAACATGTGAACTAACATATACATATGTATATATTACCAAGTGAATTTAATATGTGTAACTCGCTTTTGGATGTCAAAGTCATTGGAGGCTGACAACCTCAGCGTATAGAATGAGGATTCATGAACCACCACTGCACGGACTGGTGACTGCTTTATTGCTAGTTTCGTAAAGAGAACTAAAAACATAAAGTAGATCCATGTTCCATATGGAGCAGGGAGGGAAAGATGAAAGAAATGATGTACATTTTAAGTAAAATACTTTCATTTTCAAAACAGTGTAAATGTCCATATAAACATATTCTCTTTAAAATTAATGTACGTTTTCAAGCTTTAAACCAGTGTAAATATCTATGTGAAAATATTCATTTTAAAGTTAATGGAAGTTTCAAACTTTTCAAATCAGTGTAAATATAAATGAAAACATATTCAATTTATATTGTGAACACCTTTCAATCAGTGGAGATGTATATGTAAACAGACTCTATCTGTATTATTAGCCTTTTCATTTAAATGTCATGTAAAGCTAAAGCTATTCTATTTAAATATAAAAGAAAGTTTATCCTGAGGGATTAAATTTAATTCTCATCGAGGGTAAATTCTGAGTTAATTGGGATGGTGGTATGGGAAGATAGGAACACATAACTATGGGGTGGAAAACGCCATACTCCGAAGAACGTTTCGTTCTATTCTTTTACCATACTTATTGGTGGTACCATCAGAAAGTACTATCTCTGGAACAAGAAGAGAACAGTGGCTTAAGCTTTAAAACGAAGGACCCACGTAGTAGACTCTCCTTGATATTTCTGGGAAATGAGCTACACTCGACAACCTTGATCAGGGACGAGCGTGAGCAGTGTGAAAAGAACCAACCCATAAGAAGGAGCAGAACCGTCATTGGTAGCTAAATTCAAATCTATGCTGTTACTTGAACTTCTTGTAACGTTTTACAATCCATAATGACCGTGATGATAACTTTTCTTGATCCATAACCATTCAAATTATTTTTCAACTGTTAAACTTAAGCGATTATTAAATTTTGTTATTTGTAATGTTACAAATTTAACTTCGATTTAATTATTTTAAAGTTACTGCATGTTTGTCTCAGTCAGTTTTCTACACATACCCTAAACAGAGCTATACTAGAAAGATAAGAACTCCACTGAGTAAATCAGAGGTGGGGGGGCTTGACGAGTTGAAATTAATAAGTGCTTAAATACTTCACAAAAGCGTCGGCAGAATTACAGAGTTATCATACTCAGCGAAATCAGTATTGTTCTCGCTTATTCTGAATATCTTGTGAAGACTCCCTGGAGATAGAAGCGTGTTGTTTCTTCTATTTACATGTCTGCCAAGAGTAATCTTGTTCGAAGGTAGATACCTTTGTAGCCCATATTATATACTCTTGAGTTTTGGTCACTGTAGGACCACTACTGCAAAGCAGGGGAGGCAATGCCGTCATAATTAGGGTCTCGACTTGGGATTGAACGCAGTCGCACAAGCGCGATAAGTCACAGTTGAGCGACTGGCGCCGGGGTTATAGAACTTGTCTAGTAATTCCCCTAGACGACTGACATAAATTTCCGACTTACTGAAAGAATGGTGTCAAGAGTGTGTTTAATTGTAAGACTGAGCATACATTGCAGTCATATATAACAGTAAAAGAAACTGTGTAAAGAATAATTTAGTAATTGAAAGAAACAAAACTTTTTGGAACTAAAGTTAAAGTTGAAGAAATAAGAAGTTCACTTGGTGCGGCTAAATCAGTGTTGTAAATTTGTGGTTTTACTAGTAGTAGCTGTTGTGCATTTGTGTAGCTTTTTAAACAGACTTTTCGCTCAGAATAGCAGAGTCCCAAAACCTACATGCATTTTACCTTAATCTAGGTCGCGAACTAGGTTTTTCAGTGACATAACTTTCTGACTTAGTTCTTACTTCGGTGCGAGAACAGGAACAGAAAGAAAAAGATAAAGAGGAAAAAGACAGGATGGAATCAGAGAAAGCCGCACTCCGTGAGGAGAAAGCAGCTGAGCAGGAAGAGAGAAGGATGGCCAGGGAACACGAAAAAGCCCAAGCTGAAGAGAAGGAAAAGTAAAGGGCTTTCGAAGAGCAGAAAGCTGAAAAGCAAAGGGCTTTCGAAGCCGCAGAGGGAGAAAAGGAGAGGGCATTCCAAGAGAAGAAGGAACAGGCCGAAAGGTCATTCCAAGAAAAGAAGGAACAAGCCGAAAGAGCGGAAAAGGAACAGGAGAGGGCATTCTAAGAAAAGAAGGAACAGGACGACAGAGCCCACGCCATTAGATTGAAGGAATTGGAAATTGAAAGAAGAAGAGTGGATTCTAGTTCTAACAGTGGCGGGTCTGGCAGTTCTCAAGAAGAAAAGAACAACTATGACATGTTGAAGAAAGCTCTGCTACAGCTTTTTATGCTCAATGCAGAGACTTTTCGTGGTCAATTCCGTGAGGTGAAGCCGGTTTTAGAAAGAACAGAAGATGTGCAGATCATATATTCACCATCAGAAACATTATAGAGCTGTGCTCAGAATGGCAGAGACAGCTGTACATTAATTTCGTTGATTTTGGAAAATCTTTTGACAGTATACATAGGGACAGTCTATGAGAAATACTGAGGAGTTATGGAATTCCAAGCTGCATAGTGTCCAACATAAAAAGCCTCCATGCCAACTTTACATGTAGCATTGGGCAGAGCAACCTAACTTTTGAAATGAAGACAGGAGTACGACAGGGATGCCCCTTATCAACCACTTTATTTTTGATTGTCATAGACTGGATGATGCACCAAACAATAGAGGGCAGTGCACGAGGAATAAGATGAACAACGTTCTTTACATTGGAAGATCTGGAATACGCAGATGACACTATGTTACTCGCTCATTCACATCAACACATCCAAAAAATAGGTAGTCTGAATAAGTGTAGCCAACAGGTGGGTCTGAACATCAATCTAAAGAATACAGAAATCATGACACTTCTTCTTCTTCTTTGATCCTCAGCCGCCGACCATCAAAGCGGTCAGTGGCCATCACGCCTGGTGGCGTCTTGTATGGCAACAACAAATTGATTCCACTTTGCTCGGTCGGTGGCCATCCTTCGTACAGTGCCCCAACTCTGGTTCATTCTTTGCATCTCAGCCTCCACAGTCTGCCGCCAAGTTGTTTTTGGTCGGCCTCTCTTTCGTTTTCCTTCAGGGGTCCATAGCATAGCTGTTCTTATGATGGCATCGGGGTCTCTTCTGAGGACATGGCCAACCCAACTCCAGCGTGTGCCAGCTATGGTGGTGTGCATATCCTCTTGCTTGCTCTGAGTAAGTAGATCTTGGTTGGTGATGGTATTCGGCAAAAAGATTCGGAGAATTTTTCTTAGGCATGTTGTGTAAAAAGAGGACAATTTCGACATTTCCTCCTCTGTAACTCTCCAGCATTCCGTACCATAGAGAAGCACAGAAAGCACACAGCTCTGACATAATCTTAATTTTGTGGTTGTGCTGTACTGAGAGGACTTCCAGATGTTGTTTACATTGGAAGATCTGGAATACGCAGATGACACGTTGTTACTCGCTCATTCACATCAACACATCCAAAAAAAAAATAGTCTGAATATGTGTAGTCAACAGGTGGGTCTGAACATCAATCTAAAGAATACAGAAGTCATGACACTCAATCTGGGCAATTCCTAGCCCATAACAATAAGGAACCACAAGCTAGAACAGACAGACACATTTACATACCTACGATGCATATTAACACCAGACGGTGGAATGATCAAAGACATCAAGAACATAATGAATAAAGCGAGAACAGCCTTTGCTGGTCTAAAAAACATATGGAAGTCTTCTCAGTACAGCACAAACACCAAATTAAGATTATATTAGAGCTGTGTACTTTCTGTCCTTCTCTATGGTGCGGAATGCTGGAGAGTAACAGAGAAGGAAATGTCAAATTTGTTCTCTTTCCACATAATCTGCCTAATGAAAATTCTCCGAATATTTTGGCCGAATACCATCACTAACCAAGAACTGCTTACTCAGAGCAAGCAAGAGAACATGCACACCATCATAGCTGGTAGACGATGGAGTTGGGTTGGCCACGTCCTCAGAAGAGACCTCGATGCCATCACATTTATGCTACGAGCTCTTAAAGTAAAGCGAAAGAGAGGCTGACCAAAAACAACTGTGTGGAGAACTGTGGAGGCCGAGATGCAAAGAATGAACTAGAACTGTGGTACTGCATGAAGGATGGCCGGCGATCGAGCAAAATGGAAGGGCTTGTTGCTGCCTTGCAAGACGCCACAAGGCGTGATGGCCACTGACTGCTTTGATGGTCGGCGGCTAGGGATCAAAGAAGAAGACTACTGTTACCAGTGTCTTCTTGGTGGTGCAGTGTCTTGTGTAAATGATTTCTTCTGGTGGGTTGTTTCTTGATTTAGAACACTACTGTAACGATGGGTCATAAAACTGACCAACTGGTAAGTCAAGCAGGCTGGACACATTGTTTGACATCACTGACAAAATGCTTTATTGAAGACGAGTACATATACATCATGGGTCGGAACAGTTCATAAATGCAGTTACGGTAGAAACGAAAACGTAGTTAATACATGTTATCAGTGTTGGACTTGACCGAACTCACTAACCGTCACCATCTCAAGGGCGATGGAAGCTCTGCGGTAATAAGTCTATCCAATCCTAGTCTCTATTACACGACTGTCTAATAATTTTGGAGGTCTTCCATTAAGACAATGCGTTTCGATCCATTATATATATTTTCAGCAGGCACTTGACGCACTAGCGACACGCCATAGCAAGACGGGCTGAAGCTCTGCCAAATCCTGCAAAGGACAAATTGAGTATCTATCACGATAACTGAACGAGCCAGACTTGGCTAATATATACGCTGCACTCAGGAAGATATCACCATATATTTCAGGGTAACTTCCCACGACTTGGGGCTAAGACACCTAACAATATTCGTCTCAGACGACTGTCCTTATCAAAGGTCTTTTAGGATCTGCGCAAGCATCATTGCTGTGTGGCAACAAATCGACCGCAGCAAGCTGCGCTATTCTGTTCAAATCCCGTGCACAACGGCACAAACACTTAAACTTATAATTACCTTAGATGCGCTCACATGTGCGTCTATAAAAGACTAGACCCGCATGTGAGGATCTCAAACACTTAACTCCCACGCGAAAAAGGACTTAACAACTACTTGACACAATACAGATACTTGTTACCTCTACTTGTCGGAAAATTCACACCAGTAATTGGTGTTAGAGATTGCTATCTGAGACGTGTGAGAGCTTTTTCTTATCTTTGTAGAATCCTAACATTTTAATCTAGTTCTATAAGTCGTCTTTATGCTCTCTCTGAATGTTATCTAAAAAAAAAACTATTTTACATGCTGCTGGCTCTCTTCTCTATTTGTCAACGTGAGTTCAATATTTTTATTCCTACGTCTGACGTTTGTCGTGTGGTGAGTATTGTGGAAACTACGATAGTAGTTTTCGCCACGAATAGCCGTTGAGATATTAGGTAGAAGGTCTCCAGAAATTGGCTCGGTAGGAAAGGATAGAGACCCATCCGAGATAAGGACAAAAATAAGAAAATGCGAATGCTTTCCACTGAACAGTGTTTTCTAATTAGTTATGGAAAGAGTTATGTTTCCCCACGACCTTAGCTTCTGCCTTTAGAACCCGTAATAGAAAAAGCCCCCAACCTCATCTGAGTGTAGAAATTTACCTATATGTAAATATTTAACACCGACAGTACTGTCACGTGACCGATAATTTATTTTACCATCTTGTCCATAATTTGATTACTCCTTTAAATGTTCTGTTTTCCTGGACATTTTGTATTTTCTTTTTCTTTCATTTTCTACCTTCGTGGCCAAACTTTTTCACCTTCTCAAACCCCACCCGAGGTTTGGTTACGTTCCGGCCTGTAGCGGTCAGCGAACGATAATATTATCTAAGCCGCACCTGGTCTGACCAGGGGAATATCTCTTACGTTTACAGTCTTTGACCACGAGCGAGAGGAGCCTATGTGTAGTCTTTGATCGCTAGCGGGAGAGAACTCGTGCGGTCGGTAATAAGTTTGATCTGTTTCAGGGGGAGATAACAACCGCTGCTAGTGGGTTGTTTGCCCTTAGATGAGCAAAGAGCACATAATATTATGATTGTCTCTCTGGGGAATTTTCGCAAGTTGTTGCTTCTGAAACCTTTGTCTTACCCGGTATTACGATTACGCCGATACATCTGTAGAAATATGCAGGCCAGGTGTCCGGGGGGAGCGTCCTTTGTAATCTATAAGAGTGATGGGTTTAATAGACAAAGACATTCATGAATATTCCTGGCCCGTAGATGACCATCATGAGATAAGGCAAACTTTAACACAGTACTAGAATGTGTTTGCCTATGTTCTAGTCATTTTTTTGGGGTGAGTTGACATATCTTATAATTATAATATGATATATTCATGTTAGCTTTTTATATATCTGTTAGGAAAGTGAATTTATTTCTGAGGACTTTTCCTAGTAATTTATTCAGTGATAGGGTAGCGCTGTCTACGGCCTATTAAGTGGTGCTTAAACTGTTACGGTTTATCATGGGTTAAATGTTAAACTTACAATAACAGATAATAGGCGTAGAATCAGTCCACAGACGCTTATCATGGGTTAAGAATGGGCTAAATTAACTGTCATTTCTGTAAGATAATGTCAGGTGTGGATTGTTCACTTTAAAACTGAATAGTGAGATGCAGGTAATAACTCTGGATTATAGGAGATAGTCACTTATTCCTTTTGATAGATATTTCTAGTGGCAAGGGAGAATCATTTTATGCTTACTTGTGTGGCTAGACACTAGTCTATAACTTTCACCGAAAGCAGTCACCAGACATAGATATAATTATATCGTATGATTTAGCCACAACTGTATTATTATAGCAAGAACATTGCATTTTCTATGTACTCATTTGTGGGATATTAATATTTTATTTCCCCAAGGGGACATACGACTTATTTGGTAATGTCAAATGCTGTAATCTGTTTATGTAAATTCATTTAATGTTGTAAGATGAATAAGCATATTCATTTAACTGTAACTAAAGGTTAGGTTTCCTGTATGTTGAGACTGGGAGAAGAGGAGGAGATTTTGCTGTCAGAACATTTAATGACAGTTACATGGGTGTACAAAAGATACTAAGCCTATTCTTGCGCGTGTTGATAATTGATATTTTTAAGGAACAGGAGACATGGTTAAAGACAGCCCTAAACTATCATAGCAATAACTACAATAAATTTAATCCCATAGTGGAGCGAAACTTTCTGTATAAATTTAGTGTGATTTATTATTTGCATGAGGTAAAAGGTCTTTTTTTTGGGTCTCAGTTTCAGGGAGACCGTATCGCTAGAGCAGACTCCAGTCAGGCGAAGAATTTCATATACTCTTCGATCTAGAGGTTTTCTGTATACATCTAGCAACGAATCGCCAACCCCGTTCCTGAATCAAAACCCTTTTTTTTTGTCAACGCCAAGTTAAGCTCACGCAGTGCAACGGAGCCAACGCTAAATCTGGAATCACCAAATGTAGTAGTAGTTCTCTACTCGCCTATTGGATTACCAGCCAGAGCATTGCGGCTTCCAGAATATCAAAACCGCCCTGCATGCCGATAGCAGAATTCCATATCACCCGCCTTTTTGTGCCTAAACGGGGCACTCAGCAAACCACAGCCAAACCAGTTTAAACATGATTTACAGCCAAGCAGAGCCTAGCGCCGGATAAGCGCGCCTGGGACTCTTTGTCCTCAAGTGACTTCTTCTGGTGTATTTTTCTGGATACTTAAAACCTCGCACGTATGAGCAGCCATCTATGGACAGAGTTCCAGCCCCCTCACGCAAATAGCGGTCACCAACGTTTAGCACCAACAAGGAAAGTTTTGTAAGCTAGTCCCTCACGAAGGATCTACAAGTAATACACTTTTCTGGAGCTAACATTTGGTTCCACGAAAAAAAAACATACAGGCTGTCGCTCAGTTCGTTTATTTGGTCAGCAGGAGATAAACAACGTCTTCCAGTGTTCCCTCGCGCAATTAGGGGTCACCAACGTTTAGCCCGACAAGGAAAGTTCGGTATTTCACTTCCGTCATCTTGAAGGATATTTATCGGTAAGACACTTTCTGGAGCTAGCGCCTTTGGTCCCCGAAAGCGGACCCTCTGTCGGACAGCTTAGTTATTTTCTCCGTGTTCTACAGGGTTTTATGAGTGTTGGTGGTGTGTGTGTTTGTGGGTGTGTATTTGCATTATTGATGACTATTGATGAATATTTGATTATTGATGTAATTTATGCTGTGTATGATGATATGCATTAATTCCATGTTTTTCTTCTTTAATAAAGTTTACACATTTATTAATGCGCTGTTCCCGACCATTTTCATCCATAATTAACTTGTTTTAGCTCTTTACTAGAATCTCTATGTTTGATAAGAGAAAAGAGTGAGAGCAGGAGATGCTTAGACAGTGAAAAGTGAGTTGAGGCTTGGAGAGAGATCATTTTTTGGTAAATCTTCTTCCAGGTTGTCTCAAGTCCATCTCCTAGTTACACCTTTCTGTGTGTGTAATCTATAACTCTGTCAGTCCACTATCCCTTGTCGATTTCACTACTATTGTCCAACTCGACAAATACTCTACACTTTACTCAACCACGACAATTAATGGGAGCCCGTCCGAGATTCCAGAACCCATCTAGTACGACATTTAATATGTGCTCGATCCGAGGATGAATCTCTCACAAGATTCTATCTTGATTCTTAGAGTTTAGTGTTCGGCAGATTATAGGAATTTCTTTCCCTTAAACATTTCGAACTATTTCTTTTGGGTGGAAGTCGGAACAGCGTTTTTTTCTCCACAGCAATCATAAATATTTAGTTACATTTATTGTTCATGCTACACATGAGACAGCTGGTAAAGGTTGATGGTATCACTGCTGAGTTTTTGGTTGACAAATCTGACGACTATTGTTGTAAAAGTCAGAAATTTTTTTTTTAAGGGTTAATATTTTTTCAGGAGTAGCTCTTTAATCTGAGATAAGAAGCTACAGATAGTCAGTTACTAGCTTGCATTTGTACCAAGGGAGGGTGTTCATTCGGATGATAGTAACCAATCCTCTCAATAGCTTAGTACTGACAGAACTGGGGTGAAGTGATAGTAATAAGTTTTACATCACTTACATTTTTTGGAGTTTTTGCTTGTCGATCAGAGTAGCTACAAACTTTCTTGTTTTTAAAGTTCCCAGGCTAGCCTAGATTTTATTGATTATTAAGTTAATCAGCACCTAGTGGACTAGGTAACTAAGATCTCTAGGTTCTATTCTTCTATAGTGTTTGCTCACCCTGATATAATGGCCGATCTAGATAAAGTGCATAGGATTGCCCTCGAGGTAGCTAAGTACATGGAGTACAAGGATAGCGAAATCCAGCCTTTTCTAGAATTTGCAGTAAGCCTGCAGGATCAATACGAGGTAGACAATTGGTTTGACAGCCGTTTAATCTTGGCATGGTCCTGTAAACAAACTGGGGAGAGTGAAGCATTCACCCGACAGTATGTAGAAGAAGTGATAGAAGATGAGAAGCAAAGGGAAAAGCAAAGACAAGAACGGGACAAGCAATTGGAAATGGAGCAACAAGAACGGGACAAGCAATTGGAAATAGAGCGCCAAGAAAGGGACAGAGAAAGCCAAGAAAGGAGCAGGCTACACCAAATCAGAATGAATGAACTGGATAGCCAAATTCGGAGGATGGAAACAGATACTAAATGTAGTCACTCTACTTCCCCTTCTACTGTGCCCTTAACGGTCAACGCCCCTGCAAACCTTGCGCCCATGAAAGAAAACTTGCCTGCTAAAACCGAACCCCAACTCCAGAAAATTGACTTTCCTTTGGACTTGGATCCGAAGCCCAAACAAGGAAAGAATTTACGTCGGGATAGCAGACCTAAGGCCACGGGAAAAATTACGCAACGTTCCCAGGCATGGAAACTGCACAAAGGTGAGAGAGGTGCTAACAAGCATTGTAATACGGATTGTTCCCGTCTGGCAAGCGGCGAACCCCGAGCCTCTCACGCTCCAGACCGAGCAGCACCTAACCGACACGTGACGTCGAGAAAAGGGAGCCACACCCTATCACGTTATATTTCGCAAGATTCCCGGCCGGACAGCGAAAAACCATATGCAGAGGCGCATCCCTCCAACTCAACGATCGTAGAAAGGAGGTGCCGCTCCTCTTATCACCCTGAGCTTAAAAGGTGCAAGAATAAGTCGCCTGCTAAAAGGGGTAAACTTTCCAAACCGTTCCAAGGAACTTTGGAAAAACACACCGAGAGTTTTTTCTCGGGCACTTCGCGATCTAACGGGATCTCAAACCGTCCAGTCTTTTGCATGCAGTCTGCGGGGCCTGTCAACCAGGAAGTGGATCTCGCATTGCAGGACAAAGTTCAACTGACGCCAGTAACTTCCTCAGGGGAGGGCAAAGTTGACGTTTATGGTGGACACAGGGTTCCATGCGAAGGGATCCCTGGTATTCCATTTGAGTCTCTCACACTTCTCAGGGCAGAAGACAGTGAGAAAAGCTGCCTTACTACTGTACAAGGAGCCATTGTTGAGAGCCTTGGCTCACGTCATGCTAGTACCGGTGAAGCGACTCAACAAACTCTGCAACTCGCAGATATTACCTATCTTTCTACACGGATAGAAGCTACGGAGATCTGTTATGATTTAGTAGAACCCCAGAATGCGATCGATTACTCTCTGCTTCAGGCAGCTGAGTTCTCTCATTCAAATCGCATTATTCCAGTGGTCTCAACCCCACTGATGGACAGCAAAGTAGTCGCCTCCGCCAGGCCATTACAGAGCAACTTGATCATTTCCGTTGACCAAGCCAGAGTTGTGACTGGCAAGGCAAGGAAAGCTCCAGATCCACCTTTAGACGGCACAGGTCTGAAGATTGATCAATGCTCCCACCGAAACAGGGGAGTAGGTGTGGAGAGGCAGAAGAAAAATGCTAGCATTTCTTCGGCCAACGAACGGCTTTATTTGCCAACTAGGGTTACACGCGCGCGAAAAATCCCGATAGACTGCAGCTATAGAGGGTTATTCAAGGCCACGCCCGTGACAGGTAAATATATACATAAGCAGCCTGAGCCCAACAATGATTACACTGCGCATAACAGGCGGATTATCTACGCAGTGGCCAGTGAGTTCAGGCAGGGCCGAAAACCACAACAGGTGCGGATAATTTTCCGGACCATAAACAGGCACAGCGAATGGTGGAACCAAGATCAGGTTCACACGGAAACGAAGGGCGTCAGCGCCGACTGGCCTCGCAAAATCCCATTCGCTGAACGTCTATTAGACAGAGGGAAGAAAAGAAATGAACTCGGAGCTAGTCATACAGACAGACAGAAATTGGAACCGTATTTGGTTTATGAGTATAGGATGTTCCAATGACAGGTAATGGACGTCGATGGAAAAGATAAATTACTGTCATTTTTGTCCGTATTCCTCGAACTTTAAAAGGGGGGGCACTTGTCACGTGACCGATAATTTATTTTACCATCTTGTCCATAATTTGATTACTCCTTTAAATGTTCTGTTTTCCTGGACATTTTGTATTTTCTTTTTCTTTCATTTTCTACCTTCGTGGCCAAACTTTTTCACCTTCTCAAACCCCACCCGAAGTTTGGTTACGTTCCGGCCTGTAGCGGTCAGCGAACGATAATATTATCTAAGCCGCACCTGGTCTGACCAGGGGAATATCTCTTACGTTTACAGTCTTTGACCACGAGCGAGAGGAGCCTATGTGTAGTCTTTGATCGCTAGCGGGAGAGAACTCGTGCGGTCGGTAATAAGTTTGATCTGTTTCAGGGGGAGATAACAACCGCTGCTAGTGGGTTGTTTGCCCTTAGATGAGCAAAGAGCACATAATATTATGATTGTCTCTCTGGGGAATTTTCGCAAGTTGTTGCTTCTGAAACCTTTGTCTTACCCGGTATTACGATTACGCCGATACATCTGTAGAAATATGCAGGCCAGGTGTCCGGGGGGAGCGTCCTTTGTAATCTATAAGAGTGATGGGTTTAATAGACAAAGACATTCGTGAATATTCCTGGCCCGTAGATGACCATCATGAGATAAGGTAAACTTTAACACAGTACTAGAATGTGTTTGCCTATGTTCTAGTCATTTTTTTGGGGTGAGTTGACATATCTTATAATTATAATATGATATATTCATGTTAGCTTTTTATATATCTGTTAGGAAAGTGAATTTATTTCTGAGGACTTCTCCTAGTAATTTATTCAGTGATAGGGTAGCGCTGTCTACGGCCTATTAAGTGGTGCTTAAACTGTTACGGTTTATCATGGGTTAAATGTTAAACTTACAATAACAGATAATAGGCGTAGAATCAGTCCACAGACGCTTATCATGGGTTAAGAATGGGCTAAATTAACTGTCATTTCTGTAAGATAATGTCAGGTGTGGATTGTTCACTTTAAAACTGAATAGTGAGATGCAGGTAATAACTCTGGATTATAGGAGATAGTCACTTATTCCTTTTGATAGATATTTCTAGTGGCAAGGGAGAATCATTTTATGCTTACTTGTGTGGCTAGACACTAGTCTATAACTTTCACCGAAAGCAGTCACCAGGCATAGATATAATTATATCGTATGATTTAGCCACAACTGTATTATTATAGCAAGAACATTGCATTTTCTATGTACTCATTTGTGGGATATTAATATTTTATTTCCCCAAGGGGACATACGACTTATTTGGTAATGTCAAATGCTGTAATCTGTTTATGTAAATTCATTTAATGTTGTAAGATGAATAAGCATATTCATTTAACTGTAACTAAAGGTTAGGTTTCCTGTATGTTGAGATTGGGAGAAGAGGAGGAGATTTTGCTGTCAGAACATTTAATGACAGTTACATGGGTGTACAAAAGATATTAAGCCTATTCTTGCGCGTGTTGATAATTGATATTTTTAAGGAACAGGAGACATGGTTAAAGACAGCCATAAACTATCATAGCAATAACTACAATAAATTTAATCCCATAGTGGAGCGAAACTTTCTGTATAAAGTTAGTGTGATTTATTATTTGCTTGAGGTAAAAGGTCTTTTTTTTTTGGGTCTCAGTTTCAGGGAGACCGTATCGCTAGAGCAGACTCCAGTCAGGCGAAGAATTTCATATACTCTTCGATCTAGAGGATTTCTGTATACATCTAGCAACGAATCGCCAACCCCGTTCCTGAATCAAAACCCTTTTTTTTGTCAACGCCAAGTTAAGCTCACGCAGTGCAACGGAGCCAACGCTAAATCTGGAATCACCAAATGTAGTAGTAGTTCTCTACTCGCCTATTGGATTACCAGCCAGAGCATTGCGGCTTCCAGAATATCAAAACCGCCCTGCATGCCGATAGCAGAATTCCATATCACCCGCCTTTTTGTGCCTAAACGGGGCACTCAGCAAACCACAGCCAAACCAGTTTAAACAGGATTTACAGCCAAGCAGAGCCTAGCGCCGGATAAGCGCGCCTGGGACTCTTTGTCCTCAAGTGACTTCTTCTGGTGTATTTTTCTGGATACTTAAAACCTCGCACGTATGAGCAGCCATCTATGGACAGAGTTCCAGCCCCCTCACGCAAATAGCGGTCACCAACGTTTAGCACCAACAAGGAAAGTTTTGTAAGCTAGTCCCTCACGAAGGATCTACAAGTAATACACTTTTCTGGAGCTAACATTTGGTTCCACGAAAAAAAAAACATACAGGCTGTCGCTCAGTTCGTTTATTTGGTCAGCAGGAGATAAACAACGTCTTCCAGTGTTCCCTCGCGCAATTAGGGGTCACCAACGTTTAGCCCGACAAGGAAAGTTCGGTATTTCACTTCCGTCATCTTGAAGGATATTTATCGGTAAGACACTTTCTGGAGCTAGCGCCTTTGGTCCCCGAAAGCGGACCCTCTGTCGGACAGCTTAGTTATTTTCTCCGTGTTCTACAGGGTTTTATGAGTGTTGGTGGTGTGTGTGTTTGTGGGTGTGTATTTGTATTATTGATGACTATTGATGAATATTTGATTATTGATGTAATTTATGCTGTGTATGATGATATGCATTAATTCCATGTTTTTCTTCTTTAATAAAGTTTACACATTTATTAATGCGCTGTTCCCGACCCTTTAACTTGTTTTAGCTCTTTACTAGAATCTCTATGTTTGATAAGAGAAAAGAGTGAGAGCAGGAGATGCTTAGACAGTGAAAAGTGAGTAGAGGCTTGGAGAGAGAGATCATTTTTGGTAAATCTTTTTCCAGGTTGTCTCAAGTCCATCTCCTAGTTACACCTTTCTGTGTGTGTAATCTATAACTCTGTCAGTCCACTATCCCTTGTCGATTTCACTACTATTGTCCAACTCGACAAATACTCTACACTTTACTCAACCACGACAAGTACGAGTGATACATTAACGAACTAGGTAATGATCAAACGATTATTGGGTTTATTAATTAAATATCTACACAAGTAGGGTTAGTAGTGATTAGAACGTGATGATGATAC
The DNA here is from genome assembly GCA_024509875.1 of Oreohelix idahoensis. NCBI lineage: Eukaryota > Metazoa > Mollusca > Gastropoda > Stylommatophora > Oreohelicidae > Oreohelix > Oreohelix idahoensis. The sequence goes on along the minus strand of JAMPIV010010779.1, from coordinate 16,644 downwards.
AAGACGATTCACACAAAACACACAGATGAGATATTAGTATTGTAGTTAATTAAATAGAAGAATGAACTTGTGTAAAGCGAAATGATGATGATGTGGTATGATACGTTTTACCAAAATGGTGAGTAATCTACACAGTCCATGTGTCTCTAAATGCTTCTCCCTAGTAGAATGATTCACATTTATGCATAGAATGTCCCAAGTTGTTATAAGTTATTTCGAGTGGAGTATCTCTACGCCGAGAACGTTCTGATGAAAACTTATGTTGTACTGAGAACGTTGATAATATACCGTCCTTCACTGTTTGACAATATCTCTGTAGCATTGACCAACAGTTAACAGTTATCGTATGAAAATGTCTGTTGTCTAATCTCCGAAGGTTACTGGCCAGACTGGATATCTTCACGATCTGTTCTTAATATGTAGACTCATTACCTTAAGAATGTAATCGTGTTCATAAAGTATACTTCGGAGTCTGCTTCATAAAGTGCCCTTAAGAGTGTGTTGCAATTGATATAAATATGAGGTTCAACTTTTGAGCTCTTTAATGTGACTTCAGATGGTACGCTTCCGATGGAGCTAAACTTGATATTTAGACATGTAATCAACTGTGAGCTTTAGATTGACTCATGTGGGAAGCTTTCAAGTGATTTGAGCTTGATTTAAATATGTATCGAACTTGTGAGCACGCAATATAAGGTGATGAAAATGCTGCGTCTACCGTCTTAATCGTGGGCGAGAAATATTCATTTTTTAATTGAGGAATGAAGGATGTCCTATGGCGAATTCTGCGAGCCAAATGTCCATTTTGATAACCTTTATCTGGTTAGACGTCAGGCACGTAGCGTGTAGACTCAGACTTCTGATGAACTTCTTTTCCCTTCGCAAAATCCTTTAAGAGCACAATACACCACAGATATGAATTATTTTATCCACACTGAATAAACACGTGTATTTAAGCTAGGCGTTAGGGATTTTCTCTACACCACAATGTTGAAAAAACTGTACTCCTCTCTTTAACGAGCGGCACGGTACATATATCTCCAAAAGTCCACGTGGGTCCTTTGGGCCGGTGACGTACCACTCCGCCCATACAACCAATAGCTAAGAGTCCGTCTGGTCTTTCGTACCTAGAATCTCTCTTGTCTCCTTTCAGTCTAAAAATGGGTTGGGCAATTTGCGACCAACTTTCGTTGCCGGGCTTGCCTGTAAGTCTTGGCCAGACCGCGCGGTGTTTGCTGATTGGTGGGCTAGAAAAATCCACCTGTCGCAAATCGGGCTGTCCCTTGTCTCTTGCATGATGGCTAACAAGTCCCTTTGTCGTGCGCAATGACCGTCGTCGCCCATCTGGAAACAAAGGTTGTTGTTCCACGTCGAGGGCCTTTGATAAAACACTCCTGGAGTTCATTGTTTGCATGGCCATTGTATTGTGCGTGATGGTCTTTTGTTTGAACAACGGCTTAGACTAATCTTTTGTGTGAGCCGCGCTATCCTCAAAGTTAACAATTTTGATGAAACCAGATGTGTTTCACTAGATTTATTACGAGGCAAAGTGGACTTTAAAAGATAATGCAAGGTGGAGGTCTAAATGAAATCACGAGTAATAAAGATTACAGTTTAAAGTCCAGTCGTGATTAAAGATTACTAGAACAAAGATGATAGAGCAAATGTGGGATGAAAGAGCACAAGGTGGGAGAAAATAAAATAAGAAAGGTGTAGGAAAAGATAGAGCGATAAGGCATTGGCGCTTGTATATCACAACGTTTACATTCTGAGTCATCTGTTGACAGGTAAACTATTAGATCAAATTCTTGCTGACTATATTAGCTTAGAATAGCACGTGCGTATGTATGCTTCTAAATTTATTGTAGTGACTAACATAATACAACGGTTAGGGACCTTTCCTATATCTTTTTAAGAACCACTGATTGTGCGAACATTTTCAATCACTTAGTGGAACCTATTTATTAATAACGTTGACGCTGTTATTTAAAATTGGAAATTTAATCGGTGCAAAGAATTGTCGTTCTATGTCGTCTGCTAAATTATCTAAAGTCTTGTTTAAAGATATATAAAATCTCCTGTACTTCGCACGCGGCTACATGTGAAACAAAAAAACTTCCGAGAACAGAGTTATATAAAACCTGAGGAAATGAACAAAGATAACCTAGTCTTGCATCGGGATATTGCGTCTTCCCTTAACTCATGGCAGCACAAATGGGACGAAAGAACGCTCGAACTTTATTGTACAAGGTTTAAGATTTGGGCACCCAGGTCCGTCTAACATTGTACCCTTTGTTGTCTCAACGTCTATATACTGGCACTCACACATGCAGCCAAACCGTCAATGATCAATTTGTACATTTTGACCAGCATCAGCAAGACTAACAAGATACAGATACATTCTTCAAGAATTCGGTAGATGTTTAAAAAAAAATTTACTATTTATTTACTTCTGCTGTTGAAAAAAGGAGAGAAAAAAAAACAAACAAATTATGTCTAATTTATGTAAAATTAAATTTTACGGCGGCTTTGTTGAAAAACAAAATACAGAGAAAAGTTAAAGACAAACGGGCAATATGATGAAAACTCTGCAAAATTGGAATTAAGCATCAGTAGATGATAGATAAATTAGTCTGTGCGTTTCAAAAAAACAAAACGCAGAAAATGTCGGACAATTATTATAAACAATCTTTGATGTGAAAACGATTTTTGATAATCACAGCAAGAAATCACAGAGCGGGCAAACACCGATTACAATTCAAACAATTGACAGACAAACTGTATAGCCAAGCTTTGAAGCGTGTTCGTTAATACGTGGATAGCAATATGAAACATAACGCGCAGTTATTTTATGAAGCTGATTGATTGATAATATATTGGTTAAAAAAATTATTGAAAATATCTCTTGATACTATGCATTTGAAAGGACTTAAACCTGGTACTGTTTGTTGTGTTTAATTTATAGACAGTTGGTTACTGTAAGATCAAATATGTAAGTGGACAGTACAAAGTAGCTGGAAATTTAGTTAGTAGCATTAGCGAACAATGTTCAACTTGTACGCAAATTTAAGAAGTAAAACTAATAGTTACCCAGTCTACCCAGCTGTAAATGGGTACATGACTCGGCTCTTGGTTAGATAAGGAAAGGCAGCGAGGAAGGGAAATTGTCACCCCACATCTCGATGCTGGATCTATTATAGTTAAGTCTGTAACACTTCACTCCTCTACGGCAGCATCTGCTATTGGATTACATTTACTTTTAATGTGGCAGTACATCCCGTTTAAAGTCAGTGCTCTCTGTTTGAAAATATCGAATTTCAGGTATTAAACTATCTGGTTGAAAGTATCGAATATTAAGTGTTTTCTTATGAGCTTTTGGGCAGACAGGGCTCGTGATCCTTGGTTAGTAGCTTATCTAGGAGAAGGTAACACCCTGAATTCAAACCACTGCTGCCTTGCGGGAATATCCGTTTACGGAAAAGGTTTCGGGCGTAAACCCTGAGGATGAATCCGGAGTCGGAGTCCCTAAGGCAGTCTAATGTTGCTTGGTCGTTATTCTGGTAACTCCTGCGATGTGGTTGGTACCAGACTGTATGGGCTACTGCCGTTCCTTTGGACTTATGTGGAGAGGGGGAACATGTTGCATGGGCAACAGCTTGATCTCCATATAACTGTGCCCAAGCTCGCGCCTTGAAGAGGACACTCCAGCTTCACCCTATAGGTGTCGGCACAACACCGGAAGAAGCAGTAACCGGTTATAAACATCTTCCTCAAATGGCGTAGGGCATGACGCCAGGGGCTACTTCCGACAGTGGGAGAGGTTCTAGGATCTCACTGGACATGTACTGCCCGCTTCAAGCTAGGCAGCCTTCAGCCTAGTTAGGTGTTGTCCCGCCACTGTCTGCTTTCCCATTAGATGCATGGAGATTAGGTCAAACCCTAACTGTTGACAGCAAATTTTGCACCAAGCAATAATCACAAAACAAGAAATAATAGAAAGAAACCAGTTATCAGATTGGGATGTTGGAACGTCCAGACTATGTTAACTGGACTATCTGAAAACCTACAGGACAAAAACAATGTCAGGAAGACAGCTACAATCAACGAATCTAGGTAGATATAGCTGCTCTTCAGCAAACGCGCCTGGCAGGCCCAAGAATGGTGAGCGAGAAGGTCTACACATTTTATTGGCAAGTGAAAGACCTTAATAAAAATTAGAGAAGACGGAGTAGATTTTGTGAAAAAATCGCTAACTAAAATGGTTGAAGCAGGTGATAATGGATCAGAACGCCTGTTAACGCTCCACCTGCAAACTAGTGCAGGTCCTATCACCCTTGTTAGTGTGTAGGTTCCTACTCTGTACTCTGTCCCAGAAGCTAAATACCAGTTCAACGAGAATATAGCAGCTGTCCTCAAAAGCACACCTAGGCAAGACCAACTTGCTAGAGTGGGTGCCGATAATGTTTCATGGCCTTCATGTCTGGGCAGGTTTGGTATTGGCAAGATGAATGAAAACTGACAATGGCTGTTGGAGTTGTGTGTCCATAATGACCTCTGCGTGACCAACACCTACTTTCAGACAAAACCCCAGCATAAGGTGTCATGGAGACACCCACGATCCAAGCACTGGCACCAACTGGATCTGATTCTTGTCAGAAGAAAACTTCTCACGTCTGTGCTCTCCACGCGCTCGTACTATAGTGCAGACTGTTATACAAATTTCTCCTTGGTTTGCTGCAAAATCAAAGCACAACAAAGACAACTCCGTCGTGTCAGACATGAAGGGAAACCACACATCGATATCAGCAAGATGTCAGACTCTGTCACGGCGCTTAATTTACCACGAACTTCAAGAAAGCACTTAGGAGTCCACAGCATGGTGATGCTGTTATAGAGAACTGCAGAACACTATTAACAGTATTACGCTTGCTATCTTAGGTAAGAAAACAGCGAAGTCAAATGACTGGTTCGATGCTTCATCAGATATGATGACATCTGTCATTGAAGCTAAACGCAGTATTGCAATTGAATACAAACGTTCACCAAGTGCTAAAATCCTACAGATTCTGAAGGCTACGAGAAGCAAAGTCCAACAAACTGCTCGACGTTGTGAAAATGAGTATTGGCCCTAGCTCAGCGAAAGCATCCAGATCGCAGCGCATACAGGCAATACTAGACTAATATACGACGGTATAAGGAAAGCCCTTGGTCCCTAAAAACAGTAAGACGGCACCGCTAACAACCAGCAGCGGGGAGAAACCAGCCGATAAGAGTAAATAGATGGAGAGGTCAAGCGAGCACTACTCTGAGCTTTACGCTAGAGAAAATACCGTCCCGCCTGCAGCCCTTGACGCTGTCAAACTCTGCCAACTATGGAAGGAGCTGGATGTTGAACCAACATTGGAAGAACTCAGCAAGGCCATTGACATCTTGACCTCTGGCAAAGCACCAGGTAGCGATGGGATTCCTCGCTATTTAATCAAATGCTGTAAGAGCACACTATTACATCCCCTGCAAATGGTCCTGTGCCAGTGCCGGGAAGAGGCAACTATTCCTCAAGACATGCGAGATGCAAAGATTGTAACTACACAAGTTAGACGAGCTCATATATTCAGATTTGCAGTGTAAATTCCGAGCTTGTAGACCAACACCAGACATGATCTTTTCTCTCCGCCAGCTTCAGGGAAAATCAAGAGAGCAGATAAGGCATTTATATATCGCCTTTATAGACCTCACAAAGGCATATGACCTGGTTAGCAGGGCTGAACTCTTCAAAATCCTCCTGAAAATAGGCTGACCACTAAATTGCTGGAAATGATAGTCATTCCGTGAAGATGTGAAGACAACAGTCCAATATGCTGGAAGCACATCACAGCCCTTTGATTTACGCAGTGGTTTTAAACAAGGTTGCGTCCTGGCTCCGAGACCTCTTCGAGATCTTCGTTGCCTTGCTCTTGAAACATGCATTCAGAGATGCAACTGAAGGAATATGCCTTCACACTAGGTCAGATGGCCGACTGTTTAACCTCGCAAGGCTGAAGGCAAAAAGAAAAATCAGAAGGGTCCCTATAAGAGACTTGTTATTCGCTGATGACGATGCAATCGTCACTCAAAGCCAACAGGAGCTTCAGAGCTTGATGATTTGCTTCACCCAAACATGCAAAGACTTCGGCCTCACAATAAGTCTAAAGAAAACAAATATTCTGGGTCGGGATGCAGATGTAGCACCAGTTATCACTATCGATAACAATGAATTGGCAGTGGTGCACCGCTTCACATACCCGGGGTCTACCATCAACAAACTCTCTCTGAACACAGAAATTGACAGCCGCATCGGCAAAGCTGCACCCACCTTTGCCCAGCTCAGAACGCCTGCGCCACCAGCACACTTCTTAAGTGGCAACGAGACATGGACAACCTATACTAAGCAAAAATGGGGCTTAAATATCTTCCATGTACGGCGTCTACGCCACATCCTCGATATTTCGAGGAAGGGCAAAGTGGCAAATGTCGAGGTGTTGTCACGTGCTGGTCTTCAATGCATGTACACACTGCGTAGACAGCGCAGACTACGCTGGCTTGGCCATGTCAGCCGCATGGAAGATAGTCGCATACCGAAAGATATCTTCTACGGATAACTGCAGTGGCAAATGAACAGTTGGGCGACCGCAGCTGAGGTTCAAAGATGTGTGCAAGAGAGACATGAGGGCACTCAACATAAATCCAGTAACCTGAGAGGATGAAGCTGCCGATCGCTTTATGTGGCGATGCTCTCTACAGCAACACCTCAGGTTAGGCAAAAAGAAGCTTTCACGCAAGCAGAAGAGAGGAGAAAACGTCGAAAGGAGCATTAAAAAAAAAATCTGCTAAGGTCTGTCATATCAGGGGCGCATTCCTGTCACGGATTGCCTCCCCTGCTTTGCAGTAGTGGTCCAACAGTGACCAAAACTCAAGAGTATCTAATATTGGCTTCCAAGGTATCTACCTGCGCGCAAGATTACTCTTGGCAGAGATGTAGATAGAAGGTTAATGACACTTCTACGTTAAGAGACATTTCACAAGATATTTCCAGAAGTCACGAACAATGTTGCACTGGGCTAAACAATTGTTAACTCATTATATCTGGTCCGTCGCCTTTTGTGAAGGATTTAAGCAATGGTTTAGCCCGCTCAAGCCCCCAATTTGGTGTAATCCAACGAAATTCCTCGTATGAGTAATAGTTCTGTCTAGAGGTATATATATATATATATATATATATCTATATATATATATATATATATATATTTATATATATATATATATATATGTATATATATATATATATATATATATATATATATTGTTGCGTGATAAATTCTCGCAACATCGTTTTATTTCAATATCTATTTTATAACGCAAGGGCAACAACTGCTTGAAATTTATAGTCACTTTTCTCGGTAAGCATTTGTCTTCTCGCGTTGGTATCGAATGCAGTTAAGTTTGAGCTGTGGTCATTTTGCGCTGGACTGCGCATGACTTGTCTTGCTTCTTGGTCGATCGGTTTCCGCCCACCACTAGTGGAGTGAGCGATTTGGAATGGCGAAAGAGATGCCTCGTTGAAGAGGGGATCTCCGCTTTTTTTTGTTCTGTCAGGGATGTGTAGTCCTCTTATGGATATTTCGTTTATTCGAGATAATACCTCTAGTGTATTTGCACATGCCGGGAGACGTGATATTTCTGTGTATTTCATGAAAGCAAGGTAAATTGACTTTTTCATTAACTCTATCGATTTTGGGTCGTGAGCGATTTCGATTCATCGCCTGTCTTCGAAAGTCGTCGTCACGAGATGTTTTCCTAGCTCACATGTCGCTGTATTGTACTGCATCGGTTGATGCAGGTACCAAGGACCATTACTTGCTACTTTGTTAAATGAACTAGGTTTGAAAAACCTTTATTATCTAGAGGATATTTTTGAGGACATTATTTATACTTCGGCAGACGTGTCTGTCTTGCTGAGTCAAACTAAGGAGAGTGAACTGATCTCATACATCTGGTTATCTCCTGGCTGTTATAGAAAAGGATGGAGTTTTCCACCTGACTACATTTACAGCACTATGAAATATAACATGCATCTGACTCATCATTGTAATGCTGTCTACCGTCTATTGCTGTATTGAATGTTGCTGTGATAATGACTGTTTGATGTGCCTACATATTCGCGTAACCATTTTGTCACTGTGGCGTCCACAATAAATAATGAAGAAAAACGTCAACGGCTGTTTCAAGAATCATTGACTTTATACGTCGTGAGTTTACTGACGTCCTATGTGGATTGCCCTGTTATTTTTGTATGAACATTGTTTTGACTGAACACATCTGCACACTACACAAAACCAGACATGCGGATACCATCCATCATCATATGGCATCACGCATCATTTGGTGGCCATAAGCTGGTTTGATTCTGGTACCAGCAAACACGGGGTCCCTTACCCACTTCATTTTCAACAAGAATTCATCAGCATCCTTCAAGAAATTAACATTCTTCAATACAGTCAACATCTTCAAAATTTTCAAAGTACTCGGCGTTGCCCGGTAAAAGTCAAAATTTCAACTTTTTGACGGAAACAAGAATTTGACAGTACCCGGCGTTGTTACATGTTGCCGGATAACTCGGACTGCTGTTATCTTTTACGCAAGTCAAGCAAGTTGCTGCTGTCAAGGTTCCAGTGCTGTCGTTTTTGTGAAGGTCAAGTGCCGGTTGAAACGGGTTGTTTTCTGAAGAAGGCCAAGTACCGATTTCCATCAACTTACTTTTGGATTAGAAGGTCAAGTGCCGAAACAACTCAACACACAGTATTTCAGAAGCTCTTGTACCATCGTGTTAGCAGTGGAAGCAGTTCAGATGTGCCATCATCGTTGGAGCTTCGCTCTTTAGGACGTTGATTGACATCCGTTTTTCTGCTGTTCTACGATTGGAAGCCTATAAGTTAAGTGGCCTGTTTGTATGTAAACTGTGCCCTTATACTTCTGCTGAGTCTTCTGTGTATCATCTCATTCTATATGTTATATGTTTATATGTTATTTGTATATTTATATGTTTATATTTCAGCGGGTTCTCGGTTGGGTGGTGTCTCCGTTAGATTATGCCACGTCATAGAGGTCGTCTATTGTGAGCGTTTTCTGTAGGGTTTGCAAATTTCCGATACTGGAATTTGCTAAGCGACTTCTGTTGCTATTTATGTTAGCTGTGATGACATGTTTTAATATTGTTTTCGTTATTATTTCGCATTCTTTAGTTTTGTTTTGATTTGTTTGTATTTGTTAGCCTACTCTTGTCTATAATTTAGTTTCATACAACATTTTTGTTTATACACTGTGGTGTCATGTATTTTGTTTAATTCTATCGCAGATATCGTCACATTTTTTGTGATATTTCATTAATTTCTGCTTTATTTTTAGTTGATTTCTGCGAAAGTTTTTGTATTGTTGCTGATCTTTGTTATTGTTTACATTGTTATTGTTTACATTGTTTGTATTGTTTACATTTTCAATGTTTACATTCTGCATGTGTTTACATAGTCATTGTTTACAGTTATAGTAATTAGTTAATGGGCTATGCTAATGCACTGTTACTACTACACTGATGATAAATGAATGATGAATAGTGTCGTGCACTATTGAATGAGAAGTGCACTTATGATCAAGAATTGAGTGCTGATATTTCATATACAAGTTCTTTGATTGGAGACTTGTTTCCCACAGAGACTGGGATAATATAATGTGATGTGAATATACAAGTGCTTAATTAAGACTTGTTACACTTAGGTTTGAAATAAATTAGTTAATTATTTCAGGTTTTGGACTCATATGTTAGACAACATGTCTACATTTGAGCACTTTATTGAGCAGGGTAAATTGCTTGGGAAGACTGGTGATAAGTTAGAAGAATTTGCAACTGCTCGATATGATAAAGCAATGGAAGCTGAACAAAAGAAACTGCATATGGAAGCTGAACAAAAGAAACTGCAGATGCAGGTGGATGAAAAAAGATTCCAAATGGAAATGGAAAAACAAAAAAGGGAATCAGAAGCTGAGGAAAGAAAACTCCAGCTACAGCTAGAAGCTGAAAGACTTGAAAAAGAGGCTGAGAATAAAAGACTTGAAAAAGAGGCTGAAAATAAAAGACTTGAAAAAGAAGCTGAAAATGAAAGACTTCAAAAAGAGGCTCAGGCTGAGGAAAGAAGATTACAGAGAGAGTCTGATGAGAGGAAAGAGAAAGCAAAAATGGAACATGAAGAAAAGGTCTTAGCTTTAGAGTTGGAAAAATTGAAATTGACGAGCATGAGTAATGGTAATGATTCAAACAAGGGTTCATCTTCTGGTAAGGCTAATAATGATACTTTTAAGATTAAGTTACCAACATTTAGTCCTTCCAGTGATGACATAATGTTCTATCTGGACAGATTTGAACAAGCATGTACAGCTCATAACATAGACAAAGCAAAATATGTTTATCAGTTATCAGGGATACTGACAGGTAAAGCTCTAAGTATATTAAATATGGTGGATGAACCTGACAAGAACAATTATGAGGTTGTCAGGGCCGCTTTGTTAAAGAAATATCAGCTTAACGAAGACGGCTATCGTCTACAATTTAAAAACATGTTACCTGAAAATGGAGTTGAATTCTCCGAGTTTATTGCAAGAATACGCATTACTTTCTCACGATGGGTTGAACTATCTAAGACGGAAAAAACTTATGAAGGACTTATGGACTTAATACTTAGAGACAAAGTCATGTCGTCTGTCAATGAGTCTTTCCTTGCTTTCCTTCATGAACGTAAACCTAAAACAATAAAAGAAATGGAAGATTTCTGTTGCCAATACGTAACTGCGCACCCACACATAACCATGGGTAACTCTAAGGTGAAAGAAGGTTTACCAGTTGCTTCGGCAGCTCCGTATGGTCAAAACTTTGCTCGTAGATTCCAACAAAATTTTGATAGAAAGAGTAGCGGTAATTTCTGTCAAAATCATGGAAATCAATTTCATGGTGATTCTTCTTCGAAGAATTGGAGACAACCTGATAGTACTCGTTACTATCACCCTAATAATTATAAGCATTTCAAAAGAGGATATGGTAATAGAGGTTATTCCTGCCGAAGACCTCAGAACCAAACAAATAGATGTTCGCATCAATGTGAACATGATAGTAATCGTGGAAACTGGAATTCGAACCAGGATAACAATTACAATAGAGACAATAATAACTGCAGAGATAATAATAACTCTGATAACTTCAGAGGTAATAATAGTCGGGGTAGATCTCAACACAAAAAAAAGAGATATCAGCAGGCTAATGCTGTACAACAGGAAACTGAGGGAGCCTGTAATCATGTTGTTGATAGTAAAAACTTTGACGCTGTCACTGGTTCTGCTTTTGACTTTGAGAGAGCAAACAAATGCCCCCAATGCAGTACTTTATTCGAACCGGGTACCATAACTACTTTGAGTTGTGGTCACCCACTTCCCGCTCTTCCTGCTGCTGTTGCGCATGACGGGAGGGGTTCTTTAATTCTACATAAGGGTCTTGTTAATGATACTCCGGTCTCACTACTTTTCGATTCCGGATGCACCACTATTGGTGTTAGACAATCGCTTGTAGATCCATCTTGTGCTACAGGAAGGGTTATTAAATGTGTCACATTTGGCGGCACTCTAGAAAAATATCCTACTGCTGTAATTCGCATTGCCACTCCTTTCTTTACTGGAGATGTGCATGCTTGTCTCTTACCTAATCCTATTGCGGACCTTATTATTGGTCGTATTCACGGAGTTAGGGAGTGTACCCCACAGCAGATTGCTGCTTGGGAAGATAATAACATGCAAGCTACAAATGCAGTAGTTACAAGAGCACAAGCTCTACAAACACCCGAAACTTCACTGAATAGTGATAATGAAGTTGATAGCCAAGATAGTCACTTAGTAATCACTCGTGACTCTTTCATAAAATTGCAAGAAGAAGATCCTTCTTTAAAAAAATTCTTCGTTCTTGCGAAGAAAGGTGATCCGAATCAGGATACAAATAGAAAATCTTGGATTGCAATGAGAAACGGCGTACTTGTACGTATGGTACAAGATTCGACTACGTCGGCACATTCGCAAATTCTTGTTCCCAAGAGCATGAGAGTCCAAATATTACAACATGCTCATGACTCGCAATGTGCTGGACATATGGGTTTTGCCCGTACGAAGTCGAGAGTCCTTGCGGCTTTCTTTTGGCCTTTTGTCAATAAGGACATTCGTATTTACTGCCGATCATGCAAGGTATGTCAGGAGGTCAAATCTAGAGGACCACGACATGCTGCGCCTATCCAGGCTGCTGACATTCCTATTCGGCCGTTTCAGAAAATGGCCATAGATATTATTGGCCCTTTTAAGGTCAAGTCGGCCAGAGGACATCAGTTTATCCTTACATGTGTCGATATGTGCACACGTTGGCCAGAGGCTATTCCTCTTAAGAGCATATCTACTACAGATATCGCAGATGCTCTTTGGTTGATATTTTCTCGCTTGGGGTTCCCCAGAGAAATATTGTCAGACCATGGCACTCAACTCATATCTGACACTATGTCACAGGTAATGTCTACCTTACATATTGAACGATCTCTCAGTAGTATCTACCATCCTATGTCTAATGGGTTAGTTGAGCGTCTGAATAGAACGCTCAAGACTTTGCTTGGTAAGATAACTGAAGATCATCCTCAAGATTGGGACAGGGTTTTACCCGCGGCTCTCTTTGCCTATAGAGAAGTCCCTAATGAACACACAGGATTTTCTCCCTTCGAACTTGTCTTTGGCGCGCGTCCACGCGGCCCTATGTCTTTATTACACGATCTCATCACTGCCGATGATATTAGCGATGAAACTCAATCCTCATATGAGTATGTCATTGCTCTTAGACAAAAGATCATTGAGGCATGTAAGCTAGCAACTGCTTCATCAGAAATTGCTAAAGAGAAGGCAAGGCAGTTTGCTAACAAGAATAGATGTCTACGACAACTTTGTCCAGGTGACAAAGCATTCGTCCTACTCCCCAGTAGGGAAAATAGACTTCTTATTGCATGGAAAGGTCCGTATGCAATAGTCTCTCGGATTTCCGATGTTGACTATGTGGTCGATATTGATGGAAAGCATAAAACTTTCCACATAAACATGCTTTCGGAATTTCACGAACGTCCGGACTATTTGCTGCCTATTTTCCAGGCAACGGATGATGCTCCTGCACCTCACGGTCATTATTCATCCCTGTCTGTCATTCAGGATGAGGAAGCTACCTTCTCTGATGTCAACCTTCCCCTTCCAGTGGTTCCATTACATTCCACGGAATCTTGGAAAAACGTTTCTGTTTCTCCTAATCTTTCTGGTGACGAACATCGACAAGTCTCGTCGATGTTACAAACATTTCAGGATGTTCTCACTGACATTCCTGGACACACAGATGTCATAGAACATGACATAATTCTTACCGACAATAATCCAATTAGGGTTAGGCCGTATCCTATTCCTATACACTTTCAGTCGCAAGTGGAAAAGGAATTGGATGAAATGATTCAATTAAATATAATTGAACCATCGACTTCACCATATTCTTCTTCCATGGTTATTGTCCGGAAGAAGGATAAGAACATACGAATTTGCGTTGATTATCGCAAATTGAATCAGGTCACAAAGTTCGACGCTGAACCGATGCCTTTGTTAGAAGATCTACTGATTAGACTTTCTAATTCTAGATTCTTCACTAAACTTGACTTGTCTAAAGGTTATTGGCAAGTGCCTTTAGCAGAGCATGCCAAACCTCTTACTGCTTTTTCTACACCTAGGGGTCTATTTCAATGGAATGTTATGCCTTTTGGTCTCATGAACGCCCCTGCCACTTTCGTTCGCATGATGCGTCGAATTCTGTCACATCGTTCGGATGTCATCGCATACTTAGATGACATCTGTCTCTTCAGTGATACCTGGGAAGATCACTATTTAGGGTTATATGACTTACTGTCCACTCTACGTGAGAATAATTTGACAGCAAAACCTTCTAAAGCTTTTGTTGGTTTTGGTGAAATCTCTTTCCTGGGTCATCGTGTTGGTCATGGTCTCTTGAAGACAGAAGACCACAATACTTCCAAAATACTGAACATCTCTGTTCCTAAAACGAAGAAACAAGTTAGGAGTCTCTTAGGTTTAATTCAATTTTATGGGAGATTTATTCCAAATTTATCTTCGATCATGGCACCTCTCTCAACATTGTTGAAGAAAGGTTCGCCTAATCTGGTCCGTTGGTCTGAAGAATGCCAATCTTCACTAGACCAAATCAAGAATATATTTTCTTCTCCTCCCATCTTAAGATTACCTACTCTTGATAGGACTTTTGTTCTTCGGAGTGATGCTTCATCCACTGGGATTGGAGCAGCACTGATGCAAGAATATGCAAATACTCTGCATCCTGTTATGTACATTTCTAGAAAACTAAATGCGGCAGAGAGGAACTACTCGGTTTTAGACCGTGAGTTGTTAGCGATGGTTTGGTCAATTCTAAAGCTACAAAGATTCCTCCTGGGCGCACATTTCATTCTAGAGACTGATCAGAAAGCTCTTACAGCTATTCAGACTAAGAATTTGAAGAGTTCGAGATCCACTCGATATGCTATAGCTCTTCAACCTTTTCACTTCACGGTACGAGCTATCCGTGGTGCGGATAATGTGATGGCTGACATTTTGTCTAGATGCCCACATGACTCCAACTAATACTTCTGTCCTATATTTCCATATATTACAGAGTCATAACACACCTATATTTCTACAATAGATTAGCACATCTGTACTTACTTTATATGTACACACTATCGTGCTTTGTTGTCATCTTCTTCTGTTCGTTTTTTAAGATGATAGAGGAGGACTGAGTAGTTAATATAAGGGCCGTTAGTTTACTAAACAGCCACAATTATTAATAATGTATTGTACCTTATGAAGCATATTAGTTATTAATTAGCATTATATTGCTTGTACTTTCTCAGAATGTCATTGTTGAGCTGAGGACTTACCTTACTAGTATCAAGCATGACGAGTTCTAGATTGTGTACTTACCCTCGGAATACCAGAGCATATGTCCTGGATCGTCATGTAGTTTAACTTTACTATGTACTTATGTCATTACATGTCAAAGAATGTACTATTTAAATTTTCCTATCAGATTTGTACATCCATTTTTAAAGACAATATTAGAGTATGCTGTTTAATGATGATTATAGTAACTTGCATACGTATATTGTGTTTACATGCTAACGTGATGTGTGTTGGTGACACCTCCCCGATGTGAATATTTTTTGAGACATATTTATTTTTCTGTTGAGGTATATCCTCACCAGACACTCTATAATTAGCCTATTGTTTGGCAATTTAATTAATTATCAGCGCATAATTCGTGCGTTTTGAGCCGCTTATCGCATGCTCTTTGATATTGAAAAAAAAAAATATGTTCCACATTTTTTTTTTATCGGGAGGAGGTGGTGATATGTTGCGTGATAAATTCTCGCAACATCGTTTTATTTCAATATCTATTTTATAACGCAAGGGCAACAACTGCTTGAAATTTATAGTCACTTTTCTCGGTAAGCATTTGTCTTCTCGCGTTGGTATCGAATGCAGTTAAGTTTGAGCTGTGGTCATTTTGCGCTGGACTGCGCATGACTTGTCTTGCTTCTTGGTCGATCGGTTTCCGCCCACCACTAGTGGAGTGAGCGATTTGGAATGGCGAAAGAGATGCCTCGTTGAAGAGGGGATCTCCGCTTTTTTTTGTTCTGTCAGGGATGTGTAGTCCTCTTATGGATATTTCGTTTATTCGAGATAATACCTCTAGTGTTTCCCACATGTCGGGAGGCGTGATATTTCTGTGTATTTCATGAAAGCAAGGTAAATTGACTTTTTCATTAACTCTATCGATTTTTGGTCGTGAGCGATTTCGATTCATAGCCTGTCTTCGAAAGTCGTCGTCACGAGATGTTTTTTCCCAGCTCACATGTCGCTGCATTGTACTGCATCGGTTGATGCAGGTACCAAGGACCATTACTTGCTACTTTGTTAAATGAACTAGGTTTGAAAAACCTTTATTATCTAGAGGATATTTTTGAGGACATTATTTATACTTCGGCAGACGTGTCTGTCTTGCTGAAGTCAAACTAAGGAGAGTGAACTGATCTCATACATCTGGTTATCTCCTGGCTGTTATAGAAAAGGATGGAGTTTTTCACCTGACTACATTTACAGCACTATGAAATATAACATGCATCTGACTCATCATTGTAATGCTGTCTACCGTCTATTGCTGTATTGAATGTTGCTGTGATAATGACTGTTTGATGTGCCTACATATTCGCGTAACCATTTTGTCACTGTGGCGTCCACAATAAATAATGAAGAAAAACGTCAACGGCTGTTTACAAGAATCATTGACTTTATACGTCGTGAGTTTACTGACGTCCTATGTGGATTGCCCTGTTATTTTTGTATGAACATTGTTTTGACTGAACACATCTGCACACTACACAAAACCAGACATGCGGATACCATCCATCATCATATGGCATCACGCATCATATATTTTAT